>CM064967.1:63983719-64371175 GCA_032847665.1 Solanum chilense
CTTTTACCAAACCGCATCACCCCTTTCATGGGTGAAACCTTCAGCAAGACTTGTTCACCCTCCATGAACTCCAAGTCTCTAACCTTTCGATCCGCATATTCCTTTTGTCTACTTTGAGCCGCTAAAAGTTTTTCTTGAATAGCTTTCACCTTCTCCAAGGAATCCCTCAACAGATCAGTACCCCAAGGTCTAACTTCAAATGCATCAAACCAACCAATGGGAGACCTACATCTCCTCCCATACAATGCTTCAAATGGGGCCATGTCAATACTGGAGTGATAGCTATTATTGTATGAAAACTCCGCTAAGGGTAAGAAGTTATCCCAATGACCACCAAATTCTATCACACATGCACGAAGCATATCCTCCAACACTTGAATCGTTCGCTCAGACTGACCATCGGTCTGAGGGTGAAATGCAGTACTAAGGTCCAACCTAGTACCTAATTCAGCATGCAATGTTCTCCAAAACTTAGAAGTAAACTGCGTACCTCTATCTGATATGATGGAGAGTGGAACTCCATGCAATCGAACGATTTCTGAGATATAGATTTTGGCTAACTTCTCTGCATTGTAGGTCACCTTGACCAGAATGAAGTGAGCAGACTTATTTAACCTATCAACAATCACCCAAATAGAGTCATACTTACCCAATGTCTTTGGAAGACCAACCACGAAGTCCATTGCGATTCTCTGCCACTTCCATTCAGGAATGGGCATTCTCTGAAGTGTTCCTCCGGGCCTCTGGTGTTCATACTTTACATGTTGACAATTTGGACATTTGGCAACAAAATCCACAATGTCACGCTTCATTCTATTCCACCAAAAGTGTTGTTTTAGGTCACGGTACATCTTGGTTGCACCAGGATGTATAGAATATCCAGAACTATGAGCCTCTGCAAGAATAGTGTGGATCAAATCATCAACACGGGGCACACATACCCTTCCCTTGATTCTCAAAACACCTTCCTCATCGATTTTTGCTTCCTTAGCCTCTCCTCACAACACTTTATCCCGAATTCGACTTAGTTTCTCATCATCAAACTGTTTTCCCTTAATCTTGTCAAGAAAAGAAGATCTCGCCTCTACACAAGCCAAAAATCCTCCCTTCTCATTTACTTCTAGCCTCATAAAGTCATTAGCCAAGTTTTGGATTTCTCTAGCCAACGGGCGTCTAGAAACTTGCAAACGAGCTAGATTTCCCATGCTTCCTGCCTTTCTACTTAAAGCATCTGCCACAACATTAGCTTTTCCCAGATGGTACAGAATAGTGATATTGTAGTCCTTCAGTAGTTCCATCCATCTCCTCTGTCTCAAATTCAAATCCTTCTGAATGAAGACATACTGTAGGCTACGATGGTCCATATAGACCTCACACTTAACCCCATACAAGTAGTTCCTCCATTGCTTTAGTGCAAATACTACCGCGGCCAACTCCAAATCATGGGTCGGATAGTTACGTTCATGCACCTTCAATTGCCTCGAAGCATATGCAATCACATTCTTCTCTTGCATTAGCACTGCACCCAAACCAGAATAGGATGCATCACAATAAACGATGAAGTTCCTACCCTCTACTGGCAAGGTAAGAATTGGTGCAGTAGTCAACAAGGTCTTGAGTTTCTGAAAGCTTTCCTCACATTCATCCGACCATAGAAATGGAAGATTCTGCTTAGTCAAGTTCGTTAATTCGGAAGCAATAGAAGAGAATCCCTTGACAAATCGGCGGTAGTAGCTAGCTAAACCAACAAAACTCCTTATTTCTGACACGTTTGTAGGTCTCACCCAATTCTTCACTGTCTCAATCTTAGATGGATCCACCATCACTCCATCCTTAGAAACTACGTGTCCCAAGAAGGACACGGAATCTAGCCAAAACTCACACTTGGAGAATTTGGCATAAAGCTTCTTCTTCCTCAACAACTCCAATACCATTCTCAAATGCTCCTCATGTTCCTTCTTACTCTTTGAGTATATCAGTATATCATCAATAAATACGATCACAAAGAGATCCAGATATGGCTTAAAAATCCCGTTCATCAAGCTCATGAAAGCAGCAGGGGCATTCGTAAGACCAAACGACATTACCACAAATTCGTAATGCCCATACCTAGTTCGGAAAGCAGTCTTTGGCACATCCGTTGCCCGTATTTTCAATTTATGATAACCGGATCTCAAGTCAATCTTAGAGAAGAAACAAGCACCTTGTAACTGATCGAACAAGTCATCAATGCGAGGAATGGGATACTTGTTCTTAATAGTTACCTTGTTCAACTGCCGGTAGTCTATGCACATCCGAAAACTCCCATCCTTCTTCTTCACAAATAGCACCGGAGCACCCCAAGGAGATGCACTTGGTCTAATAAAGCCTTTGCTTAACAACTCTTGAAGTTGGGCTTTTAACTCTCTTAACTCCGCGGGAGCCATTCTATAAGGGGGTATAGAAATGGGACGAGTACCCGGTTCCAAATCAATGCAAAAGTCAATATCTCTATCCGGTGGCATACCAGGAAGATCTGCAGGGAAGACATCCAGAAACTCACGGACTACCGAAACCGACTCAATTGGAGGTACTTGGGTAGTGTCATCCCTGAGATGTGCCAAGAAAGCTAAACACCCCTTACTAACCATTCTCTTAGCACGAAGAAAGGAGATGATACGAACCGGAGTGGAAGTGTAGTTGCCCTCCCACACTAACTGATCTGTCCCAGGCTTGGCTAACGTCACAGTTTTAGCATTACAATCCAAGATTGCAAAATTTGGAGAAAGCCAAGTCATACCCAGAATTACATCGAAGTCAACCATTTCTAAGATAACCAAATCTACATAAGTGTTGCTCCCCACAAAAGTCACCAAGCAAGACCTATATACTTTTTCAACTATCACAGACCCACCCACCGGAGTAGACACACGAATAGGTATGTCAAGCAATTCACAAGGTAAATTAAGACCAGTAGCAAATGAAGAAGATACATAAGAAAATGTGGATCCGGGATCAAACAATACAGAAGCCATGCAATCACAAACCAAAAGATTACCTGTGATGACAGCATCAGATGTCTCCGCTTCAGATCTCCCAGGGAAAGCGTAACAATGGGCCCCATTACTTGTCTGTCCGTTGCCCCTACCATGTTGTGTTGTAGTGGCTCCAGTTTGCCCATCACCTCTGCCGTTTTGGTGACCACCATTACCTCGACCACCACGTCCTCCAGAATAACGGCCTCTACCATGACCACCTCTACCTCTAGCTATTGGGGGTCTATAACTCTATTTCGGACAATTTCTCCTAATATGTCCAGTCTCCCCACATCCATAACACTCTCTGGAGTCAAGAATAGGTCTCTCAGAGAAGTGTTGACCGGTCTGAGGTGGACCCCCAACTACAGTCTGTAGTGAAGACTGAATTAGTCGGGCCGAGTAACCTCCTGAGCCTTGCCCTCTGGATTAAGAACCATTAAAATCACCTCCCTTTCGAAACCTTTTTGATGTCGATGTCGTGGTGAAGTCATCTGGCTTCACTCCTTCCACCTCTATCACGAAGTCTACCACTTCTTGGAAGGATTTTGCCATAGCCGCTACCTGTAAGGCCGAAATCCGCAATTCTGACCTCAACCCTTTCACAAAATGACGAATCCGCTCTTGTGGACTGAAACAAAGTTGGGTGGCATACCTGGATAATGCACGAACTTAGCCTCATATGCATTAACCGACATCCTACCTTGCTCTAGGCTCAAGAACTCATCTCTTTTCCTATCCCTCAAAGTCCGGGGGATATACTTCTCCATAAACAAGCTAGAGAATGAGGCCCAAGTCATAGGTGGTGCCTCTGTTGGTTGACACTCAACATGTGACCGCCACCACATTTTGGCATTTCCCTGAAACTGGTAGGTTACAAACTCAACGCCAAATCGTTCCACTATTCCCATTTTATGTAGTAACTCATGACAATCCACCAGAAAATCGTAAGCATCCTCCGATTCAGCACCCTTGAAGACCGGAGGTTTCAATTTCAAGAACTTACTGAAAATTTCATGTTGATCACTTGTCATTATGGGCCTTGTAGTCAAACGAGGAAACGTGTCTATTTCTAATGAGGCATCCATGCGGGGAGCCTCAGCAGTGGCCTGTCGTGCTTCCGTAACCTGAGGTGCTGGTGCAGAAAACACTGGAGGTGTCTGGCCTTGATCAGATAACCCGCTAAGATAAGCAAGAATCCTGATTAATCATCTCTGGGGTAGGTTGGGGTGGTAATTCCTCATTCTGCACTTGCTCACTTTCCCCTTACTCACCCTCTCTTACTACTTCCTAAGTCGGTGGAGGAGTCACCGCCCTAGTACTAGATGGTCCAGGTGCTTGTCCTCTTCCTCTAGAGGACGTCCTCCTGCGACCTCTACCACGGCCTCTTGCCACTAATCCTCCTCGAGCTACAGCCCCAGTGGCTGGCTCAATTGCATCTTGTCTTGCCGGAGTTGGTGTTGGCACCGTTGTTGCTCTAGTTCTAACCATCCGCGAAATAGAGTGAAGATGGCCAGATACCAATTTGTATCACCTAGATACCAATTGGATCCAAGTAATAGCACGAAAGAAAGAAAGAAAGAATGGAATTTTTCCTAAAGTCTTATAGCCTCTCAAAGAAAAGTAAAGGCGTCCCCCTACCGTTCCTTAAGACTCTACTAGACTCGTTCTTGTGTGATGAGACCAACGAACCTAATGCTTTGATACCAAGTTTGTCACGACCCAAAACCGAGCCGCGACTGGCACCCACACTTAACCTACTATGTGAGCGAACCAACCAATCTAAACCCCAACATTTCAACATAATTAACAAAATACAATGCGGAAGACTTAAACTCATTAATAAAATCAATTCAAAAACTATTATTATCCCCAAAATCTGGAAGTCATCATCACAAGAACATCTATGATCAAATTACTAAACTAAGAGTATTCTAAGAAGCTAAAACAAATAAAAGCTAGTCCATGCCGGAAGTTCAAGACATCAAGACTTGAAGAAGAAGATCCAGTCCAAGCTAGAAGCATTAGCTCACCCTGAATTTCCGATGTAGTGAAGACTGGCTAGAATTACTGTTGAGTCGAAGACGACGGCACGTTTGCTGCACTCCACAAATACAAAGAAAGAAACATACAAGTAGGGGTCAGTACAAAACACAAGTACTGAGTAGATATCATCGGCCAACTCAAAATAGAAAACAGTATATATCAGTTAATATCATAAATTAACTATAATACTCAACATGTAGCAACAACAAGTACTATAATCATCAATAAGTACCACCAAGTTCATCCATGAGGACTCAAGCCTCAATATCATACTCATTTGGGAATTAGGTTCATTAGATTGAGTATATTATCAACATCTTTCAAGATTCATTATCTTTCTTCCTCTTGTGTCGGTACGTGACACTCCAATCCCCTACTACTATGTGTCGGTACGTGACACTCCGATCCCTTACTTCTATATGTCAGAACGTGACACTCCGATCCCCTAATTCTACGTGTCGGTTCGTGACACCCGATCACCTAATACTATGTGTCGATACGTGACACTCCGATCCCCTAATTCTACGTGTCGGTTCGTGACACCCGATCCCTTAATACTATGTGTCGGAACGTGACACTCCGATCCCCTAATTCTACGTGTCGGTTCGTGACACCCGATCCCTTAATACTATGTGTCGGAATGTGACACTCCGATCCCCTAATCTCATTCTATCGATTCATCAAGCCTTCTCTTATACCAAGGCATCATCAATCTCATTACTTTAGTTCATCAAGCCTTCTTTTATACCAAGGCATTATCAATCTCATTACTTTAGTTCATCAAGCCTTCTTTTATACCAAGGCATCATCATTAACAAAGTAGATTAGGGTTTCTTTCAAGATTTAGGATTCAATAGCTTCATCATGCTTATTTTATCACAATTTCATAATCAAAATCATGCAAGCATACAATTAAGCATATAGAAGGGTTTACAATACTACCAACACATATCATTCGCTATTAAGAGTTTACTACGAATAGCATAAACCATAACCTACCTCCACCGAAGAATTTTGATCAAGCAAGCAATTTCCCAAAGCTTTGTTCTTCTTCTCGTTTCTCCTCTCTCAATTCGTTTCTCTTTCCCTCTCTTTGTTCTTTCTATTTTTCTTATTCAAACCCTCTTTCTTTTACCCTAATTAGCATATAATTAAGTATAAAAGATGACAATAATGACCCACTAATTAACTCAAGGTTACCTCTTTTAACCCCCAAGAAATTGAGTTATTAATACTAACCCACGAAATTTATAATTATAGCAGGAATAGTCCAAAACGCCCCTTTAAAACTTAACCAGAAATCTGACCCAGACTGGCATTACGCAACCTGTGACGGCCCGTCGTGCCTGCGATGGTCCGTTCTGCAGGTCGTCGCAAAGTTCAGAGACTCAATTTCCACCAAAGAGTCTGTGACGGTCCGTCACGCCTGTGACGGTCCGTCACGCCTGTGACGGTCTGTCCTGCCATTCCGTCACGATGTTCAGAGAGTCGATTTCAGCACCCAATTTTCTAATTTCTAAGTGTTTTGTAACAAGACCCCCTCGACGGTCCGTCGTGCCCATGACGGTCCGTCGTGGGGTCCGTCGTATCAGCCAGTTTTTCCAGAAATAAAATTTGCTACTCAAAACGACTAAACAGGTCGTTACAATAGATACCAATTTACCCATCGTTCGTCCTCAAACGATCACAAGAAAAGAAACAAGGGCGAAAAGGAGTACCTGAATCTGTAAACAGATGTGGGTATTTTTCTTGCATATCAACCTCCTTCTCCCAAGTGGCCTCTTCAACTGGTCGATTCTTCCATTGAACTTTGATGGATGCAATCTCCCTCGACCTCAACTTGCGAACTTCTCTATCTAAAATAGCAACAGGTTCCTCCTCATAAGTCAAATTCTCATCAAGCAGAACTGAATCCCAATGAATGATGTAGTTTCCATCCCCATGGTATCTTTTCAACATGGACATATGAAATACCGGATGCACTCCGGACAGCCCTGGAGGCAAGGCTAATTCATAAGCCACCTCCCCTACTCGCTTAAGCACTTCAAATGGTCCAATATACCTTGGACTTAGCTTACCCCTTTTACCAAACCGAATTACCCCTTTCATGGGTGAAACCTTCAGGAAGACTTGTTCACCCTCCATGAACTCCAAGTCTCTAACCTTTCGATCCGCATATTCCTTTTGTCTACTTTGAGCCGCTAAAAGTTTTTCTTGAATAGCTTTCACCTTCTCCAAGGAATCCCTCAACAGATCAGTACCCCAAGGTCTAACTTCAAATGCATCAAACCAACCAATGGGAGACCTACATCTCCTCCCATACAATGCTTCAAATGGGGCCATGTCAATACTGGAGTGATAGATATTATTGTATGAAAACTCCGCTAAGGGTAAGAAGTTATCCCAATGACCACCAAATTCTATCACACATGCACGAAGCATATCCTCCAACACTTGAGTTATTAATACTAACCCACGAAAAGAGGTAACCTTAAGTTAATTAGTGGGTTCTATTTTCCTCTTTTAGTCTTAATTATATGATAATTAGGGTAAAGGAAAGAGGGTTTGAATAAAACAAACAGAAAGAACAAAGAGAAAGAGAGGGATCGAATTGAGAGAGAGGATAACGAGAAGAAGAAACAAAGCTTGGGAAATTGCTTGCTTGATCGAATTCTTCGGTGGAGGTAGGTTATGGTTATTTCATGCTACTTGTAGTAAACTCTTAATAGTGAATATTATGTGTTGATAGTATTGTAAACCCTACTATGTGCTTAATTGTAAGCTTGCATGAATATGAATATGAAATTGTGATGAATTAACAAAGCATGATGAAGCTATTGAATCCCAAATCTTGAAAGAACCCTAATTCACTTGTTATTGATGATGCCTTAGTATAAAAAGAAGGCTTGATGAATTAGGGGATCGGGTGCCACGTTCCGGTACCAGGATAGAATGAATATGAGGATCGGAGTGTCACGTTCCGACACCAGGATAGAATTATGGATCGGGTGCCACGTTCCGACACCAGGATAGAATTATGGATCGGGTGCCACGTTCCGGTACCAGGATAGAATGAGGATCGGAGTGCCACGTTCCGGCACCAGGATAGAAATAGAGGAGCGGAGTGTCACGTACCGACACAAGAGGAAGAAAGATATTGAATCTTGAAAGATAATGAACATACTCAATCTAAATGAACGTAACTCCCAAATGAGTATGGTATTGAGGCTTGAGTCCTCATGTGTGAACTCGGTTGTATTTATTGATGAATTAATATGTTATTGCTACATGTTGAGTATTGTAGTTGATTTACATTATTATTGATATATACTGTTCCCTATTTTGAGTTGGCCGATGATATCTACTCAGTACTTGTGGTTGTACTGACCCCCTACTTTTACGTTTTCTTCTTTGTTATTTGTGTAATGCAGCAAACGTTCCGTCAACTTCAACTCAACAGTAGATCTAGCCAGTCTTCACTTCATCGGAAATTCAGGGTGAGCTAATGCGTCTAGCTTGGACTGGGTCTTCTTCTTCAAGTCTTGATGCCTTGAACTTCCGGCATGGACTAGCTAGTATTTGTTTTAGCTTCTTAGACATTCCTAGTTAGTAATTTGAGATAGATGTTCTTGTGATGATGACTTCCAGATTTTGGGGATATTAATAATAGTTTTGAATTGTTTATCAATGAGTTTAAGTCTTCCGCATTTCTTTTGTTGATATTGTATTAAAATGTTAAAGATTAGATTGGTTGGTTCGCTCACATAGGAGGGTAGATGTGGGTGCCAGTCGCGTCCCCGATTTGGGTCGTGACAAAACTGATTTAAAAGGTTGAGTGTTTAAATGGAGAAAATTCAAAATCCAAAAACTGATTTAAAAGGTTGAGTGTTTTAATGGAGAAAAAATATGCATTAAAATAATTATGTATTATAGGAGAGAGAATGTTATGAATCTATAAACTTACACTAAAATTTAAAAAAAAAGAATTATGTAATAGTTATAAAAAGAAGGAAAAATTAGAGAATATAAAATTTATAGTTGTGTATTTAAAAAGTGTTGAAGTTAAAAAAAAAGTTGTTGATGTGTTTGGCAAATAAGTGTTGATAAACAGCTTTTTAAATCAAATGTCTGAAATACCCTTTAAAGCTGTTAACATAATAAAAGTTAATTAATTTATATTTTACAGCCATAAATAATTATATTTTGCTATCATTCACATATTTCTTTCTCATCACAAATTATTTATAAGAGAAATATAAACTTATGATAGATTTTAAAGATATAAAATTTGAATAGATCAAAGAATGATTTAAGATTTTATTTTAGTTTCATCTATAGGTAATAATAATAGTCTATCATTCACATATTTCTTTATTATCACAAATTATTTATAAGAGAAATATAATTTTTTATTTAAGTTATATGTGCAACTTATTTTACATTTTAATAATATATAATTTGAATAGATCACTTGAAAGATTTAGGATTTATGTTATTTTCATTCATTAGTAATAGTAATTGTCTATCATCCACACGTGAAAAGGGAAAAATAGAAGAAAGAGATGTTAGGGTTATGTGGGTAATTTGGAGATTGTATAAAAATATTAAGGGTAAAAAGGTAAAAATGTGGTCAACTTAAAACAGCTTATAAGCTGGAAAAAAAAATGCACCACTACCCCAGCTTTTAACTTTTGGCTTAAAATAAGTTTTTTTTTTAAACTTAAAATAAGTTATTTTTGAGGATTGCCAAACAGCTAAATAAGTCAAACAACAGCTTTTAAGTCAGTTTGACCAGTTTTTAAGCTGAGCCAAACAGACTCTTAGGGCCCGTTTGGATGGGCATAATAAAAGCAGCTTTAAAAAAGTACTTTTAAAAGTGCTGAAACTTATTTTTAAAATAAGCAGTTATGCGTTTGGATAAAAGTGCTGAAGTTGTTATGTCAATCATGAAAAGGGAAAAATGGAATAAAGAAATGCTAGGGTTATATGGATAATTTGGAGATTGTATAAAAATATTAAGAGCAAAAAGATAAAAATGTGGTCAACTTAAAACAACTTATAAGCTAAAAAAAAAAGCACCCCTACCCCAGCTTTTTACTTTTGGCTTAAAATAAGTTTTTTTTAACTTAAAATAAGTTATTTTGAGTATTGCCAAACAGTTAAATAAGTCAAAAATCAGCTTTTAAGTCAGTTTGACCAGCTTTTAAGCTTAGCCAAACAGACTTTTTTTTTTTAGCTTATAAGCTGTTTTAAGTTGACCATATATTTACCTTTTTGTCCTTAATATTTTTATACAATCTCCAAATTACCCACATAACCCTAACATCTCTTTCTTCCATTTTTTCCTTTTCACGTATAGATGATAGACAATTACCATTACTAATGAATGAAAATAAAAAAAAATCTTAAATCTTTCAAGTGATCTATTCAAATTATATATTATTAAAATGTAAAATAAGTTGCACATATTGAAAAATTTATATTCCTCTTATAATAATTTGTGATAATAAAGAAATATGTGAATGATAGACAATTATTATTACCTATGAATGAAACTAAAATAAAATCTTAAATCGTTCTTTGATCTATTCAAATTATATATCTTTAAAATCTATAATAAGTTTATACTCCTCTTATAAATAATTTGTGATAATAAAGAAATATGTGAATGATAGACAATTATTATTACCTATGAATGAAACTAAAATAAAATCTTAAATCGTTCTTTGATCTATTCAAATTATATATCTTTAAAATCTATAATAAGTTTATACTCCTCTTATAAATAATTTGTGATGAGAAAGAAATATGTGAATGATAGCAAAATATAATTATTTATGGCTGTAAAATATAAATTAATTAACTTTTATTATGTTAATAGCTTTTGAGGGTATTCCAGACATTTTGATTTAAAAAGCTGTATATCAACACTTATTTGCCAAACACATCAACAACTTTTTTTTTTAACTTCAACACTTTTATCCAAACGCATAACTGCTTATTTTAAAACTAAGTTTCAGCACTTTCAAAAGTACTTTTTTAAAGCTGTTTTCATTAAGCCCATCCAAACGGGCCCTAAAATAGTTCCCACTAAGTTAATTTGATGCATTTTCTAATTAGCACATTGAACGATGAATAATTAGTAATTGTTAAATCATTCGTTGTAAAAAAAAGTTGTATAATTTATGATTTTATTGGATAAGTATTGACGATTGTACAATTCAAACTTAATTTAGATAAATAATAAGTGGCCTCTTGAGTCTCCATTGACCTTAATTAGCACATATCTTATAATTTCATAAAAACAACAAATAATAGAGATAATAATTAAGTTGACCTCTCATCATATAATTGATGCTTAGAATATTTAAAATAAAAAAGAAAGATTTAAAATAAAAAAGAATAAAAGGAATGAAAGAGAAATATTTTCAAACTAATATACAGTAATAATAATAGCAGTAACAACTGTATATAATAGCAAACTGTTAATTCAAATTAAATACTATAAATATATTTTGATTTAATTATTCACCATAGTAAACTATTGCTATTTTCGCCACATTCTCTGGTGGAATCTCGCTCGCCACTATCATTTGGTGGCAGTCTCGCTCGCCTCTCTCGCTCTTTATACTAACATTAATGTATAAAATGTGTTTGTGTTTGTGTTTGTGTTTGTATAAAGCGAGAGGAAATTGTATAAACACACATATTTTCGTTTCCCTCTCCCAGATCTCGCTCGCCACTCTTCCGAATCTCGCTCGCCATCCTCGCCTCTCTCACTTATACAATTAGAAACGAAATGTATAAATTGTGTTTCTGTTTGTATAAAACAAGAAAAAATTGTATATGCACATGCAAATACACATATCTTCGTCCTATATACTTATAATTATACAATACAATATTCTCTTGCCAAATTTTCTCGTTTTTCTCTCTTTCTCGTTTTATACATACATAGATTATACAATTGATCTTTTGTATATAACTGCTTTCTTTTGTATATGTATTACGAATTATACAATTGTTTTCTTTGTATATATATAGCGAATTATACAATTGTTTTTTATATATGTATAGCAAAATATACATATTTTTGTTTGCTATAGAGCGCAATTATACAAACTTCGTTATATTATACATATGTAAATTTTGTGTTTACTATATGTGAAAGTTGAATGTAGTGCCACTTTTGAAACTATAAACAAGGATATTTCTTTTGAAAAATCAGAATTACTAAACTAATTTCTTACACTACTTAATAACTTCATATGCGTCGATGGATTAATATTATATTAGTAATACTAATATACAAGTATCCAAATTACAATGTAATTACATAGCAATATCTATAATAATCATTATTTGGTAACTTGCACGCGTATATATAGTCCAATCATCGAGTGTATTTATTCAAGTGATAATACAAAAGAAGAACGAAACAAAGAGAGATCATGAGACATTCGTTTTAAAAATTTGATCTCATCAAGATAAGTGAAGCAAAATAAAAAGATCGGTGGCCCAAGAACAACAAGAAGACAGTAAAGGAGAAAAGCATTAATTAATGTTTTCTTTTAATCTGTTCAAATTTTGATAAAAATGTCATTTAATTTATTCGTGCAATTAGTCGATGTGCGACGAGGCTCGGGGTCTGACCTTAGCCCTAACATTATGGCAAACCCTAAAAGGATAGGCTCACCTTAATTAGTTCAAAGAGGCATCAATTATTATGTGGAAGCTTAATTAATTAAAATATTTCAACCACACTAGCTAGGATTGAAAATTATATACTTGTTTTTTCCCTTATGGGGGTTTATTATTTATTATATTCAAATTCAACTCTCACCCTTATTGGTTTAAAATTGAATAAATAATGTCCAGTTGACATTAGCTAAAGCTAATAGAACATAGATTTACTTATATTTTTGTCTTAATTTATAGGATAGTATTTAATTGAATACATAATACAAAAATAAAATATATATTATTAATATTTATGATCTAAAATAAATTATACGTAAGTATTTATCGATGCTATTATAAATTAAGAGTCAAAATGTCTAGACTTACATGCAGACGCAAGCATTTATTCGATCGTGAAGACAAGATGCTTAATTTTATCCACTAATCCTAATTAATTATTTATTAAAAGTTGGCAATCTAAATATTTAATCATTTATTGTTTTCTCTAGTAATTAGGACCGATATTATTATTTTCTTACTATCTTGTTCTTTGATTATTAATCATAATTACTTGTTATTTCATGAGTTTTGATTACTATATTATTTAATACGTTCTCGTAAATTTTCTGTTTTCCTTTTATTTTAGTGTGTCTTTTCACTACGGTATATTTGTCAATATTTAATTTTGTTATGTTTTAGTTGAGTTGATAGTCTATCATAAATAGTCTATGTATCTACTATTGCATACACATTACTCTCTCCAGATCCTACTCGTGAAAATACACCGAGTGTGTGCGCGCGCATGTGTGTGTATTATTGTATCGAAGCGCATACGAAAGTGGTGAAACGGTAAATACTTGCTCATCTTAATCAGAGCTCTTGACTGAAACATGCAACCATATACCAAATCATAATTTAATTGATATACGAAGTCTGACGATCGTTAAATCTCAATACGAATATCAAACATCGAAATAATTATAAAAAAAAAAGACCAAGTAGTGAATTAGTTTCCCAAAATCACGTCAACACGTTATGAATTGTCTTTGAATTGGGCAAATTCATGCAATATTCATGACTACGTACTAACGAGTTAACAAACTTGCACGATGCTGACAATTAGTGACAAAATTTCAACATTTACATGCATTCATGAACAACTTGCTTCACAAGTTAATTATATATATCGTATCGATATCAATTAATGACATCGATTGTATAAGTTAATTCAAGATTTTGAAAAAATAAATGAAATTTCACGTATGATAACGTTGAATTAATTTAATATGAATACCGCGTATAAATTTACAATAATAGTTGGATTTCCAATATCAAATAGAATTTTTAATACAGATATCAGTGATATAGATAAAAGTTACTGAATTTCTATCGATCTATATATAAAGCTTTGGATACTCATTGTTATTTACCTCGTTTTGGTAGCGGGGTGATAAAAATATTCAAGAAAATGTAATATATAATGAGTGATTATTAATTAAAGAGGCAAATTCAAGAATTAATTTTTTTATGAATATAATTATTTATTACTCCATACACATGGTACTCATTACAAAAGTTATTGAGTTTTTGTGGATTCGTATATTATACTTAATTTAGATTCGCCTATATAGTTTGTGTGAATATATATGAAAGGGATTCAACAATATATATGTATATGTAATTATTTTTAGGGAAAAATAATAAATAATCCGCTGAATGACGTAAATGATCTCCGTCATTTTTTTGTGATATCGATGTCTTTGCCGTCCAAAAATTAGAATATATATGTCCGTCACTCTAACAAAAAATTAAGTAGAGACACATGACACAATCTTATCAGTCAATTCAATATTCAATAAATGTCAGGTCGACAGATAAGATTATGACACATGTATGTCTGTTAGACCGTTAGTATAAAGGACACGTGACACAATTTTATCAGTCAATCTAATATTTAAAAATATATGCTCTAAGTTTTAATCGGAAGGCGATATATTTTCTAAAAGTATAACGAAAAGTATCAAAATACCATTTACGCTAGTTCGAGAATATATTTTTCATATTTAATTCCCATGCTATATAGCTAATACTGAACCGGATTAACAAGAAAAAGATAAATTTGAACCACTTTTACAATATTAATTACATATATAAATTGATCGTATAATCTTAAGGACATATATGATAATATGAATCGATAATATAACTTTAGAGATATATATAAATCGATAGTATAACAGATGATAATATTAAATTATTTTCGATCGTGAAAGTTAAAGTTGAATAGTCATCATGATCATTATTCACAAAAAGGATAAGAAGAAAAATAAAAATACACATAATTCTTGACTATTAAATAGTCATATATATATATATATATATATACATACAACATTATCTAAAAACCTAAAATAGTAGCTAGGGACCTAAAATAGAAAAGTAAGTGCAAATCTTAATAAAATAAACCTACTTGTCCCTCATATTATTTTTTTATATTAAATATAGCCCCTTAGCTAATTTTCAAATCCTTTGAGAAGTTGATCAATTTCAAGAATATTATTGTAATATGAAGAATTTGGATCAACTCCTCCTATATCATTTTCTTGAAAATCAAAGCCATTTTCAAGAATGCCCTCATAGTAAGATGATGATGATGATGAAATTCCGGAGCTCGAATTTATATAATTACGATCTGTGTTAATCGTACTTTTCAAAAACGTTGTCGAACACATGCTGATTTCTTCGAAAGTAACACATTTCTGGAGAATCTGACACGAATCGAGAGAACTATCGTCATGTATTGTTGCATCATTTCCTTGAATTTCCATCAAGGTTGGAAGAGGGAATTGATCACAATTGGTCACATTTGGGTCCATATGACTTGTGAATGTGTTAGAATAATCCAATTTCCCATAATAATTTCTTGAATAATTGTGATTCAAATCACTAGAATTAATATTATTGGTGAAATTGTACCCTATGTTTATAAGATTATTATTTTGTGCTGCCAAATGTTTTTTCTTCAACTTGGTATTCCAATGATTCTTCACGTCATTATCTGTCCTTCCTGATAAATTTGCAGCTATCACCGACCACCTTAATTATTCACCAATAAATTCCGTTCAAACTAAATATCAAATAATATACTGCGAAAAAATAAAGTTGAAACAAAGACATGTGAAAAATTAAAAGATACGTTTAAACATGTAATTAAATAATTAAAAGATCCATTACCTGCTTCCAATTTGTCTATAAAGAGTTAAAATAATGTTATCTTCTTCCTCAGTGAACCCTCCATGTTTAATATCTGGTCTAAGATAATTAAGCCATCTTAGCCTGCAACTTTTTCCTCATCTTCTTAAACCTAAAATAAATATTTTTTAAAAAAAAATATTAAAATGTAATTAAGAATAAAAAAAATTAATTTTTATACACTAAACATGGTACCTAGCTAAAACATAACTATATATATATATATATAAAAAAAAAAAAACTTTCTATAATAAGAGGAATTTTTATAAGGTGGACAATTTGCCCTATATTATCAGTATATATAAGTTGAATTTTACCATGTAACATTAAAAGCGAAGATATAATTATCAGTATCAGAAAATTGCTAATTTCTTACATATAACTCACATTTTATCGAAAATTAGCGATTTTCTGATAACGAAAATTGGAGGAGGAATGAAAAAAAAAATTAAAAACCTGCTTTTTGAGGCAAAGAAATCCAATTGCCACTAGTGCCATTTTTCTCAAGATAATTTTTGAGAATATTATCTTCCTCAGGAGACCATGGTCCTCTTTTAACTTTGGTTTTGTCACAACAAGGAGCTCTTCCCATGATTTACAAATTATAATTAAAAACACTATAGCTTAAAATTTTATTTTAATGTTTTACACAAAATACTAGAATGTCTTAACAAGACACTTACAATAACTATATATTAGTCTTTGTTACTTTAAAAGTAGCAAACAAAGAAGTCTTAAGTCTTGCATTATATATAAAGAGAAGGAGGGCATCCTTTTACTTGTATTTTTTTTTCAAAAAGGTGGGGGGTGGAGGGGGTGGGGGGGAGTGGGGGGGGGGGGGGGTAAACTTGACTTGGTCAATATTAAGGGAATATTTGCAATTTCGGTCCCTTGTTTATCGATAAAGTTTGATTTTGATTCTTGTAATATTTTGATATGCAGATTTAATCGTCAGAAAAGTATGTGTTTTGGGTCGTTTTATAAGTGATATCAGGCTTATTTTTAGAATTATAATACCTTTAAATATGGAGTAACGACAGTATATATTATGATTTAGTATATAATAATTTATCAAGTTTTTAAAGAAAGATTTAGTGTTAGAGGAATCAAAATGAAGGTAAGATGTACTTAATCAGACAAAAAAAAGAAAATTTATCAATATTTGAAGGACTAGAAGTGCTAATTTCCAATTTCTATATTTTAGAAAATTATTTTCATTTTATTAGATAAAAAGAACTTAGTCAATGTGTGTTTTAAGAGACTTGAGGGGGGTAATTTGTAATTGTAAAATATAATATACCCTTTTTTTGTTATCAACTATATGTAGAGCCCACAAACATTTACTTGGCTCATGGTTGAAAGTTCAACTTCTTTTACACCTACTAAACTTTACCATTTCTTCGAAATTTACATCTTACAAACATGAATTTTTCCTTTATAATATATGTTATTTTATCGTAGTTTATATGATTTTCTTTCTTTTTCGAAAGGTTAATATAAAGTAATAATAAAAGATCATTGTAACGTATATAGAAGAACATTTCCTCTAGTAGATCAGTAAATGCAAGACATGTGTTTTTTTATGTATCTTCTAGTTTTGGTCGATCAAGACAATTCTTTATATAAAGGAAAAAAGTTTCGGGAGGGATTCATCGAAAGTTTTTCCTTTGTTGACTTAATTTGTCTTGCTTACCATAGGCAAATATATACATCAGTACATATTTTTTCGTCAAGCATGTCTAAATATAGTATGCAAGAATCTTCAGTTAAGATAAAGATTCTTATAGTGTTTTAATATATTTTCTTATAGTGTTTGATCTTATTTTCATCGAATTGTGCTAATAATCTGTAATAAAATTTGTCTATATTGTTTAATTTTGTGTGGTTATTTTAGTGCTATGTTCTTTTGATTCTTCTTACTTAATGTTCGGTGATTTTGATGTATTCTTTGAGTATCATTATTTTTGTTAGTTTTATGCTATTTGATTTGGTTTGCCTCACTTTGATTTCAACTAGACTAGAAAAGATTTTTGCTGTTATTATTTTATTTTTGTATGGTCTTGCTAATATGTTGTACCCTTGAATGCTTTTTATGTCTATTTTTAATGACATTTGTGGTAATTTTGGATGTATTCTCGAGGATATTGTTTAATTTTAAAGTTATGTGACAATTTTTATTGGAAAAATAAGTATGAAGGGTTCGCCAATACATTATACTCCATTACATCCATTAGGAAGCCATTGAGCAAGCTACAGCCTACAATGTTCAGCAACATTACCTTAAAAAATAGGGTTATAGATAAAATTGACTCATGTGGGGTCAACGTTAGTATTACACAGACGATAAAAACCATTCCTACTTTCAACAGCCAACATCCAGTACACAGCGTTAAATTCAGTGAAATTAAGTTCAATTTGTGTGCTTTACTCCCACAACAAAAACTGACCCACGAAACCACAACAAGCTTATCTGAAGTAGTAGATAAGCATACTTCAGCTAAATTTACATGAAAAGCAATGACAAAACAACCACATAACCAGTTTAGTTCCACAAAGTGGGTCTGGTGTAATACTATGACAACACAACCCAACAAAAAAACACACACAAATTCTAAGTTCAACAAGCTACTCCCTATAACAACACAAAACAATGACATTATTCCATCTATCATCAACAAATGACAGAAAAAACAACACTAAAAGGACAATGGATATAACGCCAATTTTACATTGAAGTACTGTTCTATTTTGTTAAAGTCTAAAATATGTAGAATGAATACAGATTTACACAGGCAAAACAATTTCTTTACAAAAACTAAACTAAACAGTTCTTTGCAGGTCCAACATCGATTTAGTTGCAAGACCTATTCTTTACAAGAAACTTGATGCATTTCTATGGTAACTCTTCGCATGTCCAAAACCGATTTTGTGGCAAAGACTCAAGCAAGCCAGCATAGCCTGCAACTAAACGTTTGTCCACGTTGGATCTTCCTGCTACAAGAGCTTGTGTTAAACTAATCGAAGGGTGTTGCTGGCCATTGGTGCGGTCAACCTCCACCCCCATCCCTATCAGTATACGTGAGAGTGTAACTTTGGCCCCACTAGCTGCTCTCAGCGCTTCAACAAGACTATCCGCAGAACTAAAAAGAGTGAAGTCTAACAGTGAAGTTAGTTTCATACCTGCTGAAATATACACTAGTTAGTTTCACATTAACAAAAATAATATTTTAAGCATGATTTAAGTTATACAAACCATTTCCCTGGAAGGCTTGCTCCAATTTTATAAGCAGTAGATAGTCAAATAACTCCAATAAAAGATTGTTGGTTGGATTCACAAGCCTTTGAGTGACTACACAAAAAAAAAGAAAAGAAAAGTCAGTTGAAAATATGATTCAATCAAGAAAAGTTGATTTTAATGGAAATGGAACTAACCTGCCATCATTGAGCATATAGTTAACATTTCCGGAGCACAATTATACTGACATCCAGTCAGAAGCATATATCCCATTTGTGGCGATAGTGGTAGTACAGCAAGTCTCAATCCCAAATCAGTGATGCCCCATTCTTCAGTAATTGCCCCCAAGTCCAGAAGATATTTTTTTGCTTTGTCCAATATCTCCTCGGGAGGATCAGTAAGGTAGTCAAAATATCGAGGGCTTTTACCAAGCGTCAAAAGAATCAAGCACACACTTGAGATGTTTCCACCCTTTATTAAAGGCAGAGGTGTGTTCAGATCCGAGAAGGTTGGACCGGCAACGATTACTTTTGAATTGGCAAAATATTGCCGGAGTAGACCACAATACTTCCCAACACCCGTTAGTATCAATTTTGCGTCCCTCCTTTCCGACAGAACCCACTTCAGGTACCCTATGCAAACGTCCGTTGCTAGAGTCCGCTCACCGACTTGATCAACAACAAAAACAGTATACTCCAGCAAGATCCTACTCGCCATCGCTTCTAAAAGAAAGAACCCATCCCTAAAGAACCTGCCAGAGGAGATGAAAAAATACAGTTAGATTAATATTAAGGTGATCAATTATCTTTTTAGTGAATGTTTTATGACTGTACCGAATTGCATTATTTTGATTTCGGTTGTCTCCTAAAAGTGACGTGCAACCAATAGTACCGCCTACGGCCATATCAAACTGAGCAGCAAACTGAGCAGCAAAAGATTCTATGTTTCTGGTTCTTGTACAAGCTAACTTTGTTTGTAGGTAATGTCCTGACAAGTAATGAATGATCTGCAAAAAGAAAAAGAAGTAGTGAAAAAACAGAATAGGCAAACAAAATATAAAAGAATGATACAACACGAACCTCCCTTATTCTAGCATCTTCAATGTTACCATACAATATAACAACTTGATGGTCTTGTACTACAGTCCAAAGGTTCTCGAGAAAAGGAGTATCATTCGCCATCTGAAATTTGCATAAAAGCCACAGATAATAATAAGAACAAATCAATTTTTATTTAATCAAGGGTTTAAGGGGAAGCAGGACAGTTATGAGGAAATTCTGAAACCTCAAAAAAGAAAAATAAATTGGTAACTTAAACATCAAATTTGGCACAATAAAAAGAAAATTGATATCGGTAAGATAGGGCGCTCTGGAGGTTCAAGAAAGGAGACACGGCAGTTTAGAATCTAAGTAAGGAATACAGAACTGCAGAGACTATACAGCTACTCTATCATCAATTTGGGGATTAGGGTTACGAAAATACATATACGAACTACTCAAAACAAGTAATTTCCGAAAGGAACACGGAACTAAAAATCTGCGTAACACAAACAAAAAAGGTTTCTAAATACAATTCAAACCACGAACATACTTACGGAAGATCTTCAGGTACAATCTGCTGAAATGGAACAATCCGCTGAAATTGTAATGGGAGTTTTCGTATAGATTCAGTAATGGACCGTTTCTTGACAAGCTGACGAAAACATGATATATATAGTAAGCACAACCGGGGATTAAGGGGTTTATGGAAAACATTATCGAGACCATCAGATTCACATTCACATGACCACAGCTAAAGATTTCAGAACTAACCAGCTGACAAAATACAAAAAAATATCGAGATTCTAACCAGAAATGAAATCGGCAGTTCACTGAAATTGTAATGTACCCGTTGTAATGGAGTACTGGAAGTGGTGAGAGACCGTTTCTTGCCTTCGTTGCCGGAGATGATACAAGAAGAAGAAGACTGAGGAAGTGAATTCGTAATAAAGGGTTTTACTCTGCAAAATACTCGTAAGGTCTTTTCAACATTGCGCGCGTCTTTATGTATAATATATAGGGGAGAAAAAAATTAGGTCCCGTTTGAACGTGCTTGGTAAAAACAGCTTTAATTTGGCTATCAAGGGATGTATTTAAATCTACCTTTTGAATTCTTTGGTTAGTACTTGTTTGAAAATTAGTTAATTTGGCTATCAAGGGATGTATTTAAAAATTGAGAATTTTTTTGGTTTTCATAAAGGTTAATACATGTTACAAATTTAAATTAATCAAAACCAATTCGAAGAATTATCAAAACAAACATTAATTTATTATGATCAAAGTAACAAATTACTCTGAAAGTATGTATTACTTAACTATAATTAGTAATTCTTTTATTTGATATAATTATCTGATATTCAAAATTCATCAATCGAACTAATCTAAATTGTGAATATATAGCTATCCTCAAAAATAACACAATAGAAATTACTTAAAAAGAAAAATACGAAGTAAAAGAAAGCTCTTTTTCATGTGTGCCGAAGTGGAGCCAAGACACGAATTTAAAGAATTTTTTATTTTATAAACTTCAAATTCTAATTCCGCTTTGAAGTAAGATTGAATATTAATGGTATCTCTTACTTTCATATGTAAATGTAAGGTCCGCTTTAGTAGACGGTACGGAAGACATTAAAATATTTATGTCTTGAACAAAAATAGATAGCAAAAAAAAAGGAGATTCATGATAGAAGGCGAATCGATGAAAACAAGTCGTAAATACTTTTTAAGATAGATAAATTTTTGAAGAAAGAGTGTATATATATAATACTTAGACGTTAATCGTTGCTTTAAAACGAAAGTGGAAATTAAGTGACGAACTTTATAAAATTTATATACATGGTAGATGCGATTTTAAGCTTGATAATGATATTGTCCATAATAGACGAATTCATAAAGTCTGTTGGATCAAATCAGACAATAAATACCATAAATTTGGACTATGACATTTTCTCTTTGTAATGTTTTGTGTGAAAGATGATTAAAGAAAAGAGATAGAAAGTCTTTGTGGAGAAAAAAATAAAAGAAACTTACAATTCAATATTTACCATAATTTCATAATTAGAGTATGTGAAAAGAAGGAGAATAAGAGAAGCAATCGAAAAGAAATCAAAACCACGCGAAAAAAGATTTTAACCAACTGTATTAACTCATCAACGTGTCTCAATACCCTTACTATATAGGTGTGGACTTGCATACGATATATAAGTAAAAATAAACTGAAGAAGTATAACATAGAGATATGTTTTGTTTAACCCTAGTTAAAACACGATAATATCATTACTTTCGGTTTTAACCTTGATTCAGTCTTCTCAAGAAGGTTATCATTACCATCTGATATAAAAAGGGGCGGATCAACACTACACGGTGGGGTGCACGTGCACCCGATAACTTTGAAAAAAAAATCATATGTATATATGTATATTTATTTTGAAAAACTGATAGAAATTAAGATATAGTTAACAGTCCACCCATAAAAAACATAGAAGTGCTATTGTGCAATATGTGATAAAAATAATGCGATAATATAAAATAAATTTTCAAAATTACTAATCACAAAAATGAAAAGTTAAAACCAAATAAAAAACAAAATAGTTTTCGTATTATCACTTTATACACAATCCAAACAACCCCTTATTTGCTTTTCTACATAAACCGGGTCTATATAAATAGCTAATTTTTCAGTACCAAAATATTCCCGCCAAAATAAAGCAATTTTTTCAAAAATATCTTCTGGACTCTTCTTCAATACGCTTCTTCCCAATTTGTCATCTCCGTTCAGTTTCAACTGCAACAAAGCCAACTGCCGATCATCGGTGATTCGAAATGGTAAGTATTTCTGTATTCTCTATTAACAGTAGCTTATCAATTTGTGTTCATCGATCTGTGTGTATTTGCTGCTTTGCGCGAATGTAATTACGTTGCTGGACCTAATTTCTACAGTATCGAAATCGTTAACTGAAATTCACTGGTTAGATTACAAATTTTGAGTTCTTATGGTGGAAGTTTTTCAGTGATTGATGTATTTTTTTTTTGTGAAGTTCTTTTGTACTCCGATTAAGGTTAATATCGCAGTTTAACATCAATGAATTCATGTATGGATTGTTTTTCATTCGGCTTTGCACAAATGTGAATATGTTGCTGGATCTGATTCGCAGTTTCGAAATCCTGAAATGGAGTTTACCAGCTCCATTATCATTTTTCAGATTTCTTAGTGGAATTGTTTCAGTAATTAATGTATAGATTTCTAGTGAAGTTAGTTTTTGGCTCTGATTAAGGTAGATACCACAGTTTAACATCATTTTTGAATATACATATGTGTTTGTATTTGTACAGAGGAAAGAGTTATGTAGTTTACTGCATTAGATACAGTGTAGGAAGTGCTTCTGTAGCTTCAATTAGTCTGCTCCCTTTGTTGTCTGATTCATATAAGACGAGGCTTACTCTTATAGTTCAGTATCTGTCTCGTGCTACTGTTGTTGGAGAGCTGGTGTTATAATTAGTCAGGTGACTGTGTGGATTGTTTTGCAATTTTATTTGTTCTTCAATTTTCACGTAATCCTTTTTTTGGCTCTTTGCATAATGTAGCTGTGGTTTATGCAAGTAACTATCTCAACAGAACAGGATGTTTGGAACTCTATCACGCTGAGATTGCTATTAGGCTTGATAATTTAAACGAATGTAGTTTTTTAGCATTGGAAGTTGGAAAAAATAAGGTGTAAATCATGTAGATCTAGAAGTCTAATTTGAACTCTGAATTCTATTGAATCCAATTTGATTGAAGGATGTTGCATTGATGCATATGCATTTTGTGATATTCAATATTCAACTCCTGTTTTTTATGATACAGTCAAAGAAAAGAGGTCTTTCCTTGGATGAGAAACGAGAGAAAATGCTACAGATCTTTTATGATTCACAAGGCTTCTTCCTTGTAAGTATACTAGTTATACCTTTGATTTTTGCTATAAATCATTCAAAATAACGATGGAGATCAATGACATTTAATTCAACTAGTGGTTTTAGTATTGTTGCATATTTAATGTCACAGTCACATCAGGTGTGGAAAACAACTAGTTCCTATATTTTATTTCATTCTTTTACCCAGTTTTAGCGACTTATTTCACTGGAACCCGATTCTATCATGAAATCTGCCACTTTTGGAGAAATTTAGCATCATCCTGCTTATTCTTTATGTATCTATTATGCTTTGCACCAGTGTTCATCTGTGGATTGATAAGAATGCCTATTTAAGGGTTTACTCTGTGTTTGTTAAATCTTTGGCACCATTTATGCTAATCAAATTTAGAAGGGGATCTTTTAGATGTTTTACCGGAGATCTCAAAAGTTTTGAAGTAGCTGAAAGGTTCTTGTTTGACACTGGCCTGTGATATTTTTAACCAGATAATTATCAGATAGTCAGAAAGAAACAGTCACACCTTCTCTTAGTTGTCTTCTCCTGTATAAAACTGGAGATACCTCAATGACCAGGCTATTCTTGTGGTGTCTGTTTTTATGTCTTCAAGAATGAGTCTCACCTTGCCTCATCCACCAAACTCTTTTCATATATAGTTGTTTTTGTCCTGTTCTTTCTGACCCTCACCATCCATGAGAAGAACACATGTTGCCTTCTGGAATAGGTTTAACATCTTTCAATTACTACTGGAGGAGAAATCACATTTTATTTATTTATAGTGTAATTCTTCCTGCATTATAATCTAATTAGTATTACATTTTTCAATTCCTTGTCATTTCAGCTGAAGGAGCTTGAAAAGTCGGGCCCTAAGAAAGGTGTAATCAGCCAGTCAGTGAAAGACGTTATCCAATCTTTGGTTGATGATGATCTTGTGTTTAAAGACAAGATAGGGACTTCTGTGAGTAATATCTGCTTTGTGTTATAACAGCATCGTCTTTTTAATCCATTGCTGCTAAGCATAAAGTTGATCATCTATATTTTACGTGTTATAAAAGCATCACCCGTGTCCCTCCACAAGTTTAGAATCTCAAGCATGTTCATTTTTTACAATCAATCACGAGTATGTTAAATGAATTACAAATTCTAGGTATACTTTTGGAGTCTGCCTAGTTGTGCTGGGAACCAGGTAAGTGTTTGGATTAATTTTTGCACGTGCTTGTCATATTTAAATTCAGATGCTTCATACGTGATGTTCATTCAACCAACAGCTAAGAACTGTCCATAGAAAGCTTGAGACTGATCTCCAGAACAATAATAAGCGGCACACTGAACTTGTTGAACAATGCAAGGCCTTGAAAAAGGGACGTGAAGAATCTGTAAGTATACCCAGTTCTATATGGTCCTCTAGGATAATCTTGACATAATTTTCTATGGATCAGGTTAATTAACAGACTGTTTCTATTTTTCACTTCTGTGGCTTTACTAGGATGCACGAGAAGAGGCCTTGAATGAGCTGAAAGCTATTGAACAGAAACACAAGGAACTTAAGGTCCGTGCCTTTGATGTTTTGGAGCTTGCAAATTTAATATGATATTTAGATGAATATGGGTTAGCATTTTTATTCTGACAAAATTAAGGTGAGATTATTTTCTCATTCAGGAAGAGTTGATGCAGTATGCTGATAATGATCCTGCTACTATTGAAGCAATGAGTAAGGAACTCTGAGCATACTTTTTAGGCTCCAATAGTATTTACCAGACAATATCTTTTATTATTCAGCTGTCTATCTGCATGCACAGGTATGCTTCTCTTTAGCAGAATGTGGGTGTTTCCTGATTTGGGAAGTTCTTTTTTGCAGAGAAGGCGATTGAAGTTGCCCATTCAGCAGCTAATAGATGGACAGGTTTGACTGTTCCTGCATTATCCAGTCATTACCTTGTATGCTTCCCTTATTGCTCTCTTTCTTAACTATCATGTGCATTTTCTATACAGATAACATCTTCACATTGAGACAATGGTGTTCCAATAACTTTCCCCAAGCAAAAGAGCAACTTGATCAACTATACAATGAGGTAAGAAGCAAAATCCATCATAAAGAGCCATTAAATTGTTTATATAGGATTGTGAACTACTGCTAGATCATGCATCCCTTGGATATATCAGAAGAGGTTTAGAAAGTTAAAGACACTTCGCCATACTTCATATCGATTTTGCTACCATGTCCCTCCACCTTATTTACTAATGTAACACCATCAGTTATTTAAAAAAAAAAATCAAAGCAAAATTAGATCAACTCCCTCTACTTGTAAAAAGGAGTTCTCCTCTAACACTAATAATTCCATCCCTCCCTCCCATAAGCCCTTGTGGCCACTTACACCTGATCCTATCCCCCTATAAACCTCTCTCTCTTTTGTTCTTTCACTGTTTCTTGTTGGGAGCTTTTAAACTTCATTATTATCGCCTTTCTCCATTGAAATAAATAGTTTCAGTTTAAAATGGTTAATTTTTTTGTGCTAAGGTTTAGATCATATTTTCAAATTTGAAAGGTTTTGTGTTACAGACTGAAATAAAGACAAATAACGAAATGATTGGAAGAAACTAACTAAATGCAGATACACTGTTGAATTAGTATTTTTCTTGTCTTATGGCAGGTCGGAATAACAGATGACTTCGACTACTTAGAGTTGCCAGCAATGGCTCCTCTTGCAGTTACTGATGGTGATCTTTAATTGCCTGAAAGCTAGTTTGACATATGCTTTCCTTATGTTCTTTTACCTCTTACTATGTTTGTTCAGTCCAGAGGTATAGGAGTTGGTTTTTGCTATAATAAAATTTGAAGGATCTTAAAAGCATTGTCATATGTAGTCTGGGCAGCTTAATAGCCATAATATTAATTAGCATTATGCCTATAATGTCTAATGTCTATATATCTTATCCTCTCCTAGAAAATAGATTTCTCCATAAAAGATTGTAAGTTCAATTCGTCTATTTCCCTTATGATATCTCAGTTGTGAAATGGTAGACATGCTAGATCAAAATCTCGTGCTACTCAGTGATGAAATGGTAGATATGCTAGACTCAAAATCTCGTGCTAAAAAAGCGTGGAGGAAGATATAGAAAACTGTTTGTGGATATCATACTAGGTGGGGAGACTTTATTTACATTGTTGGATAGATAGGTGTCATTTCATCCTGACAGTAAAGTACTTTTTATGTAATATTAAATTAATCCGTCAATTTGGGGGATTGGAACTAATGATTAATGGTTGAATTGAAGTCTCAATAATTGAAATAAAGTCCCAACAACGGTTATTAGCCAGCTAAAAAAACGTAAAAAAAGGAACGACCAACTCTATTTTAAAATTTGAAAAAAAATAAGGAAATAATATATAGGACAAACTTTCATGTTTGGCAAGTGGCAAAGTGGGGAAGGAATTTTCATTAATTGGAATAGGTCCACAACTTATTTCTTGATACTGTACACCTAAAAACAATCTGTACTCATAACGTGCATTAAATCTCAACCTTACACCTGTCCCTTTATTAACGGCTAATAAAAACTTACTAATTATTGAATCCTCTTTAAATTGGAAAGAAGTATAATTTGACAGAGTGTATACTGAGTGGAGATCCTTTACAACCAAAATTTCATAAAATAATAAAGGAAGTTAATAAGGTATTAAGAATTCCCTTCCCTATTTATAAAACCCCAACTTTTCTATTTTAGTGTAAAACAAAACATTGAAAGAGTCTCAACTCTCAAGAAGGAAGAAAAAAATGGAGGTGTTGAGACTCTGTTTAATGGCTATTTTTGGTTTGGTTATGGCTTTGGTTATTCCTTCTATCAATGCTCAAGCACCTGAGCCTGCTCCTTCTCCTACAAGTGATGGTAAGTTCTTTCTTCACCCCTCCCCCTCGGTGTTTAATATCTATATCGAAGCCTGACTAGAACTCGAACAAACATGAGACCTCTGATTAAGGGATTATCCGTTGTATCATGTTCTTTTATTTGAGGTTTTATAATAATGTATGAATGAACAATTCTTGATTGATAAATAGATCTACTAATGTATAGTATATAAGAGTTAAAGACATGTTGTGATGTATATAATACATTACATTGCCTATACACCTTTTTTATATGGTATGTTATATTTGAGTTGATTAATTTAGATTCGTATAAATAGGCTTATGAAGGGATAAAATGCTCACTATTAATGAATTTTTCATTCTCAAATTTCGAATTTAGTACTTTTTATTAAAGATGTACAAAATTCGACTAATTTGGATTTGCCTTGAGTGGCACGTGAAGGGAGAAAGTGTTCTTCATATATTCTTTGTTGTTATGTTTTGAACTCGAAACTTTTAATTAAAGATATCTACCTCTTTGTTGTCTTACAAGATTAGGTTTCATTAGCATAAATTGATGTTTTTTAAATATAAGCTTTTGTATTTTTTTGGTATACTTCTTGTATATACATTCATTTTATTATTATTTTTTTCAAAAATGCAAATAAGTTAAATGTGTTTTTATTGATTTGATTTTTGCAGGAGTTGCAATTGACCAAGGTATAGCTTATGTGCTAATGTTGGTTGCTTTGGCAGTTACTTATATGATTCATTAAGCAATGTGATACAGCTTCCATTGCAGTTTTTTTTTTCTTATTATTTTTCTGGTTGTGATTAATTTTTAAAGAAAATTAATTTCATTCTCTTGTATTCTTTTTAGAGGTTGAAATTCTCTATTTTCTTTTATTCAATGATTAAATCGTAGAAAATTCTTTATATCTTTCCTCTCTTTTCCATTGTATATGTTCTTTTTATTTGTTTTTATGCAATGTCCTATGCGGAGTCTAGATTTTTACTTAAATATAATGTAGCAAACATTCAAAAAAACACATATTTATTAATCAAATTACTTATATAATGTAATTTTTTCAATGAAAAAAAAGTCAATCAATTCTCCTTTGAACAATGACACTTGTACAAAAAAAAATGGCAAAGACACGTCAAATAAATAAAAAACTATGTTATTCAAATTCTTAAAAAAATATTGTGAATTTTTTTTTAAATAGTACATTTTAAACCATGTATTTTAGAACGTTGCTCTTTAATTAATTCACATGATATTTTATAGCATTTCTCGATTTATGCATTGTCAAACATTAATGGCAAGGGTATCAGTGGCGGACCCAGAATTTTCATTAATGAGGTTCGAAAAATAAAAATGTAAATGTGTAAAATAGTCTTTCGAATTGGTCCCTTTAAATTTTTTTGGATTTAAAACTACAATTTTGTCATGTTTTTAAAATAAAAAATGCTTGAAAAAACATAACTGCTTTTTTTAAACAAAAATAAATTGAAAGTATTGTCTTACCATTGAGCCATCTATTTTTATTTATTATTAAGAGAGTTCAAAATACATAATCTACAAAAATACAAAAAATTTATCATATATATCGTATATTTTTTGTCGAGAGTGTTCGGGTGAATACCTGGACCCAACATGGGTTCGCCCATGGCAAGGGCCATGGTAACAACATCACTAAAACAAAAATAGAATAAAGTTTTGTATGAGCATGGACCACAAATGATAATGTTCTCATAAAAATCTCAATTTTCTACAACAAATTTATATATACATTACAGATATCTAAAGATATGTGAAAGCAACAACATATGTTTTTCGTATTCTTCGAAAATGAAGGTGCACGTTAACCCTTTAAAATAAGTGTAGTTTTGCAGAATCTGATAGGAATATAATAATATTAAAATAATAATTATATCTCTCTTAACAAATTTATCAACACAAATATATTCGAAACGTTTGAAACACTATAGGGGTACATGTACGAAAATGATGAAGGGAAAAGGTAAATTAGTTGAAGGGTGGCTGAAATAGGAGTTTGAGACGTTTGCGGAGGAGATACTAAATCGAAAATGTCACTTGTGAAACTTTATTTTTTCCACCTCAACTAATCATTTCTTTTTATTTTAGTAAATTTATTATCTCAAAACACATACTTTTCATACTATTTTTCATCAATAAAACATGAAAATATTGCAAAATATCTCTTCTTAATTTAGTTGTTTTTGTTTTCTATTCAATGTCTAAGTACCCATATTAAATTCATGTGCTACAAGTAGAGATGTCAAAATGGGCTGACTCAATCTTAACGGGCTAGAAAGTTATATGGGTTAGACGGACTGACCCTTTTAGTTAAAGGGCCAATAAAAATAGCAACCCAACCCAGCTCTAAACGGACCACAGATTGGGATGGGTTGACCCTTCAATCAAAAAATGAACAATATTACTCTTAGAAAGAGTAGAGAATTGAATGTTGACGTCTATGAACATGAAATCAATACATACAAATTTATTTTCATTTATAAATCACACTTCAGCGAATACTTACAGAAATGCATTTATGAACTCACACTTCAGTGAATGCTAACCAAAATACATAATAGTCAACGTAAGGTTTAACAGAAAAATGTTGATTATTCAATAATTCCTTCCAAAAAAAACAAGCTAAGACTTGATTTTTTTGTGTTTTTATCATGTTTATTAATAAAATATTTACAAATAAAACACTACTACATTTAAATATATATATATATATTTAAATATTCATAGCCCGTAGGCTGACCTCTGAGGATAGCGGGTTGGGCCTACGAGGCTTGCGGGCCATGTGAGGCAAAAAAACCTCGTTTCTAAATGGGCCAAAAAAATTAGGCCCAACCCTACTGAATTCAAGAGTTGGATTAGGCCGGCTTTGCGGGTCAAGCCCATTTTGGCGGATCTAGCTACAAGCTCATTTGAGTTCACACCAAAACTCGAACATATGATCTTTGATTAAGAGAACAACAATTTCATTCCTGCACCACAACCGCACCGCGTGCAAAACATTTCTAGTGTCCCCTCACCAAACACACCCTTATGGCTAGTCAGCTAGATTCTGATTCTGAATTCCCCAAACTACAAGTAAAAAAGGGGCAAAAAAAAAGTAGATTTTTTTTCAAGAACTCAAAAAATTTTCTTCCAAATAATTTATCATGGTTTTCTTGAAATGGGTTGTTGCCTTTTCCATTTTATGCAATTTTTTAGCAACACCCACCTTATCAATTTCTTCTATTTTGAACAAAGAGGAGTTGGCAAATATTTCAGTTAATTTCTTGAATCTTGCAAAAAGACCTGAGCTTTTTGATTGGATAGTGAGAATTAGGAGGACTATTCATGAGAATCCTGAGTTGGGGTTTGAGGAATTTGAGACTAGTAAACTTATTAGAAATGAGCTTGATAAAATGGGGATTTTTTACAAGTACCCTGTTGCTGTTACTGGTGTTGTTGGCTTTATTGGAACTGGAAAACCACCCTTTGTTGCTCTTAGAGCTGATATGGATGCTCTTGCTATGCAGGTGTTTTACCAATTACTAGGCTTTTTGTGTGTTTGTATATTCATTTCTTGTTAATGTTTTTAGTCATGTTAGTATTTTTTGTTGTTTTGCAATTATATTGGTTTGAGATGAGCTGATTAGATTGACATGGTCTGTGTGGATTGATATATTTGACACTAACTTGGTGGAAATTGAGGTGTAGTTGTTGGTGTATTCCTTTCTTGTCAATGTTATAGTTATGTTAGTATTGTTTTTTGGTCGGGGATGAGCTTAAATGGAGCGACATGGTATGTGAGGATTCATATAGTCGAGACTAACTTGGTGGGGATTGAGGCGTAATCGTTGTTGTGTACTTGTATTCCTTTCTTGTCAATGTTTTAGCCATGTTAGTTATGTTTTTCCTATTTGGCAATTATATTGGCGTGAGATGAGCTTAAATAGAAAGATATGGTATGTGAGGATTCATATTGTTGACACTAACTTGTTGGGGATTGAGGTGTAATCGTTGTTGTACTCCTTTTTGTCAATGTTATAGTCATGTTAGTACTTTGTGTAATTTGGAATTATATTGTCTTGAATTGAGCTTAAATGGCGTGACATGGTCTGTGAGGATTCATATAGCTGACCTTAACTTGTTAGAGATTGTATGTTTTATGTGCATTTCTAATTGTATGTACATATATTCATTTATTGTCAAGGTGTTAGTCATTTTAGTACTTTTTTTTAAGTTTGTAATTATGTTGGACTGAGATGAGCGATAATGGAGTGATATGGTTTCTGATGAAGATTCATATAGCTGAACCTAACTTGTTGGAGATTGAGGCGGAGTTGTTTTGTATTCCTTTCTTGTCAATGTTTTAGTCATGTTAGTTCTCTTTTTCTTCTTTTGGAATTATATTGGCATGAGATGAGCTTAAATGGGATGACATGGGTTGTGAGGATACGTATAGTTGACCCTAACTTGTTAAACATTGAAGCGTAATTGTTGTTGTATTCCTTTCATGTCAATATTTGATAGTTTAGACAAATGATAATGTGAGGTTGGTCTGCCTTATCGTATGTGTTGATAATTTGTGATAGATGTTTGTAACAATATATTTTCTTTTAAAACTCTAACATGTACTTATTTGTGTTGCACTTTGCCTTCAATATGATGTTGATTGGCGCAGGAGGAAGTGGACTGGGAACACAAGAGTAAAATTCCGGGCAAGATGCATGCTTGTGGACACGATGCCCATGTTGCTATGCTTTTAGGTGCTGCTAAGATTCTTCAAGAGCAGCGCGATGATTTGCAGGTTCATACTGTAGTTCTCTCTCTTAGCTTGGATTGAATGAGGGAAAGTTGCTCAATAGATAAAAGTTCAGTAGTTGCTCTCAGTTACCTTTTGATATATAGAAGTTGTAGATTGTCGATAGTTCAGTTTAGAAGGGTTATCTGGACCTATGTTGCTCGGACTCTTCAAAAATGTTATCAGGTGCATGTTGGATCCTCCAAAACGGGTGCATTATTAGAGAATCCGACATTGGGTGCAGAAGCATTTGGGGAGTTCGAGCAGCATAGTTCTAGACGTGAATTTCTTCATTCAACTGACTTGGTCCTCTTGTTACTATGCATTTCAAATTGATTTAAGTGGATTTAGAACGCCTTTGTTAGTCGGATAACTTATACCATAAGCAATAACGCTTATATTGCTTGTTGTGAAGATATTAGTTGTGTGTTCAAGGAGTAGACAGTTGGATCAACATATATGAATAACCATGGATGTTTTTTGAGTTGGGAGCCGGGGATTCACTGATCGAATTTTTTGATGGCAGGGAACTGTTCTTTTGGTTTTTCAGCCAGCCGAGGAGGGAGGTGGAGGTGCAAAGAAAATGCTTGAATCTGGGATACTTGACAATGTTGATGCCATCTTCGGTCTGCATATTTCCCCCATGAGTCCTATTGGCACTGTTGCTGCCAGTTCTGGCCCTATCATGGCTGGAAGTGGCTTCTTTGAGGCAGTAATAAAGGGGAAAGGCGGTCATGCCGCGATTCCTCAGCACACTATAGATCCAATATTAGCAGCTTCTAACATCGTAGTTAGTTTACAACATCTTGTTTCGCGGGAAACTGATCCCTTGGATTCACAGGTGCGCGCTCTCACTCTTTCTTGTTAATCTTAGTATCATGTGAATACCAACACATGCACATATATATCTCAAAACTTGCATATGTACTAGCAGTTGTGCAAAGGTTAATTATGCAACAACCACTACTACACCTCACTTCCGAGCAAGTTTAGGGTCGGCTATGTGAATCCTTACTGACCATGTTACTCTAACTAAATTCGTCTCAAGCCAATATTATATGCAAATGTACCCAAGTTGTCTATGTTTTTCTAAATTTTTGAAAGGCTAAACCACTCCTAGAAAACATTGGACCTACAATAAAAGTACTAACATGCCTAACCATATTCTCGACTATAGTTATCGTCTATATAGATCTTTTTCTTCCACTATATCCTATGGATCGATCCCAAGAAATTGTAGATTCTTCGAGACAATTTCCTTTCATGTGATTTTAGGTTTATAATCCTATCTTTCGCTAAATTTGCATGGATCCCGAGAAATTGTAGATTCTTCGAGACAACGTCTTTCCATGTGATTTTAGGTTTACCTCGTCCTGTTTTTAACACATTCACTCACCATGGTTTCACCCTCACCTACCTGTGCATCGGGATGTAGACATAGAACATGACCAAATTATCTCAAATGATATCCTATCAATTTATACTCGATATGTACTACTTAAACCTTCTTGTGAATGTGATCATTTCTAATCTTGTATGACCGCACATTTATCTTAGCATCCTCAAAATTTCTTGAGATCAATGCAGAAGTATCACATGGAATAGTAACACTTGTAAAATAAACATAATCATATTAAACGTTCAAGAACAAGACTCGTACCTTTTTCATTCTCCAAGGACTTTACCTTGACCTTTACAACTTATTTATCGATTACCTCAAAGGCGTATGATTTTGCAGGTTGTTACAGTTGCAAAGTTCAAAGGTGGTGGCGCGTTTAATGTCATACCAGACTCTGTAACAATCGGTGGAACTTTCAGGGCATTCTCAAAAGAAAGCTTCGCGCAACTTAAACAGAGAATCGTAGAGGTATATCTTTAATATTAGTACTTGAATGCTCAAACTATCATATGATAGTTGAAGATTGTTCCACAAAATGAATGTGGCCATGACTATTGAATGGTAAAAACTCGTTCATATTGTGAAATTCATAGCTCCGTTACTGTTGGAAACAATTTACAGGTTATCACGCGACAGGCTGCTGTGCAAAGGTGCAATGCAACAGTTGATTTTGACACAAAAAACAGGCCGTTTTACCCTGTGACAGTGAATAATAAAGCTTTGCATGAACAATTTCGAAATGTAGCTGGACAGATGCTTGGTATCAACAAGATCATAGAAATGAAACCTACGATGGGGACTGAAGATTTTTCGTTCTTCGCTGAAGCTGTTCCTGGATACTTCTACTTACTTGGAATGGTTGATGAAACTAAAGGACGATTCGAGTCAGGACACTCCCCTTTCTACAGAGTCAATGAAGATGTACTTCCATATGGTGTTGCTTTACATGCATCGTTAGCCACGACTTACCTTCTTGAACATCAGTTGAAATCAACCACTCGAGATCAAAATGTTCATGACGAGTTGTAAGGTCTTATGAGAGACCTTGCAGATGAAAATAATAATCTGCTACATGCAATCGAGCAGAAGTAGGTTTCTCTCTTTCTATTTACTTTATATCTAAACTTATTCCGAATCAAGTTGGGTGTTAGAGCTAGTTTGGTTGATCATGTCTCACATAAGTACGACTCTAACTTATTTGGGACTGAGGTATAGTTGTTGTACGATTATAAACATTGAATCCCATTGTGCTTCTTTAAGGGTACTTACCCATACAGACAATCGAACTGTAAACTAGTTATTTTTGCTTATGCATTCTTTTTTTTTTAGCTTAAATATATTGGATAGGGTGAAACACACCTCCCAACACCTAAAAATGGTGTTGTATTTGAAGACTCAGATGAATGATGTAGTAAACTTGTACTAGCTTCTTTTTATGATAAATATATTAGTGTTGATGTTATGAACCAACCACTAAACCAAGATACTTCATGTTCACATTACAGTTCCATCATCATAGTTTCTAAATTTCCTAAATAAAAAGTTGAGTTTTCCAGCATAGCACTAAATATAGAGATTGTAAAAGCATGTTCATATTACAGTTCCATCATCATAGTTTCTAAAATTCCTAAATAGAAGTTGAGTTTTCAAGCATAGCACTAAAAAATAGAGATTGTAAAAACATATTCTGATCTAATAGCATAGCAATAGCAACAAGAGTGACTCCAAGAATCATAAAACATGAATTGCATAAAACATTCAAGCGATAAATAAAAATTAGTATATGAAAGACGAAAGGATAAAATTCAATTAATTCTTGCAAAACAGAATGTAATCATCCATCCTACAAACCCCAGTCTTTTCTCATTATGAGGTTTGAGAATCAAAATTTATAAACATCACAAAGATGAAAACTTTAGAAGCAGTAACTTCTCAACCTAAAATAACTAAAGTCGTCGTCATCTACTTCTCGGAAGAGTTTGGTCCTCTCTTCTTTCCAAAGCCAACAACTGCAAGCAGACATAACCAAAATAAAGCGCACATACAATACAAGTATTGACCAAATACAGATAAAAGGTTAACACAGAAGAAACATCACAGCCCCTTGTTCATTGAAATACAACAGATTCAATGCTAGGAACATACAATTATGAGAAGTGAAATAGGAAACCTTAAATTAAACAGCACAGATACTTTACTGAAGATCTGCAATCAGAACTCTACTTAGTAGCAGATGCAAGAAAAAATAAGGCGGATTTGGGAGATATCCTATGAGGTAAAATTTCACTCGAACTTTCGTAACCAGCATAATACAAGTGTAATTAGTATACTTGAGTATATGCACATCTAAGGAGGTACATAAGCAATTTGTACACACATTTAATCTCTGAACATCATTGCGTATGTCTACAGGTGTTAACAGTTACATTACTTGCTTCTTTAAAAGAAGAAACGAAATAGTACATCACTGTGTTAAGATCATATACTTGAGGAAACAGATAAACTCAAACTAAACCACATAGATATTATGTATAATTAAGATTCGACTGTCCCAAAAGTAGAAGTTGATTTCTTAATTGCGAAGATTCAAATTCAAAGATTTCTAGGGAGCATGCACCAGCAAAGCTACTTTTACAGCAATGCACAATCTTGCATACTCTAGAATATGGATCATACATAAGTGATTGTACACACACACACACAATTTATGTATAATTGTCAATGACTACAGTTTGTTCACAGATCAAATCTTGTTTAAACTTCCCCTAATCCTGAAAAGGAGTGCTAATGTAAACTAATATATATTTGTCAAATTCATGTATAAGATGAAGACCATAGAAACAATAATTTTAAACTAGAAGGTACTGTATATAAATGAGCATCAACTAAACTACAACTATCTCCGGACAAAAGATACAAACTTGGTTAAAGGCATAAACTTTATTGCTTTTACTTGCATATAGGCATAAATTCAATAAGTTTTTACTTGCATATATAATTCAAGCATATACGGCAGTAAACATACAGCCTCCATAAAGCGAAATACCAAAAGGAAAGCAAGGTTACCAGCAGTGACGAATCTGCGATTGTATTGCATACGCTTGTGTGCACGTCCTCTTGGCTTCTTCTTCTTATCCTGCTTTGCAACCTTTGGTGTTTGCCCCCTAACCTTACCGGCACGAGCAAGTGATCCGTGAACCTTACCTACAATTAACAAAATCAAAACCTACAAATTAAATCCATATTCAACAACTACTACAATTCAACTGTCTTTGCTTCCCTTTATCCACTCTACGTGACAAATTTAAGATAACAAGATTCAAAATTCCGACTTTATATCTTAAAACTCCAAACACAAAGACACTGAAATTGGCTATATGATATTCTATGTGGATGAAGATCCAGTAATTATAGTTCCATTCTACTACGGAATAATTGTACCTATTCTGAGAAAAAAATGGCAAAATTTGAAAAACTGGCAGTACAGAGACAAGTATTTAAGAGTCACCGGAGCTTACCCATGGTTGATTTCTGAGTCGCCGGTCGTCGGAGAAGCTGCTAATCGTTTGGGAGCTGCGGAAGTTGAAATTCTAGGGTTAGGGTTTTTGGGAGAGTTATATTTATAGGGAAGTTTTTAATGCGTGAAAATGTACTGGGCCTTTGTTGTGAAAATTTGGGCCTCCGGTAAAGAGTCCAAACGATGACCCGATCCAATTGGGAAACTAATCGCCCGATCCACCGAAAATAATTACATGTATAATTCCAATTGCAAAGTTTTAAAATTTTCATTGTTGTCGGATACATTCTTTGGTTGTCTAATACATATAGCAAATGAAAGGGATGTATTCAAGAAAAATATAGATGTATGTGATGGGATAGAGATGTGTTCGAGAGGATAGAGATGTATTCGAAAGGGGATAGGAGTGTATTCAAGAGAGGATAGAGATGTATGTGAGAGTAGGATTGTTTATGATTATGGTTCAAAATCAAACCAAACTGTAATTTGAACCATTTGATTGAGAAACCTCATAGTTGGTATGATTTGATTAGGTTTGGTTTTAAATTTTGAAAACTGATACTATTTAGTTTGATTTTGATTTCATTGAAAAACCGCAAAAATAACTAAATCAAATTGAGAAATTATATATATATATATATATATATATATATATATATATAAATTATAATTATTATATATTATTTATGAGTAAAATATAAATATTTTGTTAAATTATAGTTAATTTTAAGCCTTTAATTGTTTTTTAAGCACAACTGTTAAAATACTAAGAGCAAGTCCATCAAAATCTATTATTTTATTCTTACCTATCATATTTCACATTAGATATGACTGAATCACTTTGTTCGTGTAATATTAACCCTAGTGTTATTTAATTGAATCCACATTTGCTTTTCGATGGAATTCTCATATATTAAGTGTCTATGTCTATCGAGATGATATGTCCTCGACAAATTTATTATTTTCATTCCAAAATATAAAAAAAGAATCAAATCGATGGTCATTTTTTTCATTATGTTTGATTTGATTTTTGAAATATAAAAATCAAGTAAATTGGTTTGCTTTTGGTTTTAACCAATAATCGATTCAAACCAAATTATGAACACCTATATCTGAGAGGTGATAGAAATGAATCCGAGAGAATAGGGGTGTATCCTTTAGGGGGTCGGACGTCCGAGGGGGGATGAAATGTGTCCAAGAGAAAATTTTGTAAATTTAAAAAAACCATAGAATATTTTAGAGATTATAATATCTTATATTGTGTATTTGTATAAATTTTTCTAATTACATTGCTAGTAAAATATACAAAATCACATTGGCTATTTTATTTATTTTAATATATGGCTATTTATGTTAATTGCTCCTTTCTCTCTCTCTCCTTTTTTTTTTGTAAAATTTGTAATTTATATATTTGGTCCTATAGAGCATAGTTAATTCTCAACTACTATTTTCTGGTTCTAAATGTTTGATGTAATTTTTGTTAACATATTTGTAATTAGTCCTGTTTTTTTTAAGTTCAAGAGTTGAGATGTATTAAAATTTATACTTTATTGATTTTGAAGAAAAAAAAAGAACTACATATATTGATAGTTTATAAAATAAAATTGATATTTTTGTATTTTATTACTGTTATAAATTAAATCTAGCCTAATGTGAATACCAGAGTTATGAATGTAGTTATTTAGCTGATAAGTGCTATTGAGTTGAAAACAAGTAATAGGGCCTGAATAATTTGGGATTCGAATTGAGAAGCAGATGTGAAAACTATTCTATCATAAAGACTAGTGGTATGTGATTTATGGATTATGCAAATTGTTGAGAAAAATGTCTAATCCTCTCATCATAATCCTCTGAGTCTGTGCTCCTCATCTCCCTTCTAGTTATCTTCTATAATAGTTTTTATTGGCAGTTTCTTTTTTCAATGTAACTTCGAATCTAGTGATTAAAATATTTGAAATGCCACATTTTGCCCTTTATAAATCTCACATCTCTATCTCTCTTTGATAAATAGATATTTGCGTTCGTATATCACCGGTCACCACAAACATAACCACATAATCAAATTCGAATAACGATAAATAATAAGTATTATATTTAAACTAATATCTTTTTTTTTTTATAAATAGATATTTGCGATCGTATATCACCGGTCACCACAAATATTACCACATATTCAAATTCGAATAACGATAAATAATAAATATTATATTTAAACTAATATTACAAGATATGTGTCACACAAACCATCCAAACAAGTTACTACACGTGTCACACTTATATTAGCAAACCACATCATCTTACGGTAGATCCTATATATAGGATATCTTTCCCCAAATCAGTAAAAAAAAATAGTTTTAGCAAAAATAAAAAAAAACGAACAGTTAATTAAAAAAACTAAATTAGTTTTAATTAGAGACCGGAGAGGAAGAAGATACGGCACCGGAAAATGGATTTGTTGCCGGCGGAATCATCGCCGATATTGCCGAAGAAGCACAGATTTCGTTCACTGAAGCTTGTAAATGTGAATATGGATGAAGTATTATCGGAAACGCCGCAAGGGGTTGAATACGGGAAGCTCGAAAACGGGCTAACATACTATGTTCGATCCAATTCTAAACCGAAAATGAGAGCTGCACTTGCACTTGCTGTTAAAGCTGGGTATGCCTTAATTGTGTTTTGAAATACCTCTTTATATTGTTTGTTTGTACAATTGTGTGATATATATTGTGATTGATTTGTGAATTTTGACTGTACACTGATTTGTTTATGATAAGAGTATCGTGTAAGTTTTATTGTGTTTGTATGTTTGTGTTATTCCATGTTGAATGAGAGGATTGAGTTGCACCATGAAAATTGAACAATTTTTCTAGCAATGCCAATCCCTTTTGATTTTGATAAACGTGGTGTATGTGCCAGTTTTCGTTCACCTCTACTAATTCCACAAAATACCTGTCATGTTCCACCAACAATAGGTTCTAGATACCAGATAACTATGTCCATCAAGGATAGGATAGATGGTCTTGACAGGATAGATGGAAAGAGTGGCAACACCAATGAACAATAGATTGAATCAAGCTATGTAAACTGACATTGTAAATTAATTGTACTTTGAGAATAGGGTTAACTTACTATGTCTGATCCAATTCTAAACTCAAAATGAGAACTGCACTTGCTCTTGCTGTGAAAGCTGGGTATGGCCTATTTTTTTTTTTTTTTATAAAAAAGTACCCTTTATGTTGTTAATTTGATTTTCTTAATCCATTTTAGTTTGTTTTTACAATTGTATAATCCTTTTACTGTTCATGCGTTGTGAGTAATTTGTGTTTTTATCGTACACTAGTTTGTTTGATAGAGTCTTGTGCAAGTTTACTGTGTTTTTCTGGTTATTTTACTCAAGTGTTGATAATGTGGGGGCTGGTAGCAGCAAGAAAATTGAACAATTGTCTATTAAAGCCAACCCTGATTAACAATACTTTGATTGGATTAAGTTATGTATACTGACTAGTAAATAATTTTACTTCAAGAAATTCTTACTTATCTATCCATCTCTGAGATATTTGTATTTTTTAAATTCAATGGATACACAGAAGATAGAGCTTTCACTTGTTCAAATACTAGCAGTTAAGGTGAAGCAGGGTTCTTTCTCGATCTAGCTTAAAGGATGTGACAATATGCAAAGACAAAATGCGTCACCTTATAGAAATTCCGCCCTCCCTTTCAATTTATTTATTTTACTTTCTTTTTAGTCCATTTAAAATGGACGTTTCTTTTATTTTTTGGCAACTCTTTAAATTTCACCATTCCGCATTGCATGTTTAAGACCACAAGATTATATGACATTTTGATATTTTATATATATCTCTAACAAGACACAAGACTCAAAAATCTTCTTTACTTTCTTAAACTTCGTGCCAAATCAAAATCATACAAATGAATTTAAACGAAGGGAGTGATAGGTTTAGCTTGCGTTTGGACACGCAATATGAATTCATGATTTCAAATCTCAAAGTCTCCTAAAAACATGTTTTGTAATTCCAAATTATGATGCCCCCAAGGCCTGGCTTGAGTGGCTAAAGGTGGAGGATTTGTGGCTTAGGTCGCAGGTTCAAGCCCCACACCACGCAAATCGAAGCCTGATATTTAAGTGGAGAAGGGTAGAGGGGCGGACCCATTATCCACAGAGCTTAGAAGGTCGTGATTGGTCCCAAAGGCGTGTCACAAACGGATTTCTCGGTTATCAAAAACAAAATAAAATTCCAAATGATGATTTCAATTTTTTTAAAGGTGTAACTTGACCCATTAGTCTATATTTTGTAAAATATAAGACATCATTTTGTTTTTTTGCAAAAAAAGACTCATGCACGGTATGAAGAAATTGTCCGTACCTTGTGTAAGGAAGGATTATATTAAAGAATAAGTAGTTACTAATATTGTTGACTAGCAGATTTTTATAAAATTATGTTTATTTGGAAGTTTGTAATCACAAACATTTATTTATAAAGTAACATACGATTTATCAATGATGCACCTTATGATATTACGATACTTTGTTTATGAACTATGATTTTTTTTTGGTAATAGTGTATAAGAATTGGAAAAATTTAGATAGTTTTTCAAAACTTGTGGGTTTTCATGCTTATGAGAAAAATGCAACTTAAAAATCTGAATTACATGTCCAAAGAAAACTTCAACTTCAAATCAATCTGATTTCAAAATCTCAATCTGATTACAAATCACGATTCCATATTGCAGGTCTAGATAGGCCCTTATAATCTAATTGGACTAAAGAAAAAGATGTTTTTGAGTTGCCTGATAGTTTTTTCTTCTTCTCGATTAGTCTAAAATAATTTGGTTTACCTTTTTTTTTAAAAAAGATTATAGATCTAATACCATAATAAAGTAAAATTCATTTGTGCAGTCAGTATACAAAATGTCAGGCTTATTGAATTCTTGCTATCTCAGCAGAGCATAAAGTCAACTGCTTTTACTGCTTCGAGACTCCTTTTCTTTTGGGCTAAGATGAGAAAGAGCTTTCGAAGTATTTATTTTATGAGTAATGGGCTAAGATTTTATGATTATTTGTTAATTAGTTCCAGATAATGGTTAAACAAAAAACTCTAGACCTTTGCAACTTTCTTGATTGTTTGCTCAATCATTTCGTATTACTCTGGCACAACAAGAAAAAAGACCTTTTGGTTGTTAAATCACATGTAAATCATGCTCATAGAGCAAAACTCAACCTAGATAATGGAGAAGTTGCATATCCTACATTGGTTCAAACTTCCTTTCAAATTTTCTGACTTCAGTTCTTTTTGTAATCTTTCAAATATTAATTCAATCTGGTGCTTCCATCAGCTCCAATTCTTTTTGTAATCTTGCAAAACTTGCACATTGGTTTGACTCCAACTTTGCTTCATTGTTGCCTAACTAGTCAGTGTTTTCTTCCTTTATGATAGCTGACGTGCTATTTGTTTTGATAAGAGATAGTTGACGTGCTAATTAAGTTCAAGGTCTTAATCCGTTGCAGCTCAGTTTTAGAAGAAGAGGAAGAACGCGGAGTTGCTCACATAGTTGAGCATCTTGCTTTTAGTGCCACAGAGAAATACACAAATCACGATATTGTCAAGTTTCTAGAGAGCATTGGGGCAGAATTTGGTGCTTGTCAGAATGCAGTGACTTCTGCCGATGAAACTGTTTATGAGCTATTTGTCCCTGTAGACAAACCTGAACTATTGTCTCAGGCGATCTCGGTGTTGGCTGAGTTCAGTTCAGAGGTGCATACAGTGCCTTTCTAATGGTATCATGTAGATCATATCAAGTTTTCTTATTAAACTTTGCTATATGTAGGTCAGAGTGTCACCGGATGACTTGGAAAAGGAAAGAGGAGCAGTAATGGAAGAGTATAGAGGAACCAGGAATGCCAATGGAAGGATGCAGGATGCACACTGGGTTCTCATGATGGAAGGTTCAAAGGTAACATTTCTAGCTCTTCCTGACTTCTTATCAGTTCCACTTGTCCTTTTCTCCACCCATAGACAGTATTGTTTCTTTGAATGCACTGTACTTTCTAGAGAGAAACTTAAAGCACAATAAGATGGCTAGTTATATATTATTCTATAACAAGATGGAAATGGTCTTTATATAAAGCTATGAGTTGTTTTCTTTTCAACTTTTTTTTTTTAATTACTATTATTTTTTAATAAGAAAACAATGCTATGAGCTGTTGTCTTTTTATTTTTATTTTTATTTGGTTTTGGGACTAGCATTGTGTATGAGTTGACATACTCATGAATATACCATAAATTATTGAAAGAGCTAATATCTTGTCTTCCATTGCTGATTTTAAACATGTTGTTGAAGTTATTTCCTCAACTGACTGCTCTCATCCTGATCTCCTTATTTATTAGTATGCTGAGCGGCTGCCTATTGGACTGGAAAGGGTGATCCGAACAGTTTCTCCTCAGATAGTAAAGCAATTTTACAGGAAGTGGTACCATCTGCAGAATATGGCCGTGATTGCTGTTGGGGACTTTCCTGATACGCAGGTTCGTACACTCTTATTGTCTCCTACCTGAAATATTTCATACTTCCCTTCTCTGTCTGTCCCAATCATCTGATTTATTTCCATCAATGACAATATCGATCATGAATTCATGTTGAAACTATTGAAGTGATATATAGATCTATATATATTTCTAAATTGCTCAACATCATAAATAATTCAAAATCATTTCTCAGTTTCTGACATATCCAACGGGGATAAATAAAATTTGCTATCTAATCTTAAACCACTGCCCACAACTTTAGTGGATCGACTCATAACTGAGATGGACTTAACCTAGATCTAATCTTTACGTTAAGTCTTGCAATTAGACATTATCAACCATATTAATCATTTGCCTTTCTCTTTGACAGGGTGTTGTTGAGTTGATAAAAACTCACTTTGGACAGAAGATTTCAGCAGTTGATCCTCCTCTTATACCTTACTTTTCGGTTCCATCACACGATGAGACACGATTTTCATGCTTTGTGGAATCTGAGGCAGCTGGGGTTAGTATTCTGCAAATCTTTCATCAGTCACAGTAGATACATTGTGCCTAATACGTTTCTTTTGAAATGGCTTGTAACAGTCGGCAGTGATGATCAGTTGCAAAATGCCTGTGGAAGAGCTCAAGACAGTGAAAGACTACCGGGAATTGCTCACTGAATCCATGTTTTTTCATGCTTTAAACCAGAGATTTTTTAAAATATCTCGTAACAAAGATCCTCCTTATTATTCTTGCTCGGCTGCAGCTGATATCCTTGTTCGTCCAGTTAAGGCCTATATAATGACATCATCCTGTAAAGAGAAGGGTACTGTTGAGGCCTTAGAATCAATGTTGACAGAGGTTTGTTTCCAAATCCTTTCGAATTATGTTCTGCTTTCTAGTTGTTTCTAATACCTTGTTTCCAGGTTGCTAGAGTAAGAATTCATGGTTTTTCTGAACGTGAAATATCTGTTGTTCGGGCTCTGCTGATGTCAGAGATTGAGTCTGCATATTTGGAGCGAGATCAAATGCAATCAACCAGTTTACGCGATGAATATTTGCAGGTGCATCTAATTACTTCCCTTCCTTTCTTTCAAGTTGCTTTGCGACAAACCTCTTCAATTGGGTGAATCTCAAGTGATTTTGTTTTTTCTGTGTAGCATTTTCTTCGAAATGAACCTGTTGTTGGGATTGAGTATGAGGCACAGCTCCAGAAAACTCTTCTACCTCGTGAGTGTCTGCTAGTATTTCACTTTTGTTTATGAGTTCTTATATATTTCTGAAACAACATTGCATTTAGGAGGTTGAAAGAGAATCTTGATCTCATTTCACCTGCTGGAGGGGATATTAATATTGCTAAATCTTTTTTGATTGAATAGATATATCAGCATCTGAGGTGTCCAAATACTCTGAGAAGTTTCGGACTTCAACTAGCTGCGTTGTAAAAACAATTGAGCCCCGAGCAACTGCTGCAGTGGATGATTTAAAAGCTGTTGTAATGAAGATTAATTCTCTTGAAAGAGAAAAAAGTCTTCCTCCTTGGGATGATGAAAACATCCCAGAAGAAATTGTCTGTGCAAAACCGGATCCAGGGTAAACTATATCACGTTTAACTTTCGTAATCTCTTATTTTACCTAGTACCAATTCTGCATACATAACAGACAGTCTCGCAACTCATTATATTGTTTATATGTGTGCTACTATTTTATAAAATTTAGAAATGCAGTTCATCTGTGTTTATGCCTTTATATTTTGCTTTGACACTTGTGATGTGATCTTCAAGGCAATGCATCATTCTTAGCAGATGTCCTTGATAACTTCTTCTCTGGTACTATTTGCTATTCTGTTACCAACAGCAACAGCATACCCAGTGTAATCTCACAAAATGGGGTCAGGGGAGGGTAGAGCATACACAAACTATACCGCTACTTCTGAGGTGGAGAGGCTGTTTCAGATAGACCCTCAGCTCAATAAGAAACAGATAGTAATGGAAGGACAAGAATCAACAAATAGTAACAAAAACAACGATAGTAAAAGAACAATACCACAACAAAATAATACGACAGTCGAAGTACGAGAAACAACAAATACTAACAGAAATGGAAGGACAAGAAACTACAAGAGTAATACTACGACTACTAATGACCAATGCACTCTTACCTACTAACTGGCTATGACTTCCACGCTAACTAGATTCTGGAGTAAAGTCTATTTTCTTTTATCAAACGAGGATGTCAAAGAGAACAGTTAAGCCTGACCTACCCCTTAAAAGTAATTGAACTATTGAGCTTGTGCAATGAGCTACTGTACCGTCCATAGTATATTGAAGGCAAAATTGAAAAGTGCGTTCATATTATTGATAACCTCACTTGTGGCATTTCACTGGGTATGTTGTTGTTCATACTATTAATTATTACTTCATTTGTCAGCAATACTTTGCATTCTCAGAGATAAAAGACCAAAAAGAAGATATTTTTTGTTCCACCTATATCCAAAGAAAATACCCTAGGATGATAAATACCTGCGGACAAAGCAACACTGTCTGGATGATTTTCTCTGGGAAGACAATTTGCCCACATTAACTTAGTAGGCTGTTGTTTAAGCACCTTCTGTCACTCCAACATTTCCTTAGACTTGGTCATCAAGTTTACAGATTTGCTCTCCTAAAAGAAAAGCAATCATGTGGAAAATGCAGTCTCATTCTTGCCATGATATATGCTGAAACTGATCCTAGTTTCTTTTTTCAGGCATATAATAGAGCAGCTTGAATATCCCAACATTGGAGCCACTGAGTTGATTTTAACTAATGGAATGCGAGTGTGCTATAAATCTACTGACTTCCTTGATGACCAGGTAAATTTTCGCACAGAGTAAGCTGGAGACGTTTAATGAGTTCTCTATTTAAGGGTCTCCATGTCTTATTTCTCTTTGGAGATGAAGTTTTCTTGTCAACCTTCCTTTGGGTGCTGTCATAGACTAGTGAATGGATGTCGCGGATAGTTGTTCTTGTTATTGAAATGGTAGTTTGGTAAAAATGTACCTTATGGATGCTCATGAAACATATGCAGCACTGTTTTGGCTCAGTAACATGCCATTGCAGATTATTAAGTTTTTTATTTCTTTCTAGTTACTAGAGCAATGCTTCTTCTTTCTTTACCAAGCCAATATCTCCATCCTAAGATTCCCGTGAGTTGTGAAATCTAGCTCTCACTGCTCATTAAAGGGATTCATTTCAAAAGAAGATACCTCTTGGAATAGTAACTCTGGGAACACATTTTTTTTATGAGTCCAAGTTGATGTGGTACTCGTTATTCCTATTAACATCTTGTTTAAATAGGTTTTATTCACAGGGTTCTCGTATGGGGGTTTGTCTGAACTCCCTGAGAATGAATACTTTTCATGTTCAATGGGTTCAACCATTGCTGGAGAAATTGGTATATTTGGTTACAGACCATCAGTCCTCATGGATATGCTTGCTGGAAAAAGAGCTGAAGTTGGTACAAAACTTGGAGCATATATGAGAACTTTTTCTGGTGATTGTTCACCTTCAGACTTAGAAACTGCATTGCAGGTCAGACCATTTTCTTGAAGTGCACATGGCATCTGTTTTGTTATCGTGTATCTCTCTCTCTCTACATATATGTGTCATTCTAAATTTATGTATATTACATAAGAAAACAAAAGGCATGCAGGACTAAATGATAAACCTTCCATCTCAGTTGTCTGAAGGATAAATCCTGACAAATTCAGATTAGTTAGTTGGACCTAGAAAGTATTGAGTAGGAGTTTGAAGATTCATAATGATTCCTTATGATCCTTTGCAGATGATTCATGAAGATTTCTATTCAAAGAGTAGTTATAAAATTTTCTTGATGGGGTACGCCGTTCATGTTCATTGAATACCAATATTACAAGGAATCATGTGGGGGTGTCTCTGAGTGTACGGAATCCTAAATATTAAGGTTTGGATATACAAATAGATTTACCAGTATGGGTTTCTAAAGCTCAAATTGTCATAACCGTAACAAGCTTATAATATGTAACTAAAGAAATTGTCATGTGACAAGTGATCGCAATCCAACTATCTTTTCGGAGTGAAGCCATGCTTTTTTTCTAAAACTAAAATGTTTCAAGTGAGTGCTATTAATGGAATTTCAACAACTTTAAGGCAGATAATAGCAACCATGGCATACTGTGTCTGCCTGGCTGCCCATGTTAGTTTGTTTTTTGGAAAGAGGAGCTATTCCGAAGTCAAATTATTTTTAGAGAGCCACTTATCAGAATCGTGGTCCTCTAAAATTTTCAAAGTAAGGGCACTCAGCTATTGATTGAGTAGCTCTGAATGGTGGGATCTCAAACTTTAGCTGCTTCAAATGTTTTTTTTGTTTAGCAAAATTTTAGTTGAAACCAGTTTCTTTAAGTGACCTCTTATGGAAAGTTCTCTTCCATCAATTGAAAATATATTCTCTAGATAATAGTAGCAAGATTGTTTAAAAGATACCAATTGTTAAAATAATAGTATTAAAAAAAGAACATTTCTTTATCCTTACTTTAGCCTTGGTGGGCAGAGTTACTCAACACCTGTGTTGGTGGGAGATAGTAAGTACATCGTCGAATTAGTTGATGTGCATGGTTATCCCAAAAAAAACACCACTTTAATTAAGTTTAAGTGGTTGTCTTGGTCTTTAACCTTAATTTTGTTTGGCCTACTTGTATGTGATATTCTCTTTTTGCATTCTGCATTTTCTCAGCTTGTATATCAGCTTTTCACAACAACTGTTGAGCCCGGAGAAGAAGATGTCAAAATTGTGATGCAAATGGCCGAAGAAGCCATACGTGCTCAGGAGAGAGATCCTTATACTGCATTTGCGAACCGAGTGAGGGAGCTCAATTATGGAAACTCCTACTTCTTCAGGGTAATATGATTTTCAATCTTCATTGCCAACTCTGTGATGACGGGCATATTCATGACTTACGTAGTAAAGTATTTTCTTGTAGCCAATCAAATATAATGACCTTCGGAAAGTCAACCCATATAAAGCTTGCGAATATTTCAATAGTTGCTTCAAGGACCCCTCAACTTTTACGGTGGTGATTGTTGGGAATATTGACCCTTCTATAGCATGTCCATTGATGTTACAGTACTTGGTACGTACTATGATTTCTAATGATGTTGGTCCGTAGAATTGTTTAGCATCTGTCATTGGTTTATTCTGCACTATGCAGGGTGGAATTCCAAGGCCTCCTGAAGCAGTTCTACGTTTCAGCCGTGATGACCTCAAAGGCTTGCCTTTCCAGTTCCCGACAACAATAACTAGGTGGTCCAAATGCTATTTTCTCTCTAATTAATAATGTAGTAAGCTACGTACTTTCAATTAATGAAGCTGATTGATTGAAGGATACCTTAACTTCAAAGACTTTACCTTTGCACCTTGTCCTTTTCCATTGTTCTTCCTCTCCTGACGCCTTGAGGTATTTGAGTTGGGGCTTGATGAGGGAGTCTTGATGATATGATGTTTATTATATATTGTTCTCCCGAAACTAGAAAATTATATACAGACAAACTTATGTATATCATTTATACTTCTTTGTTTTGTTTTTCTTTATTTTGATGAACAGGTGTGTGTGTGTGTTTGAATAGTTGATAAGGAGAGGATTCCTGTTCAGTGTCTGAAGTTACTGTAGTTTGTCCTGGAACAATTGGTTACACTTTTTCATAACACCTTCCCCGGAAAATAAAATAAAACATAAAAGGAGAAAATCCAACTTGATTAGGGGCCTAGGGTGCCCAGTGTTAGTGTTCATTTTCTTGTATGTGATAAACTATTGAAGTTCTATGATGTGCTTTATCTGCAAAATATCACCCTCAATTTATGAATTGCATGTGATTGTAGAGAAGTTGTTCGGAGCCCAATGGTAGAAGCACAATGCTCGGTGCAGTTATGCTTTCCTGTCGAGTTAAAGAATGAAAACATGGTATGTGGTTTAGATTCCTAGTATTAGATCTATATATTCTTAAGCTTTGTGTTACATTGACATGTATACCATCTTATCTTATTTAACAGATGGAAGATGTTCATTTTGTTGGATTTTTGAGTAAGCTTCTGGAAACAAAGATAGTACAGGTTCTCCGCTTCAAGTATGGACAGGTGTGTACGTGTGTAATCTGTTTGATATTCTGTAATATATTTCGTTAATTTGTTACTCTTGGAACTTTTTATGCCTTAGATTTATTCTGCTGGAGTTTCTGTCTTTCTTGGCGGCAATAAGCCCTCCAGAGTCGGCAATATCCGTGGAGATATTAGTATAAATTTCTCCTGTGATCCAGACATCTCATCGACATTGGTATGTTTGCAATTTTTTATCTGCATGTTGCAAAAAATTGGTTAGCAAATCCTAACACCTCAAATTCTTGACAAGGTTGATCTTGCTTTGGAAGAAATACTACATCTTCAAGAGGAAGGACCTTCAATTGAAGATGTTATGGCCGTGCTAGAAATTGAGCAAAGAGCCCATGAAAATGGGTTACAGGTGACGTTCTACAGAATCTTTGTCTATAGAGGATCAAAGTTTCATAAATTGCAAATATTGTGAGAAGATCGATATCGAGTATTACAGATATAATCTATAGTACTAAAGCTCCAAATTTCTGCTGTCTAAATTTAGTGTTTGAATGTCCATTTGATCCACTGTTGATTGCTGTCTTTTTTTCAGGAGAATTACTATTGGCTAGATAGAATTTTGCGCAGTTACCAGTCACGGATCTATTCTGGTGATATTGGCAATTCTTTTAAGGTTCGTTTTAGTTCAAGTGCTTGTACAATTCCTTAAATGCAGTCTGCTAAGTCTGGTGCTTCTTATTTCTTATGTATGTTGCTGTTATCCCATTCTTTGTCATCAATGCCTATTTGAAATAAACAACCATCGTGATTTCAGGATCGTAGACTTACGGTGTGTTGAATATGCATCAGCACAACCCATCAGTTTTTCCTTGTAAAAAATAATTTGAAAATGCACCAACAGTTGTAAATTGGGTAAAGTCAAATATAAGAAGTTGTTCGGAAAATTTAAGATGTAAATGCTTAATTCTCTTTTTCGTAAAAGCTCCCTTTCACTTCTATAGTGGACCCTTTGGAGTTTGCCATATAGTTCTTCCTTTGAAACTCTCCCTTTCACTGCCTCAGTGGACCCTTCGGAGTTTGCCATATAGTTCTTCCTTTGAAACTTCTGTAATTTTAATTATGTTCAGATATTGCCTTTAGAATAGAATATATTCTGGGACAACACCTTTTGTAATTTGTTTAATTTTCTTACGCAGATCCAAGAGGCTGCACGTTCCAAAGTGAGAAGCATCTTGACGCCATTAACTGCCCAACTAGCATTGCAAAAACTTTTGCCGTTCCCTTGTAAAAAGCAGTATACTGTAGTAATTTTGATGCCTCAGGCATCTCGTATTAAAAGGTTGAAGTCATTGATGCAATCTGTACCCAAAAGTTATTCAAGAGATGCAAAGGTTAGTCTCATGAAGTTCTCATATTTCCTCTTCTAGCATCATGATCTAATCTACATTTATATTCATAATATCCTCCCTCTTCATGTGTCCCTTGCCACGGAAAGAACGAAAAAGAGAATCTGCTCTTCAGCCTTGCCCCATCCCTCAGCACTTTAAACAAGAAAAGCTACATAACATCGAAAAGTTCACTTAGGTTGTCGCATGCCTGAAGCATTTACTCTATTTTTGTACAAGTATGGCAGTTAATTAAACATGTTCTAGTGCTTCAAGTTACGCGCAACTTAGCTCCATATCTTGGAGCTCTGAGATTAACACACATGCATGAATATAACGCTAACATATTGGTGCTATTGCTCTTAAGTAGATTTCTTTCCTAGGCTGTACTGTACTTTATACATCCATAATCTTCAACAGTCAACCTTCAAAGTCATTCTTCGTGTTCTGCTTTTTTATACGGTGTTTTTTATGTCTTGCCTACGATTTTCAGATACTGGCTGGAATTGCTGGTGTGACGATTTTATCCCTCACTTTATGGAAATACTCACGAAGTACTCTGAAATCGTAGAAGAGATCTTTGCTGAGAAAATAGACTTGGAAGGGAACTGTTCTACACTTGCTTATCCAACCCAAAAGTAGTACAGTCAAATGGCTTGCAGGAGAGACTTCCTCACATTTCTTTTGCCAAGACATCTGTTCATACTCTGCTTTGGCCTTCTTGTACCATATATCGATGCGCCATTATTATCGGCGACTGTTATAATGAACATTAGGTTGTGTCAGGATTAATACCCTTAGAGAGTTGATAACCATTGTGCTTGCACTAATGTATCAACCAAAGTCTTTAAAGAATGTGTCTTCTTGGGTTTGATCCCTACCTTATAATTCAGCAAGTATGAAGTTCTTTTTTCCTCTTCGAATTATGTGCATTTTTCGTCTCCTTGGTTTGGAGATTCCATATTTGTTCTTCTTATGATCGTCGCTTTGGTAGCAGGTTGACTTCATGTCTTGCATGAGGTCAACCTGCAACAGAGTAATCTCCAATGTGCCTTAATCTTCATGTCTTCCGTGAGGTCAACCTGCATCAGAGCAATCTCCAACGTGCCTAAGCGAATCAACTTGTGATTTTTGAATTGCATCCACGTGTACTTTTTACGGAGGAAAGTTATCAAATCGGTCGAAAGAATTGAAAGTAATATTGAAAAATGAGCTTCAAATTGAACTTCCACTTTCAATAGTCAGAAGAAGCATCAATGGCACAATCATGATTGTTTTGAAGTGAAAGGTTTTTCCTACTAATGAGTACATATATGCGGCCTTAGTATCAAACAAAGAATTAGCGGGGCTAAAATTTAGATGTTTGTATTTGTATAAATTCCTTATTTCAAGTTGATACAGAATAGCTAAATTGTACAAACGTATTCGCGAATTATACAAATTCGAGATTTATATAAATCCGCGAGTTATTTAAAAGAAACAACTTAAACTGTAGCTACAATCTGTAAATATACAAACTATAACTACAAAGTAATAATTAAGTTTATTATAGTGATTATATCCGAAAATTTTCCAATAATTTATGGATCCTAAAAGCTGTCTATTAGTGCAATTGTTCCAAATAAAGTTGTAGTTCAGATTTTCAAGCCCATATTCTTTAGGCCCAAAGCCCAAGCCCATCAATATAATTTTACATTTTAAATACAAAATAACCCCTGATATAGACTATAATTACGACATACCACTAGGGTTTTATTTCGTTTCATATATATACTTCATCTTCTCTTCTTCTTTGCACTTTGCCTCCTTCCTTCAAACCCTAGTAAGCTCTCTGTCACTCTAAAATGGAGGAAATTATTGATTAGTTTTCGTTGTAGATCTGAAATTGTGTAATGGTGTTAAAGGATTTTGTTGTTTGAATGCAGGAACGGTAAGTGTAGTGAAAAAAAGGAGCGAAAATGGTGGAGAAAACTAAAGGAAGAAAAGAGGAGGTTGTTTCCAGGGAGTACACCATTAATCTCCACAAGCGTTTGCATGGATGGTAAAAATCTTCTCGCTTCTTATTGATTTGAGTTTGAAGTATTGCTTTCATCGATCAGATGCAGTGTAGTAGTTTTTTTTTTTTTGGTTATATTAGGTATCTTATGTATAATTGAAGTATGATTTTGATTGAATTGTAAGTAGTGTAAAGGATTGATATTAGCTGATCTCGCCTAGTCTAAAATTGAGATGGTTTATTGATTCGAGTTGTTGATGAGCTGAAACTATCTGAAACACATTGGCTGTTATTGTATGAGTTGTTGAATATTGTAATGTATTTGTATTAATGGATGGCCTATAAATCTATGGTGTTGTTCAGTGGTAAAATGAGTGTATATAGGTAAATATAAGAGGATTTGGTTTGTTCTTTTTAGGGATTGGTGGAATCTGTAGAACATAGAAAATTTGGAATCACTTATCTATGAAGTTTGTGTTTGCGGTGCGTATTTAAAAAACTGCCATTGATTTTACTTGCTTAAAAATACATAGAGAACTATGAGATTCTGAGGTTGGATATGGTGTGGAAACTGCAATAGGGTAAATTTAAGTAGAATTGATGATAAAAATGTTAACTTGTTGTAGATTGTCGGTATCAGGAGTTGGCATGTGTAGTGACCTGACGAATCCCTTACATTTTGTAACACAATCTACATCCTATGACGCTCCAAAAGTGGGATCGATTATATCTAGAGATCAATCAATTTGCATTATTTGATGTGAACTGCGTTTGTACGTATTGAACTCATCTTGTTCTTTGAGAACTGACCTATAAATCCTTGCCTTCAATATGACCACTCAGTTGGATGAGAAATCACTTCCTTATAATAGGTTCTAGCCTGATATTGTTGTATTTTCTTTTGGGTTTACAGTAATACTGTCTCTAGCCCTATTTATGTTCTGTAGTGCAATTACATATCCAACTCCATAAGAAATCACTTCGTATTGGCATTTGTATATGTTAAGAACAGAACCATGTTCCTGTTTGCAGTTTTTTGTGTGTTGCCTTTCTTATCCATGTTATTTTAGTGTTGCTCAAGTTGCCCCGATACTAAATGTTGCTTTTAGATTCTGGATAGTCGGTACTAGATTGGTGTTGCTCTAGTTGCCCCTTTTTGACTTATTGGCAAAACAATTTGGTTTATGTCCTTGTTGACGTTGGCTAAGGTTATACTGCCTATATTATTTAACAGCACATTCAAGAAGAAGGCCCCTACAGCCATCAAGGAGATCCGAAAGTTTGCACAGAAAGCTATGGGAACAAAGGATGTCAGAGTGGACGTGAAGCTCAACAAGCAGATCTGGAGCAGAGGCATCCGAAGTGTTCCAAGACGTATCAGAGTTCGTATTGCTCGCAAGAGGAATGACGATGAGGACGCAAAGGAAGAGCTCTACTCTCTTGTCACTGTTGCAGAGATCCCAGCTGAGGGTTTGAAGGGTCTTGGTACCAAGATCATCGAAGATGAGGAATAAACTTGTCTTTTTTTAGTGAAAAATGATGATACCATTAGTGTTTTTTGTTATCCCATTTAGTGCTTTGCGACTGCTAAATTTTGTTTATGATACTCAAGTATTTTCGTGTTTCAGAGTTCTCACCATGATTTTATGCTATTTATCTTCTGTTTCTCTGGATTTTTTATTGATTAGTTTTCTGGTGTCATATTTTTCAACAACTAAATTACCGCTAGTAGACTCTCCAAAACCAAGTTAAAATTGAAAATATACGGTAACATTGAGTTGTTGGCAAATAATTTTTATGAATTCGTTATGTTGGAGTTAACATAACGAATTGATAATGAAGTCAGTAGAGAATTATGAAGATTAGATAGTGAAGTGCGTATAGAATTATGAAGATTAGATAGTGAAGTGTGTAGAGTATCATGAGGATTAGATAGTGAAGTGCATAGAGAATTATGAGGATTAGATAGTGAAGTGTGTAGAGTATCATGAGGATTAGATAGATTTACGAGGACACAATATTACTAGGTGATTTTCGAAACGACTATATATTACTAGGTGATTTTCGAAACGACTATCACATTTATCTAGTCATAAGCCTTTTTGAACCTTTAGCAAGACTTATTGTAAAGGGGATGAATCGAAGACGAATTTACCCACAAAGTTTGGAGTTAATGAGTTCTCTGTCATGCTCTTTGGCTTGACCAACGTACCAACAACCTTTAGGAAGAATTGACTACAACTACAAGAGGCAAGAACACTAGGTAAACTTGAACTGATGGCAAATGACATATCATTCATAAAACTAATCGAGGTATGCACAACGTGAGCCTTAGTTGGTAAAAAAAAAGAACTAGTAAGGCTACACTCTAAAAACACTATAGGTAGGTGCAATTAATATGAATATCATTAACATTTGAATCATTTGTACAATCCCTAAATGAATGATTGTTCTAATATTATCCAAGCACGTTTTCCAAACTAGGGCGTTTGGTCTAGTGGTATGATTCTCGCTTTGGGTGCGAGAGGTCCCGAGTTCGATTCTCGGAACGCCCCTTTTTGTTTTTTTTCTTCTCTTCTACATCCTCCGAATTGTGGGTACGACCCTTCCCTAGACCATGCTAACGCGGGATTTAATATATGCAGAATTTTCAACGTCATCCAAGTTGTGGGTGCGGCTTTCCTTAGACCATGCTAACGTGTGATTGGAAGCATCAACTGATATATGTATTAACTCTAACCAATTACAAAACGACCGTTATTGATGCATCCTACTTAGGGATGTATTTCAACCAAATCTCGAATAATGTCTCATTTAAGTCGGGTTCACTTAGCATTTTAATAGGATAAATTAGGTTAATGTCTTTGTTTCATTTCCACTTGTTACATTTTCTTGGTGTTTACCATGAGCCAACAATATAAGTGTCACATCTTTATAATCGTGATTGAAAAACAACAACAACAATAATAATAACAGTTTAATTTGAACAAGATGGTGAGCAATTCGAGTGAGATTGATTTCCACTGTATTTTGCAGTCTATCTACCAAAAGAACTCTTAACAAAAGGTTTAGAGAGTTGAATGGGATAAGTGGAGATTGAATGTGTTTTAAAGGTTGAGTTGTGTCATGAGTGAAAAGGTCGAGTAGTGTCGCGATGGAGAGTGGAAATGTGTTCAACTGCCACACGTTGATCGAGGGCAAGAGATGTCTCCTCGTGTGATCTAAAGACAGTACCTCACCTCATGAACTAGCTTTAAGGATTAATAATCGGGTTTTGGCTGTTGTGGAAGGGGAGGGTATCGGGGCGAAATTAATGAAAAGATAATGTAACGTAGGCAGCCTACCTGATGCAAGAAAAAAAAAAGATGAACAAAGGCAAAGAGAAGGGAACACCACTTATCTTGCCCGGATCCTCCTAAAATGCATAGCTTTTGGAGGATCGATCACACACATGAAGATGTATTTTTGAAGAGTCGGAGCAACATAAGGTATGGTGGATCATCAACAAAAGGAACACAATCAAAGACAGATATTGTCATAAGAAGCACTATCACTCAAAAGATGAAGTTACCTTTTACAAAGTTCAGTCTAAGCCTCTCCACTGAAGTGTGAATGAAATGAGCGAAGACGAGCAAATTATTGCATCAAATTTAAAAATGGATTTCTCAAATCCGAAAACTCTCTTGGGAAAGAAAATGTTGTATGAATTCCCTGTTACTCGACTCATCCTAATAGAAAAGAGAGAGACCTTACGGTTTGTTCAATTTGCCCAACCGAATTTTCAGAAACTGTTATCTTAGACGTAGTAACCAGTGAATGTAAATCCTCTTCCTACTATCTCACCAGCACAATACCATGCAAAGCACTCCAAGCCAAACAAAGCAGCAATGCCTGCATCTTCAACCTTCACTTCTTTTCTATTCCTCCACATGTGCTTGACAGAGTCGACTTCCTTCCAAAATGACTCACAACGGCCGGGGATACTGGAAGGAGAAAAAAAACGGTTCAAATGATTGCCAATTAGCTACTCATAAATATTTCAAATGTCAAGATGCATACCACTCCACTTGGCTCAATGGAAGAGAATGATCATGAAATTTCAGACAGGGAAGGCATTTTTGACATGAGTGTATGATTATGGCTATACAAGTTACTTTACTTGGTTTGACTGACAAAGACACCACACACATTATCATGACTAATTAAAGAACTATAAGATGCAGTCCAGCATCTACACTGCATCAGTGAAATCAGATCAATTTGGTGTACCTAAAGGAACCAAAATTACTAATACACAGTTTCACATGCATATTAAAAGAAAATCAAAGCAGGTAGTGATTTGCAGAACTCATTTATAACAATGACTGATCCTAAAAGCTTAGCAACAGATATCAAGCAATTAGGCTGAAGAGAGTATAACCTAGCAAGGCGAGTGTAGAGCAACTGCTTGGACAATTCATTGCATTTTTCAACAGTGGGTGGCTCTACAATGTACTGTTTGTTCTGCTCCAGCAACTGTTTGTAGTAGGTAGTACCATGCTTAGAGAGAAACTGTGAAGCTTGACAAGCCTTAGATTGCAGTTGCTGAATCTTGGAAGCCATCAATCCCAAGAAATTCCTGGACCCAACAATTAAGGATATAAAATCAACACCAAACCAGCTAACAGACCAAGATACACCCTCCCTAGCTTAGTGGCAGATACGCTGAGATGCCCAATTATATAGAAGATGCCACCGAATTCTTATATTAATCCAACCAAAAAGAAAAGGAGGGGGGAAGAAGAGCAGAACATACACCTCTCATGTTGCAACTTCTTTCAACTTCAAAAACAACATCAAATCAAATCAAATCCAAAACCATTTTATTTCACCGACTTACTAAAATAGGTAACCACCAATGATCTAGCATGCAAAAGGTTCACAATATAGCATACAACTTCCCTCGGAAAAATACAGCAACAGGTTAGCTAGAGTGAATGAGGCTTTTGATCAAGTAGTATCAAACTTGCTTACGCATATACCTACAATGACTGAATAGATCACACCTCTATTTCTGTGGTTTATTCTAAATGTTCCAAAAATAAGAACAGAATCAAGTCTCAACTCCAAAACTTCCATCAAATAATCAATCAACTAAGCCTCAATCCCATCATTTGAAATCATTTATATCTATTTTACTCTATCTCGGGCCCACTTCAAAACCTCAATGAACATATTTTCCCAAATGAATAAGGCAACAACGTGGACGCTACGAAAAACAGGCAAATCCAAAATTTTCATCTCATTTAACAGCATATAATCATTTGTATCTTAATGCAAACAAGATGAAACAACGGTATCTTTTCATTGTTTCAATGACAAACTACAAGTAATTTCTCTCAACGCAAGCTAACGTTTTTCTCCTGGCTAATTCCGGATCCATCTCAACTATCAAGCTAAACATCAACAGTCATACCCGAACCAAACCAAAACCTTATCATCTCCCATCAAAAGCACAAATATAAGCCTACCACAAATTCAATCTCTTATATACATGTCTGAGTCAACAACAGTTTTTTTCGTGTTCTCATTGACAAAAAACAAGTTCTCTCAAAACCCTGCAAAATGGAAGCTGACACTTACCTAGCTAGTTCAGAATCCATCTCATAGATCAAAGCTAAAATCAACAATCAAACATCATCAGTCATAGCTGAGTCAAGCCAATCAACCAAAACCCTAATCATCTCCCACCCGAAAACACAAAAACATAAACCTGCCACAAATTCAATCTCTTATAAACATGCCTAAGTATACATCTTGTGCTTATTTACACCTTATTTTTAATAACCATGATGTTCATCCTCAGGTCATCCATCTTGCATGCCCTTCGTCAAATTCTATGGATTATCCGTCACCTCCTTTTTCTTTTAGCTGGTCTAATGCTATTTACTCAAGTTGAGCATCTTTCGGAAAAAAACTAACATTTGCATACACTCTACCCTCCTCATACCTAGCTATTGGGACTACAATGGTTTTCTTGTTGTTATTGTACATGTCACCTCCTACTAGACCATATGAGGTAACTCTGTCCACTAAGGCCATAACAATAAAGAAGAAATCACTTTTTTCCTCACTTCTAGGATTGAATCCTCATACCTCATACTTTTCAACTCACTTCATTAACCACTAGGCCACGCACTTTACATCCAATTTACACCTATAGTCAACGAGATCTGACAGAAATTAATCAGCAAAAAAAGTTGAAATCTATCAATCAATCAACTACATACCTCAATCTCAAACTAGCTGAATCGACTATCCAAATCTTCTATATCCATTAACACTCCATTCAAGTCAATTTAATTTCATAACAACAAAACTACTACACTGAAATTGAAGCAAAAAACAGGAAAAAAAATAACAATAAAACGAATCAAACAACACAGAAGCATGAAGATGAAGCTCAAAATTTTACCTTTTGTTCAGGGGATGAAATCTACGATTTTCGCTTCAATCGCCGATAACCGCAGATGAAATATTCTGATGGAGACTTTTGAGAAAATTATGAACGGCAGAATTTCTACCTCACCACTCAAGTTTCAATTATTACAGTTTGCACCAACAAAAAGCACAAAATTCATTTGTGATACCCTTAGTTTAGGTTTATTACCAAGATTTCGACTACGATAAAATTCATCTTATATGCATACCGTGTGTTTAAATTTATAGTTTATTTTACTTATTAACATGTGTTTTATTTCATTAAATTACATAATAATGAAAATTGCATTAGTTTGATCATTGATGTATACACCCGATGCGGATAAGTTTTTTCCGATAATAACCTTCAGATTTATTATTCTTTTTAATTATTGTTAAATAATTGATTTACAATTCAATGCACTTTATATCATATGTCAAGTTACTTGAATTAATTAGAAATCCGCTAATAGTTCATATTTATGTGAATTGATATAATTCGAAAAAGACGATTAAAAGGCTATTTCGTAATTTTTTTTATCTTATAGTATATTTGAATTTTGGTAATGGGCTTTTTAATTAATATTTTAGCCCATTTACAACAGATAACATTTAATGGGCCGAGTCATGAGAAACATTTCAATGATAACCCAAATATCAGAGAGGGCCCAACATGGAGGGTTGTCCGACGTTTATAATAATTTATAAAATTTTAGATTGTGATTTGATGTTTTATCTTATAAGATTTTAATTTTCGTAATAAGCTTGTGTATAGATATGCGATATGAATTCATAATTTTAAATCAGTGTTTGCATGTGATTTTAAATATAAAATTCTCCATAGACACAAAAAAAAAAGATTTTAGAATTTCAAATCATGGATCCATTTTTTCTTTAAATGTGAATTGTGACTTTAAGTTTATATTTTGAAAATAAAACGTTATTTTAAATTTTGTAAAAAAAAAAAAGAAAAAAGAAGTTGCATTGCTAGGCACGATGAGATTGTTAATATCGTGTGAAAAAAATTATATTAAAGAATAACTAGTTATTAATATTATTGACTAGTACATCGTAATAAAGTTACATGTATATGAAAGTTTGGAACGGCAACTATTTATTTATAAAAGAAACATGGAGATATCTGATTCACATTACGGATTTTAAGATATTCAGATGCCTTATTTATGAATTATGATATGTCATCTTGGAAGATTGTATAAGAACTGAAGAAATTCTGATAACTTTCACAGCCTGGGATAGATTTTTATGTTCATCAAAAAGAAAAATACAATTAAGAAATTTCAATTCACGGTCAAGACAAAAGTCAATACTTCATAACAATTTAATTTTATATCCTAATTTTGAACCATAATTTCATAACTCGTATTGTCATGCAAAGTTTTATTGACGAGGTTTGAAGGAAAAATTATCTAAATACACACTTTATTTTATCACAATCTCTAAAGTTCTCGACCATTTAAAAAAAAATCAAAATTCTCTTCTTTAATACGTCACTTTCCTCTCGTATGAAAACAATTGTCTACTAAACAAATTAAAAAGTAGATATAGTATCCAAAAAATTCTATATTAAATTATAAAAAGTTTTTATCACAATCTCTAAAGTTCTCGATCATTTAAAAAAATTCAAAATTCTCTTCTTGAATACATCACTTTCCTCTCGTATGAAAACAATTGTCTACTAAACAAATTAAAAAGTAGATATATGTATCCAAAAAATTCTATATTAAATTATAAAAAGTATGAAAACGAGCTCTTTTCCTATTTTTATAAAAAGCTTGAAAACAATATAATTACTTTGGTTATCAAAATTAGAAAGCAAGCTCTTTTCCTATTTTTATAAAAAGTATGAAAATAATTGTCTACTAAATAAATTAAAAAGTAGATATATTGCTTTTTGTAGAAATATTTATAGCTGTGTTTGTTCCAAAAGTCCAAAAATTATTAGTCTTAAAGTACAACTATAATAGCTTTTGGTACCACTATTTAATGCTGTGTTATTGGTACCAAGAAAATTTTGGACCACATATTATTCTACACATGCTATAACTTTTTCTTGATGTACACTTAGCTGTAGCAACTATAAATCGGTGCAATAAAGCTTTCGTTATAATCTTATATCAGGTAATTTTACAAATAATTATTTTCATAACTTGTTAAATCGATGATTTCTTGATCATTATATGACAATAACTCTATCAGTTATGTCAAGGCTCTCTTTCCGATTGAGGGTAACAATTGTTTTTGCAAAATAAATTCCATGTAAAGTGTAAACAATTGATGTTGTACTTTCTTCGTCCACTTTTTTATATATATAATAATAGTGTTTGGGTCAGCTTTCTCGCACATTGACTAATTTCACGGAAAACTTGTCACTTTCCATCAACAATAAGTACCAGAGAACAATATTCACCAAAGTTACAGATGAGAAGAATCAGCTAGTGTTTTTCGTCCACTTTTACTTGAATAACGTGTTTTTAAAATATGTCCATTTTTACTTGCTCAATTTAAAAAAATTTTAACAAAATATATCACCAAGTCCTTAATAAAAGTATTGAATTTATTTTGTCCTCAAGGACGATATAATAATATTATCATTTTATTATCGCTTTTTAAGATCAAATGTATTAAGTTAATACTGAACAAATAAAAATGAACGAGAAATAATAGTTGTATTTCTTTAATTAGTGCAGCAGGTTGGTTGGTCAGATGAAGATTTCATTTTAGTCTATGGATGATTGGAAATTTTTTTTGTATTATTATTATATTATTTTAGAAATTAATCAATTTATACTATGATTTTGCAACTCACGAGGCACATGAGATACTGATTTGTACGGTTCTGATTGGTTTGAAATTTTTTGAAGACTTTATATTAGAGGATTTATTTGACTTCACTATCACTATGAGAAATTGGTGGTAATTTGACTACAAAGTAATGAGGAAAAAAATTGTTATATCATATTGAAAAATAAAAATGGTGTTGTGGATAACGTTGTTCTTTTCTAAATTAGAGATTTTGGATTCGAGTTTTGAGTATAATATTTTATTTAGTAGGGATCGCTTCCTCGAGGTCCTACGTGGTGTGAATTCGAAATGATCGTAGGACACCAGATGGAAACTAGAAAAGTAACAAATGAAAATTGTTTATGCAAAAGAGTCGAGAGTGATTTGAAGTCTAAACTCTTTATTATCCCCGTTAGGGTTTGAAATTCGTGTTGATCTGCCTATGAAAAAATCCTGATGAGGAGTGTTTTTCCCAAAGGAAGTCTATGTGGCGTGACTTCAAATTACAAACTCAGATAGAAGTTCAAGACAAAAGGATTGGATTTTTGTATTTATTTGTGGTGTCAAATACGTGTGTGCATTTTTCAAAACTCATCGATTTCACGTGAAAAGACAAAGTAATAATACAAGAGAAAGACACATAATATCATAAGGTGTATTTGGAAAGGATGACATATTTTCATTTTTTTTATATTTAATTGGTTGAAATATTTTGAAAAATATTTAAGTAGGAAAACAAGTTTCGAGAAAATAATTTTTCTAACGAAAATAGTAAAAAAATAAATTTGACAAATACCATGTTTTGAGGATTAAACTTCATTTCATGCCAAGTTTAGAGTGTTTGGTAGAACAACACGGCAATGACGCAAATTCATGAAAAAATCCAAACAAATTGGAGTTTTTGGTTTCAAATTTGACTTTTTTTTCTATAATTTGTGTATAAATTATAAATTTGATTGAAAGAATTTTCAAATGAACATATATATGGAACATGGTTTTACATCAAACAAGTAGAGGAAAAAAAGAAATTACTTTTAGTATTTATATTTTATATTAATTCAAAAATTTTATTACATCATAAGAATAATAGCGATGGACAATATAATAAATACTGATTCGATATATTCTAATAAAGATGCTTTCAGTATATATTGATGATCTCACAAAGATAAAATTTCAGTTGATTGTTAATCTCATCTTTTATGGAATCGATTGTCTTGTTAATTTGATGAGAAAATAAATTTTAAAATACCAATAAAAGTTAACATAATTTGATATTTGAAAAGCAAATTTGTCGTACGTGATAAATGTATCTATCTATTTAATTTTATACAAGTTTAAATATTTATTTTTGTGCACATTCAAAGTTGAAGGACGTAGATGACAACTGAAACTAAGTTAAAAGACATATTTATATGTTATGTCAATTTATATATATATAGTACGAGATAGTTATTAAATAACACTGATATAATTTTAAACATGCATGTCATGATACTCGTATAACTAAAATCATATTATTAGGAATAACATAAAAATTTAAAAGATCAATAATAATTGCCTAACATATAGAATCATATCTTCATCTTTTTAAAGATAGTAAAGACAATATCATATACAATTATATGAGGACAAAAATCCAAATCCTTTGAATTAACATCAATTAGAGAATTAATCCAACATCAATCAAAATTTGATTTTTCCCTCTCAAATATAAAAGAACTAAAGAAGAAAGTTTTCTTTTTTAGTATATCATCCGATATTCTATATCTGTATTAGAGTCCGATCCATTCGATCCGATCCATCCGATGTTTGATACCTGTATTAGGGTCCGATACATTCGATGTTCAATACCTATATCAGAGCTCGATCCATCTGATGTTCGATACCTGTATTAGGGCCTGGTTTATCCGGATTTACACCACATATATTTTTTGTGTTCTTCTTTGCATGAAATTATGTAATCTTTTGAGTGCAATTTCTAATGTTTGTTCACTCATATTAGCAAAACAAACTCTAAACCATCCTGGCTCTGAACAATGACATGATGATCCTGGTGAAATATTCAATTTTACTTCACATAAAATTGAATTCCAAAGTTTCAATTCACATTCTTTTGTTGACTTCTCCAATAATTGACTCAAATTCATCCAACAAAATAACCCTGCATTCCCTTTCAAACACTCAATTCCACTACTCTTTAATCCATCAATAATTTTTTCATATCTCTTCCTCAATCTATCGCGATTCGTCTTGATATAATTCGTTGTAAATTCCTCATTAGACAACATGGATGCCAACAACTGTTGTGTTTGAGATGAAATCAACGTAAAACTTGACATCCTCCTAGCTGTTGTTACAACATTGTCATTGTACGAATAAATTGTACCAACTCGAAATCCAGGGAGACCTAAGTCTTTCGAAAGGCTATAAACGATGTGGACTCTCTCCGAGTCCACGCCATTTCTAGATTCCAGAACCTCAGCTATGCTCACGAATTCCGAGGAGCAAAATGCTGAGCCAGAGTAGATTTCGTCAGAGATAAGATGAATGTTTTTACGTACGGCGAAATCAAGAATATCTTCAAGATTTGATCTTTGGATTGTTGCACCTAGAGGGTTTGAAGGATTTGTTATGAGTATTCCTCTAACTTTAATTTTGTTGAATTTTGCTTCTTCATAAGCTGATTCTAAGGCTTGTGGTGTAACTTGGAAATTATTTGAACTGTTACAATGAATTGGAATTATTTTTACACCTGTTCTCCACCTTAAATCTCTATCAAATCTGTAAAATAAAAATAAAAATAGAATCATAAGTTATTAATAAAAACATAATATCAAGGAAAGTAAATTTTGAGTGAATAAAAATAAGAAAAGTTTTCAAATTTACTTATCTCTACTATACGAAATATCTAAATTTTATCTTCCGTTATATTTTAATGTCATTTATCCAATGTTAAAATCACAATTTTCTCTAAGGAGGTTTAGAATTAAAGAAACAAAATGCACCAAACAGAATCCAACACCTTTTATATTCAACATGTAATTTTTCAACGAAGAAAATATGTATATTCCTACTTACATTTAGGATTAGAAATATGCGTATCTAAACTAATATTTTTTTACATATCTTTATCGGAACCCAATTCACCTCTTTGAGTAAATCGAGAAATTCCCTCTTACTCTCCCCTTCATACCTTTGATGTTAATTTCTAATAAAGCGTCAACACGTATTTAACATATTTTGTGTTTCAAACTATTTTGTGACACAAAACTAAAAGTTATTTTTTACTGATTCATCATTTAACTTACGAAATGATCAGAATATATATAACTATAAAGTAAGATTAAATTATTAAGATATTTTTAAATAGTAAAAAGGTATCTTTGACTATTTTCCCTATATAAAAAATATATACTATAGTAAGTAATAATTAATTGGATAAAAATAATTTAATTACTATAAATAATATTACTTACCCTGGATAGTAAGGAGTTGGAACAAGCAAAGCATCACCAGGATCAGCCAAAATAAAAGTTAATAATTCATTAGCAGCTGTTGCACCAGCTGTAATAACAACTCTATCTGGATTAAATTTTGCTCTTCCACCTCTTATTTTTTCCATAAATTTTGCCATTGATTTTCTAAATGAATATAATCCATGATAATCTTGAAATAATGCATTTTCTCTGAAATTAGAAATTCCACTTCCACAATTAATTGTTTTTGAATGTTTTTCCAAGAAGTCTTCCACCATATCAAATGATACCTATACAAAAAAAAAATGAGAATATAAATTAGCTTAATTATGTTGTTCGTATTCTTGAAAAAATATTGTGAATTACTTTTTGAATTCAGAATAATATTATTTTTTAGAAGGATTTAACGTGAGTATGGTAACATTTTTAGAAAGTTTGGGCAGTATTGTGAATTTCTTTTTGAATTCAGAATAATACTATTTTTTAGAAGGATTTAACGTGAGTATGGTAACATTTTTAGAAAGTCTAGGAAGTATTGTGTTATCATTTTATCTATAAGTGTTTTTTTTTGGTACGTTAGACATGATAGTACGCTTTTGTAATAATAGTAAGATTTAGGGATGTGTACGCAACTGTGCTCCTATCTTACGAAGGGTAGAACAATATTAATTTAGTTAATTATATCTTTAAATGCGCTCTTTAATGTACGCGCCTAAATTTTTTTATGATCAAACACGTAAAAAAATCTTTTTATTATATCGTGGAGATAATATTCTAAGTCTTTTTTTTCGAGGCGAGAAAAAAAGTGATCGGCTCGAATGTCAGAAGGGACGATGAATAAGAGCGAGATTCGTACTCAAGACTTCAAACCTAATGACTCTAATATTATTATGTTGAATTGTAAGATTGTTTCATCTAAAAATTTAAACGTTACGAGAAAAACGATTTACACTTACTTGATTTTCAGCCAATCCCATTTGAATTACTCCACATGGATTGTGAACTTCATCAAAAGGATCTTCATCATAAGCTTTCCATCCTGCAAAATATGGTGAATCTTCACCATGAGTATCTGAATTTGCAACTTTTGATAGCTCAACAATAGCCATTATTTATTATTTTTGATATTTTATTTTCAAGAAAATATGTTAATATTGCATAAAAGCAAGAAAATGATAACTATTTGAATGAAATTTTATGTCAAATAAACCCCTTGTATAAATAGAAAGAAAAATTGGGCCCCTTGGAAAAAAAAAAGAGGATAAAAGTCCTTCAAAATAACTAATGATTTGATTGTATAGAGTAAGCAAGATCAAAGATCACCTTTTTACAAAAATATACTATAGTTTAAAAATTAAATGGTTGGTGACAACTATTAAGTTTTTGTCATCTTTTTCAAATCTTGTATAAATCTCAATCTCCAAAAAAATCCCCATAGAAAATATGGTGGTTGAAATGTGGGGGGTGGGGGTGGGGGTGGGGATTTAACAAAAGTCACATTTTCCTAACTTTGTTGTTTGTTTCTAATAATTATACAAGTAATAAACTAATAATGTATTGAAATTATGTATATTATTGATCATGTGGTTGATTTAATTTCTCTATTTAAATTTGTTTAATTTGTTTCGAAATATAAGAATAAAATTAATTAATGTTTGATCTGAATTTCGATGTATAATTTTTTTATTTTTTATTATATATTTAGAAACTATACGATAAATATTATAAGTTATAATAACGAACAATTTTTAAAGTATTTTAAAAAAAGTTTTGATAAAAAATGATATTTTTCTTCAACAGTAATCAAGACAAACAAATCAGGGATAATTTCAGAGACCTTCTCCAAGTTTTGCTCTATAACACTCCATTCCCCTATGATTTATGATATTACGTCTACCTCTCTTATTTTTATTTTTTTGTAACCATTTTGAAGCCTGTTTAAAATAAATGTAATTAATTTTGATTTGACATTTTTACCCTTTTATATTAATTTCTTCATATTAACAAATATTATATAAAAAATTACTCATTTAGCAAATTAATATAGAAATGTAAAATTGTCAAATCTGAATTATTTTGTATTTATTTTAAATATATTTATAGAATGATTACAAGAAAATGAAAATAAACGAGGTAGACGTAATATCGTAAATCACAAGTGAGGTGAGCGTTATAGAGCGAAACTTGGAGAGATGTCTCTGAAATTATCCCAACAATTACAATCCAAGCACTTAATTTATATAGGATTTAAATTTATAGATATTGATAATATATAAATATTTATCTTATGTATAACTACATGTTAAGTAACATGATTATAGAAATAAATTTTATATCGAACTCTTTAATCATATGTGATATTAAAATGAATTTATATTTTTCACACTAATAATAGAAATAATTATATAAAATATATCAGGTCATAAGTTTGATCTACAAGTTATAATAACAAGTATTTCTACTTATTATAAGGTCTAATATGCCACTTGTGTGAAAAATGCTATAATCAGTTAAATTACATTAATAATAAATATTATTACTATTATCTACCAATGTATATAACTGAAAAACTCTATCAAAATCAGTGATTAAAGATTTGAGTACTACCATTATTATATTTATTTTTATTATTATATATAAAATTCATAAATCTTTAATTTAGTTATAATATATCCATTGTTGGTGTAAATAGATTTTAATTTTTATAATTTTTAAAATTATATTTATTTATTATAACAAATAACTTACTTGCTTTATTACAAGATAATTACTAATCTAATTTTTTTTATGGAGGTTAGCTACTTTTAGGTTTTGCTAGAACGATTCAGTGTCGTAAAAATATATTTACGGATATAAGTTAAACTCTTAAAATTTCTATTTTACGTATATAAGTTAAATTCTTAAAATTTCTATTTTAAATTCTTTTGACTATTGCATGTGAAAACATATCACACTATTTGAAAAAATTTCAAAAGTGGTTAAGTATAACATGATAGGGACATATATTATTCTCTCTGCCTCAAATTAATTCTCGTGATTTTTAAAAATAATTATTTTATATTACTTATCATTTCATAAAATTAAGATACAATTATTTCATTTTATGCTTATAGCTACGTATGATGTTATGTTCATTCAAATCAGTGAAAAATAAAATAATTTCAAAACCCCTCCTAATCAATATATTTTAAAGATATATAAAAAAGAATCATGATAAATAATTTAACGTCGGAGTTGAACATATGATAATTATGATTCTGATTTTTTGGTGCAAAACAATTAAAAAATTAAAAGAATTTGCAAAAGGATATTTTTGGCCCCACATACTTTTAAGGATATGTTAATCATTATCATTATGGTTTAATTATCATTATTGCTTTAAGTACTTAACCAAAATATACAATCTTAGACCTAGACCACAATGGTATACTATATTTTATATGCTTAGTATTCTTTGTTATAATACTGAGACTTTTCGTTTTTCAAGAGTCAAAGTTCAATTAAAAATTTGTGCACAAAATTTTCAATTTTTGTAAAATAAAATTTATTATTTATAAACTACGTAATTAAAGTCCGGTCTCTATTTTAAGATTTCATTAGTAAGGTATTTGATTAAAAAGTATTTTTAATCGTCAATACTATTATACAATCGTGTGTGACCTAACGGTACATGTAAGTTTAGTATTCATGTAATTAAACAAAATTTAACAATTTGATCTAAATAATCTATATGTGTCAAAGAATATCTTCAGATTTATGCATATATAAATATTAAATTCAAAACTCAATTACAAATATTTGATTAAATGACTCTTACAAAAAAATAAAAAATTATAAATTTAAATTCTGAATCTGTTAATTAAGTGCAGTTTAATTAGAACCTCATAAGCTAAAGTTTATCTATTTAGCATATAATATATGTAGTGCAAGTTTGACCAAATTAAATATAAAATCTCATGATTAGAGAAGGGGATGCTTTGTGTTTTTTTTAATTACCTTAGATATATATATGTGGAAAAGTGTTTGTTTGATGTCATTAATATATTAATCTAATTATAGGGATTAGATAGTATCTTAAAGTGTCTTTCTCTATAAGTAACTTGTCACAATATAATAGTATAAGATTTAACAAATTAAAGAATCATAAGTGTATTATTATATTCTAGTGAGTTAGGTAATACTAGAAATTAAAGAGATATTGATCATAATCAAATCAATATTCAATCTCAAAGAATATAACAACAATTATATACTTAGAGTAATTTTATAACTTAGGTCGGAAGAAGATATAGTCCGAAGAAAAGATGATATATGCAAATTATGTACAATTATTTTGTAGAAATTCGTATTTTCAATAAATTTCTCTACTTAAAATCAAGTGAAATGAGAACGACAAGAAAATAATAAGATGAAATTAAGCAAAACAAGTGATGTAATAAAAATCGAAGATTAAGATATTACGTGAATACTAACTAATGTTATTAATCAGTTTCAACGTTATATAGAGTATTAATTAAATATTAATAATAAACAACTTTACTTATTAACAACTTTTTTTACATTGTTTGAATAGGATTAATTCATTTGATAATCACTTTATTAAAAAAGTCAAAGAAATACACTATTAAATATCCCCTCTAAAAAAAAGAGTGCTTAATTAGCTTAGACAATTAACTCAACTAAATAAAACAAACATCCAAAAATATCCTTACACAATAATTATTAATTATAATCATGCACATCTTAATTATCCCAACTAATTAATAAGTTTAATTTACTTCATCATTGAGCTTGTAAACATTCTTAAAGTCAATAAATCCACCTAATCACATCTAATTAACTCACATTAATATAGTACTTATCTTAAGTACTTGAAACTATTCTATACTATATACAATATACAATGTCAACTTAAAAAAAGATTTTCTTGTAAATTATTCCATAATTACATATATATATATATATATATATATATATATATATATATATATATATGAGATAAACTTTAAAGAGAATAAATAATGGTTGACATTACTATATATTATTAAAAAAACAATAATCAGATCTGCAATAATAATAATAATTTGTTTATGTGGAATCATCCAACACCACAAGATTAAAACTAAATACTCATGGAATCAGACAAAAAATAAAATTATTATGAAAATAAATAAATTATTTTATTGAAACTATAAGGAACACTAATTTCTTTTTTGTAGCCTTAAGTTATGGCACAAATCTTTTTTGGTAGATATAGGACCAATAACAACATGACATTTATTGAAATAATAATTATATTGTATAAATGATGATAAGATATCAGAATCATACTAATTCTTGACTTTGGTTGGATATTAGAACAAAGGTTCTCTCATGAGATTTTATGTTTGAATTATAATATATTTTCATAGAGTAATTTTCAAAAATATTATCAATATATTTTAACATGTAATAACATAGTATTAGTAACAACATATCATTATTATTAATAATAGTCTAATAAATAATCTGGTCGTGTAATATATATATATATATATATATAAAGAGTGTTTGTAACAATGATAAAACTGTTTCTATAACTTATACTTTACATATTTGTGTCGTCAAAACAATAACTAAGATTTGTATAAGCATTAGATTAGAATGTCTATATGCGATCCTTCTTCAAATATTATTTAACATGAGATTTTATTTAATTCAGATTTGAAATTAATGATATACTTTTAGAAAAACAATTTAGTTAATTTTCTTTCTTGTTCGACGCACATTTCCACGATCATTTTTATTTTTACTTTATAAAATTTGCAATGTGTTTGGTGAACTACTTTTTATCTATTTCATATATAATGTATATAAAAAAAATCTCTTTTATACAAAAAAATCTCTTTTGGTCTTTGGAGGCAATCATTATTGTGAATCTAGTGACAAAAATCAACTATTCCCTAGAAATCCTTTTAGTGTGGTTCCCTCTTTGCTATGTATGAAATTAAGCAAGATGAGAGGAATGTTCTTGGTGAGATTTAATGGCGTATTCGGATTTTTTTGAGTAATCTCATTTCGTATATCGATATTATGTTAGATAAATAAATGCCCCATAACATCATTTGGAGTAAGACATGTGCATTTTTTTGATGATCAGATCGCATGAATTTCATATTCAATTGTAGATAAAAATAATCACTGTTACTAAAAGTGAAAGACGAATTTAGAATAAAACTCGTAAAATTTAACTGAAACCATTGCTATCGACTTCAATTAATATTAAAATATATAAAATCATTCTTATTTTAAGCCTATAAAATTTTAAATTCGCTACTATTTTATTTTAAGATATAAGTCAAATCCTCATTCTTATAGTCCATCTTTGTTTTTTTCATCCTCCGACCCCCCCCCCCCTCCTTTTTCTTTTAATTATTATTATTATCATTGTTATTGTTTGTATATGTGTATGTTGATTCTTTTAATACTTTTGATACTTTATATTATTTTCATGTTAGTTAGAATACATTAATTGACAACAAGAAAAAAAAATACTACTTGAACAAGAAGATCAATTCTTGCATATATTGTTTGTGTAAATGTAAACTACCAAAGTCATATGTAGTTGTTGAGAATTATTTTCCTTTATATAACAAACGTCGACATGTTTTTAAAAATGAGCGATAAATATGACACACACGAATTTCCACATATATAATATCATTAATTTTTTATACATATCAAAAATTTATTCAACCTCTTACACTCATACTTTAACAATATATTTATAAAATCATATTAATATATTGCGTCCAACGATATATATATGTCCACTAATGTGGGAGCCTCACAGCCGCGCAAGCTAAAAGCAAAATAATCATATGGACGGCTCTTTTATAATATGCATTGGAACTAGAGAAATTATTAGGTAGCAACTAGCACTTGGAGAATCAAGCCACATGCACTCAAAAATTGTATGATTATAATACCACTTGCGATTACGATGACTCTATAGATACAGAATTAATCTAATTTTTACTTTCGATTTTTAGAAATTACGAAATTATTTTTTCATTTTGTTTTTCATTCAGAGTCTGAAGTTAAAATTGAAGCCCCGACTAATTCCAGAGGGAAGTGCACTCTCTCTTTTGTGTCGTCGAATGAAGGATACGAGCAATCGGCCGAATGAGTTGTTATTCCACTTATGGTTATAGATGCCCCCTGTCAAAGCGAAACAAGAACTAATACTCCAACCCCAATTTTCAGAAATTTCAATTCGATCTAAACTCGAAATTCATATCTTTATATACGAAATTACTTCCCCTGTTCTTTAAACTTTTTTTCGAAATGAGAATCATAGATTTTTTCATTTCCCGCACAAGAGAATTCATTTGCCTTCGATCTGACTTCCTAAAATGGAATTTTCGAGAAGGTGGAGTTCAGTAACCCAGTTCAATGACTGTCAAGTGGAAAAACACTCTTTTTTTACACTAATTCTTACATAAGCGATTTGCAGAACGCACTACAGGGCTACAATATTCCGTACACACTCTTTTTAAGTTTGAAATCCACAACAACATCATGAATTTCAAAATTATCACAATATCCTAAATTTTTAACTTACTCAAATACTAGTAATTATTTTTCGAAACAATCGAAAAGTGGCTAGGCGTTGCAATGTTTACCTTGTTCATTTTGTGGCCCAAAATTAAATAATTGCGGCCCAAAACATTGTTCATATACCTGATCCCCAATTTTAAGGCCCATTTACACAGCCCAATGGCCCATTTAATAAAACGCCGTAGTTTCTAGAACATAATAGAATTGTTTTAGCTCGATTTTTTTTTCTTCACTCACTTTCACAAACCCTAGCAGTGTAGCTGATCGCCGAGCAGTTTTCCGGTTCATCTTGCCGGAGAAGTTGAAGCCGTTGGCTGGTTTGTTCGATTATCTATATATCTATATATACACTATGTTCTGTTCTGTTGAAACTGAGAGTGAAATCATATAATCTACGTTGAAATTTATTGAAATTTTACATGCTTTTCTTAGAGAAATTGTTATTACATGATGAAATGTGTAGTATCATTGGAACTCGCACCAGCTGATTTTTGAATTATCATGATGTTACTTAGAAGTGATGAATCATTTTTGTAGTGTTCCTTTTGGGAGGTTAGAAATGTGGTTTTTCCTCAAAAAGTGCTTATTTAAATGAACAAAGTGTTGTTTGGATATCGGTAGCTGGTTTGGAAGTGAATTATGCTGGTATTAAATTCGGCTCAAGTAATAACACACATAGTAGCTGGTTAGAAGATAAGTAGTTCATGTATAAGATCAATAGGATGTTCGATTTGCAATTTTAAAACCTGCTTAACTAATATAGTTGTAAGTTATGTGGAAATATAGCATATAATTATATGCAGGATAGGTGGATAAGTGATACATACATTACGAATTTGCGTAGCTAATATCTGCTAAATTTATACATAAATTCCCTCCCTTCGTAATTCTAACCAGCTACATTATCCTTCCTACCATGTATATGGAATAGCTTATTCCATCACTATGGTACAAACGGTGTGATAAGTTATCCCAAACATGGCAACCAAACAAGACACCAAATTTTATCCCAGGACTATTTATTTTTATCCCTCACAAGAAATGATCCCTTGTGTTTGACAAGATTTTGGAAGATAATAAGTACTTTTGGGGAATTAAAGTTGATTTCTGAAGTTAAAAGTCGTAGCTTGTGCCCAAAAGTACCTTTTTTTTTTTAAAAAAAAATTTGGGATAAATTCTCCTTTAAGCACATTTTAAAGCTCGGTGAAACATTAATTGCAGCTCAATTATTTTTTTAAAGAATTTATTGGCCAAACACAAACGGGCACTCACAAAAAAAGGTACTTTCTTAAAAAGCACTTTTTAAATAACATACTTTTCAAAATAAGCTGATTTTAGAAGCTTGGCCAGGTAGACATGTGTTTTAGGATGTCTTAGCTAGTTTGTGGTCCTAACACATTTTAGCTCCAAGTCAGGTGTTTAACTCCAAATCATCTATGGATTCCAATGAAAATGGGCTTCCTCAGATCACTCCTTGTGATACTGGTGGTGATAATGAAATAGCTGGTGTGGATAACGGAGAAGAAGAACATAACTCGAGCAAGAGAAGATCAAGCTCTAAGGTGTGATGGATCTTTTGAAAGTTTCTTTTTAATCATATTCAATATGCATTCAAGGAGTAGAAGATAAACATCTAGACAATGGTGAAATTTTGTGACTGCTATATGTTATAATGATCTGTTATTAATGAACTCGCAAATTTTCTGGTTACTGTTTTCTGTTTATGTTAAGGATACACCATAATATTAGGCTAGACTTGTTAAAGGACACAATTTATTTTGGTTTATGACCCGTGGACATTTTAATGTGTAGCTTCTTCCATATAGAAGGTCAATAAGCGGAGTTAAAACGGATCTCCTTCTATTATCACAAGCTCATCCCTGGCATCAGTGTGTGGACACTTGAACTTCAAAATGGCATGTATTTTGTCTATGGTCAAGATCATGTAGATTTCAGAAATTTGATGTTTTTAAGATTATGTTATATGAGATGAACCAGCTTAGCAATTATGAGTCATCTAAAACCTGTTTAGTTTTATTATTCTTACATTGGATAAAATGGGTGTACATGATTGTTGATTGAGGGGTTTCTTCCTAGGAGAACATCACATCATGGAAATGAATACTTTATAGTGCAAACGCAAGGAAATGGTGTTTTAGTTTTTCATTCTGCAGGTTAAGCTTTTTATAGGTCAGTCAAAGCAGGTTCCTTCTGATTTTAGTGTGATATTGGAATTTAGTCATAGCATTTAATTTCCTGCGAAAGAAATCAGAGTCGTGTATTTGGATATTACCCTTGTGTAACGATAACCCTTGTCCCGGCCATTGTAGCATGTGTGTCAGTTGTCACCCATGGCATAAGGGGCACAACGACTTGAGTCTTGAGCATTCTAAATACATGCTTTTCATTGTTCTAGTATTTCTTTATTACTCGCTCCCCTTTATTGCTTCTGCTTTGATAAACTTTTCCTATGATTTTACATCTTTCAGCACAGTTCCCGTGATTATGAGGGCGAAAGAGAATCTTCAAGAAGCAGAGACAGAGAGGGGGATAAAGGACGTGATAAGGACAGAGGTAGGAGCAGAGACAGAGATAGAGATCTGGAAAAAGATCGTGATCGTCGCCACAGCTATCGTAGCGAGAGGCATAGGACTAGAGGTAGAGATGATGATGCTAATGTTTCTGATGGTGGTCCTGAGAGCCGGGAGTACTGGTAATCATTACTCACTGCATTACTCACTGCAATCACTTTTGGTAGAACTGTTGACATATGTGCCACTGCATTTTCAGTGTTCTGGATTACCCACTGTAGTCTGTATATTGTCTACTACTGTTCGTATTATTTCGTTGTTGTTACTGCTCGTGTTTCTCTATCCCCTTTTTCGAACTGCTTTGCTATGCTTTCTAATCTTAGGAGGGTCTATCGGGAACAAACCTTTGTACCTCTACGAGGTAAGGGTAAGGTCTGCTTACACTCTACCCTTCCCAGTCTTTTTTGTGGAGTTACGTTATCTTGTTGCCTTTTCATTGTTTTGCACTTTTGCTTTTTGCCTTCTTTTTGGTTGAGGACAAGCGGTGCGTAGTGTATTCATGTCCATGTGCTTTTTGTTGGTGCAGGCAGAAAGATTATGATAGAGAGAGGGATGAGAGGCACAAACATAGGTCAAAATCTTATGAGAAAGAGCGGGAGGAAGGGCATAGACACAGGTCCAAATCATATGACAAGGATAGAGAGGAAAGGGATAGGCACAGATCAAAATCCTATGACAAAGATCGAGAGGATAGGCACGGACGCAGATCTCACTCAAGGGGAACATCTAGTCGTAGGTCCAGATCACGTTCTCGATCACGGTCTCGTTCACGCTCCAAAAGGTTAGTTCTCTGCTGTCCATGAAAACCTGATAATCTATAGTGCAGGGAGGGATTGCTCTCTATTGCATAGACTGATAGTTCTCATTTTTCTTTGGTTATGTTGAGGAATGTGACATAGCAGCAGTGATTCCTTGAACCCTTTTTCCTTTGGCTATGGAGATAAGATAGTTTTCACTTTTCAATGCTCCAATTGTTATTTCTTAAGTTGCCAAGGAGTAACATGGTTATTGAGGGTTCATATAATTGATGCCAACTTGTTTGACATTGAGACATAATAGTAGTTGTTCTGGGCTTTATGTGATTTCAGTTATGAGTGTAATTTTGGTTGTAACAGAAAATCAGATTGATGAAGCTAATGTTAGTTCATTCATTGGCGTTGATCTGCAGATTAAGCAGAAATATCCTCACTCTTATGATAGGTAATTAGTTTCAGAAATGGGACACACTCCCTTGTTTTTAGGAGTTGGGGGTGTGAGGATAGAATGTGTTTTTTATTCATAGGAAGACAATTAAATGACTTACGCTCTTGGAGCATCCAAGGTATTATGTTCAATGAAGTTGGAATGAATACAACGGAAGACAAGGTTTCAAATCTCAACAGATGCAGGGAAAAAAAGAAGAAACTAGAATATTTTTCAATTTGTCTAAGCCGTGGTAGGCATAGTTACCATTGTAGCAGTGGAAGTCATTGCTTTGTAGCTTAAATGAGTTTGAAAAAACTCCACTGGGAGTGGAAATTGTGGATATGTCCCTACTAATGGTGATGGTGGAGAGTTTAAGTTCTCATTCTTTTCTAGTACTGTTTTTTCTCTTTTTGGTGCTCTTTTATATGTGTGGGTTGGGGAAATAAGTTAGTACTGTCGGTTATTTTAGTTGAAGGGTTTCAAAGCATTTCTCTAACTGTTCTTACTGATATGCTTGTAGCAAAAGGGTCAGTGGGTTTGACATGGCACCTCCTACTTCTGCTCTGTTATCTGGTGCTCCTGCTCTTACAGGTACTTGCTTATTTTCTTATATATTGGCAATGTTTTGGTAACTGTTATTTTGTTTTTCTCCTTTGGATGTAGTGTGGAAAGTTCTTACCAAAATGCATGGTTTCATTTTGGTATGTTGCTAGATTGACTGATTTTATTTCAGTTGCTCGATTGTTCACATTCTATTTAATTGCTTACTTGGTTAAATAACTCCGAAACTGAGAAAATCTTTGGTTTTTGTTGTCTTTGGTGTTGTTTCTTTGTTTAGTATGTCTTATCTTATGTCCTAAGAAGGCAACGTTGGGCTAGTAGCCCCACTGTGCTGACAATGGGCGTGAGCCAACCGCTCTAGCTTTTATGTTCAAGGAAGACAATAAAAGGTCTCGTTCATCTTCAACCAGGGATTTTTTGTTTGGTAGCTTTCAAGTTAATTCTCCAAATTAATTTTGTAATATTTACTGAAGAATTATTTGAGGAAACATTCAAAATGTTCTAATTGTAATAGACAAAGTAAAAAAAAAGAAAATGTCCTCATTTTTATCCCTATATGTTCAATGGTCCTTCTCATCGATTAACAAAGAAAATGTCCTCATTTTTATCCCTATGAGAAGCTTCTGCAGGTCTACTCCCTGGCACTGCCCCAGCTATTCCTGGAATGCTTCCTAACATGTTCCCTTTGGCCTCTGGACCGGTATTTTCTCTCTGTTGGAAATATAATATATTTTGTTCATAATTTTTTTGAATGATTTAAAATTTATCTTTGTTTGTGGCAGCTTGGAGCTATTCCTGTTCTGCCAGTTCAGGCAATGACTCAGCAGGTATCAGTTGTCTCTTCAACCACTTCCTTTTGTTCGATGTTCCATGATTAGCTCTCTGTCTGCTTTAATTGGATGCTCTATCATATTGATGATATTTCAGAATGGTCACTTGAAGGTTGATATTGTAGCGTTTGTCTGGTCTTTTATAGATGTAGTGCAACAGAATCTTCTTCCTTCCATCTTATCTAATTTAAGGAAAATGTTAAATGTCATGCTCTCGAAATTTCACATTTGGCATAAAGTGTTGAATTGTCGGTTAAATCTCAATAGACTTGAGAAAATATTTTAGTATGAGAATTTATTTGTGAAGTTATTTGGCTGATCTTCTTAGAGTGCTTATTTCTCAGGCAACTAGACATGCAAGGCGAGTTTACGTTGGTGGACTTCCTCCGACTGCAAATGAACAGGTAATCTTTTTCATCCTGTAGTTCAGATGTTTTGAGCTCCCCTATATTTGTGTGGAGTTGGTTGAGCCAGAGTTATATTTTAGTCTGCTGGTGGTTTTCATATCAATTTGATTCATGCTCCTTCATTAGTCATCCCTCTTCATAACTCATTTAAGTCTATCCATGTCTCAATCTCGTATCAGTTCAAGCATTTTGACATTTCCTTAGCATGGCTGTGGAGGGTTTGGATGTCTTCCATTTTCAGTCGAAGCCCTTGTAGCTTCAGCTTAATATTTGTTCGACTTGCCTATCTCAGTATCCCCTAATGATATCAATTCCCAATTCGAGAAATTGCATCAATTCTCAACTGAAGTAATGAACTTGAAATTTATGTGAAAATTGATACCACGATTCAAGCATTCCCTGGAGAAGCTTCTAGAATGACACTGTTGACCTTTTGATCTTGTCGTATAAAACAGAAGTGGGCGATGCTTTTTGACCTTTAAATGATTCTCTTAACGCATCATTTAAAGTGCCAAAATCACCAATAACTACATAGGGTCCCAAAAAAATATCAACATCAACAATTACACCCCAATTCACAAATACAAAAGCAAAGAAACTATATAGGAGTATTCAAGGAATATGCTAGCTACGCGAGTGGAAAACATTTGTTTATCAAGAAAATAAGATGGAAGAAATATTCTTCATTTTATACGAGTTCCCTCAAATTAAAGTTTGACTTAATAACATTAATCTATAATTATATTGCAAATTTTGCAACTTCGTTTTTTCTATAAAATGGGAAATAATATCTAGAACTAGCAAACCACTTGTTCAATAAATTTTGAACTTAAAGGTTACAAATGAGATCCTAGAATGGGTAGATCTGGACTTCATCTTGTTTCCTCTGCCCGCAAAACACAGGAACCTTTAGAGACATATTTTACTTATTTGAGCTTGTAGATACTGTCTACTGATAATATTTGTCACCGTACAGTCAGTGGCTACATACTTCAATCATGTTATGTCAGCAATTGGTGGAAACACTGCCGGTCCAGGTTAGTTACATTGAGTTGTCTTCAGGTCTTGATGCAACTATGCACTATGCAGTACCCATTATTGGATGCTTTAATTTTTAACTATGTTTTTTCCAGGTGATGCAGTCGTCAATGTTTATATAAACCATGAGAAAAAGTTTGCTTTTGTTGAGATGAGATCTGTGGAGGAGGCCAGCAATGCCATGGCCTTAGATGGCATTATCTTTGAGGTAATCTTCCTTCTAGTTTTGGCATCGCTTTATATTCTGAAGGCTTCTGAATCACCTGCAAAGACAGAATGTGAAAGGTTGGATTTATGTATAGGCTGGTATTTGTTAAAATTTGGGAATTGATTTTATACCCTTTACATAAGTCTGAGGCATGTATTCGGTTGATTGTTGTGGCTTTGTTTCTTCTGTGTTGGTTCTTTTTTTCTGCTGGCTCCTTTTAGTATGTAGCAGTTAATTTTTTTTTGAGTATGTAGTACTTGTTTTTACAAGTACCAGCTTTTGGAATAATTACTTTTAGCATTGTACTATATTTAGTTCACATTGGAGAAAACTCAAATGTGTGCTTATATCGTCTCTTTGGGGCTTTTAGGGAACACAAGTTAAGGTCAGAAGACCGACTGACTATAATCCTTCTCTGGCTGCAACTCTTGGTCCGAGCCAACCAAATCCAAACCTTAACCTTGCTGCAGTTGGATTGTCACCAGGATCCACTGGTGGGCTTGAAGGTCCTGACCGTATCTTTGTGGGAGGCCTGCCTTACTATTTCACTGAAGCTCAGATTAGGGAGTTGCTGGAGTCCTTTGGCCCTCTTCGGGGGTTTAATCTGGTCAAAGATAAAGAAACTGGAAACTCGAAAGGCTATGCGTTTTGTGTCTATGCTGATGTATCAGTAACTGATATTGCCTGTACAGCTCTTAATGGTATCAAGATGGGTGATAAAACTCTTACTGTCAGGCGTGCAAGTCAAGGTACTTTACAGCCTAAGCCAGAGCAGGAGATTGTATTAATGCATGCTCAGCAACAAATAGCACTGCAGGTAAGGTGTATCCTTTTGTTACTCAATTCGTTGAGCTTTTTAATCATTCCTCGTCCTCTTTTTGACATAATATTTTAGGTTGTGAAATTCTTATCCTATTTAAGCGCAAATGGCGACTGATAATGTGGCCCTTTGCTTTGCTTGTGTCATTTGATTTGCAGAGACTCATGCTACAACCTGGAGGACCTCCTACTAAAGTCTTATGCCTAACACATGTGGTTAGCCCGGATGAGCTCAAAGATGACGAAGACTATGAAGATATAGTGGAAGATATGAGAATGGAATGTGGGAAATTTGGTAAATACATTGTCACTTCAGATGCATCAAGCTAATCAATGTTTTATTTTACCTTTTGACTAGTCGAGTTTTGTATTTGATAGCACTACACTAATCTTCGCAATTCCAGCCATAAATATAATTTATTTTCGGGGTTTCTTCTGTTGATGTGTGACATCTATACTATATTTTCTTCAATTTGCAGGCAATTTAGTGAATTTAGTCATCCCACGCCCAAGGCCTGATGGTGAACCTACACCTGGGGTTGGAAAGGTTAGTAACTTATTAATATGCATTATGACGCTTTACGCAGAATTTATTATTCACCATTCACCAATTACTTTTTAAAAAATATAACCTGTGCATGGTACTCAACATGAAATGTATCATATATAACCAGAAGTACCAGTTTTCTCAAGATGCTATATAATATAATCACTTGGTTTTGTCACAGCAACAACTGATCATAATATTCCAACAGGTCTTTTTGGAGTATGCTGATGTGGAGAGTTCTTCGAGAGCTCAACAAGGATTGAATGGCAGAAAATTCGGAGGAAATGAAGTTGTCGCTGTCTTTTATTCAGAGAACAAGTTCTCCGAGGGAGACTATGAGGGCTAGGGTAGGTAGTATCTGCTCGACTGGCCTTGAGTGTACTCAGCCAGACAATGTCTTGTATTGAATAGCTAGCTTATGTATCATTAACGTTGAAAATGTTGGGTCGGTCTGGGGATTTTATGAACCAGCTATAACACTGGCTGCTACTTAGATAGCAATAGTGCAGTTTGCCTAGTCAAAGAGGCATCGCGTGTTTTGCCCGTGCATGGCTTTACTTACAATAGCCTGGTCTGTGCATTGTTAGTTACTGACATGGATATCGTTAACCATCTCGATGTTTTCTCTATCCAGAACCAGCAAGTTAATGTGGCTAATACAAATAGTTATCTCAATTTTTTAGTGGTAGTAGTAGTTGTGAACCTCATCTATGTGAAGGGAGTTTCAGTAATGCTAAATTTACTTTTATGTTAATCGATTTCTGCATTTTGTTCCTTCAAATAATCGATTTAGTCTTCCCTTCATATGGCTACGTGATCAATTCTTTCGAAGTCATTTGATCATTTTTCGCGTTTGAGTATCCCTCCATCGGAATTGAGTGAGTGAGTTTATTAAATGCTCAATAAGTTTCGACAGAGTTATTAAGTATAGACTAATAAGGGCATCACCATATGTTGTAGGTAAAGAGTGATTTTTCTATAATTTGCAAATGATTTTGTGTAAATATTAATTTTTTTCTTTAATGACAAAATTTTACAGCCCATATAAACGTTTTAAGTAGTTTTTCTAGTGTTTGTGTGAGTTAAAAAAATGTCTATATCTTGTGTTTGTGTGACTTATAATGTTTATAAAATTGAAAAGTTAGATGCAAATAGGCTTTAAATTTAAATATCTAAAATTCATATCAAATTAAAACAACATCTAACAAAGACAATTTCATATTAATTACGAAAAGAATAAATCACACTATAATTGATCAAAAATAATTAAATTTTTTAAAATTAAATATATATATATATATATATATATATATATATATATATATATATATATATATATATATATATATAAAATATAAATTATCATTATTTTAATAGAGAATATACATCCCTTTATAAAAAAAAAAAAAAAAAAACCAAAAGAGGTTTTATACATTTATATATTAGCTCACATAAACCCTAATTTGGAGCCACCTCTTTGTTCTTAAACCCTAAAAACTTAGAAGAGAGCTCCAATGGATTCTGTAAGCAATAATGAGATTGAGAATTCAGCAAGCTATGGGAAAAACACATCAAAGATCAAATTCCAGTATGAGGATGATGATGAACAAGTAGTACAAGATGAAGCTGTTACCGAAAGCTCGAATCTTGAAGTGGATGAAGATATCTCCATGTGTGACCCCACCACCACCGCCGCCGCCGTGGATGAGTCGATGGTCGGCGGTGATAAGACCAGCGCTGACTATTATTTCGATTCATACTCACATTTTGGTTAGTGATTTGTACCATGTGTATGTTTTGGTTTATTTGAATTTGAGCTAAAAATTTACTTAAATTGAGCTTCTATAAGTTGAAAAATCTCTTTTTTCTTATTCCTGGGAAGCTTTTGAGTAGAAAGGAGAAAAATTTCCTGTTCTTTGCCAAAAAGCTGATTTGGGTAGTTTGTATCTGTTGAGTTTTGCATAAAGTATCGATTTGGGAACTTCATTATCTGTTATGGAACTCTAGTGTTATGCTTAATTTCTTGTTGGAGATAAAAAGGTAATCAAAGAGTCCTGTAGTACTAGCTAAAGTTTCAAATTTGTTACTTTTATGCATCTTTTTCTTATGGAAGCTAATTATCTGCCTTTGTTTTGTTAATGCTTTTGCAGGTATTCACGAAGTAAGTATCCATCTTTGTTTGTATTGTTATTCTTTTTGGTATCTTTTCGTGATACAGTTTTGCTTAAAGATGATTTTTTGCGGCGTTCTAATTGTTAATTTTTATGTGGTAACAGGAGATGTTGAAGGATGTCGTAAGAACTAAGACTTACCAAAATGTAATCTATAAAAATTCCTTTCTTTTCAAGGATAAAGTGGTCCTTGATGTGGGAGCTGGGACAGGAATCCTGTCACTCTTTTGTGCAAAAGTTGGTGCCAAACATGTTTATGCGGTATGCATCTTTGCTTGTTCCATGTTCTCGTTTTATACTTTCATTTTGTTTAGTTTCTTGCTCTTTCATGATTGGTCTATGATTGCTATCTTGTGGTGGCTGTTTTGGTGTGCACACATTATGATGCTTCACATTGAGGTTCTTATGAAGATGTTGCAAAGGACTTCAGAATATAAATTGATTTGAAAGCTATGTGGAACTGGCAGTTGTCTTTGCAATATCATCAAATATGGCTGAACCTTTACTATTTGATTTTCAGATAGAATGCTCCAGTATGGCTGACACGGCACAAGAAATTGTTAAACTCAATGGATTTTCTGATGGTGAGAAGATGCTATCACTCATGAACTTTGTGACAGGTCTTCTGATGTGTGTACTTTACTGAGTCTGTTCTCTTTCTATCTCAGTTATAACGGTTATCAAGGGAAAGGTAGAGGAGATTGACCTACCCGTTCCACAAGTGGATATAATAATCTCTGAGTGGATGGGATACTTTCTTCTGTACGAGAACATGTTAGATACAGTCTTGTATGCTCGCGACAAGTGGTTGGTAAGTTTCTTTACTTGTTATGATGTATAATTTGTCACTTTGATTAATGATGATATCAGTTCTTTAGAATCGGTTTTCTGTGCAAGCAATGACACTGCATGTGCATGAATGTTGGATTAGGTTTTGAGTAGTTCAATGGATGAAGAGAAAGCACGGACACATAGAGATTAAATTTTGAGTGCTTTTCATGGATGAGAATTATTGTGTACTACAATAGATACTATCCATAAAAGAAAATGTATATAGTCATTGGAAGACACCATGAAGGGGACCAAAAACTGCTGGCTTAGTGTTTTAATGACTCAACCCGTGAATTTAGTTAAATTGACTGCAGGTTGAACTACGAATTGTGAAGGAGATACCGGTGGAAAATTGTATCCAATTGTATGTTTGCCATTTGTTCCAATAAATGATGCTACCCAGTACAAACTATGGATAAATATCCTACTTAATTTATCTTCTCAATGCATGGGAGTCAATTTTTTTCCCTACCACTTTTGAATTCTGGTTTTCCTGTTTGGCGCTTAAGCTTGTTTTTTAAATTAAGAAGCTAATTTGACTATCTATTGCTGGAATTGTGTGAATAGTTTTGGAGGTTGAAATTTTTTTTCTAGACGTTTTGATTATACTTGATGGGTCAACTATATGTTTTGGATTAGACCCTTTAAAAGGGAAACGGAAATGATGCCACAAAGTAAAAGGTCTGAGCAGGAGGAAGTGTTGGTAGTAATGAAATATGTGTGGAATGAGGAAGAGGGCCCCTGTCCTTTTCCAAGTTGTGAGACTGTGACTGTCGCAACCTCTTCTATATTGATTAGACTATGCTTATTATTGAAGCTTGGTCACGGGTTTAAAAAAGGCGTGATTACATTCTATCATTGAATGCTAATCTAGATTTTGCCCCGACATTTTGTTCCTACTGGTGAAACATATTTCATCTATCATCACATTCACTTGCAGTGATCAAACCTTCTTGCTGATCCTCCTCCCCGCCACCTTAAGTCCCTTAATCTCATCTGGAAAAAGGAACAAGTCAACAAAGGCAAAGAAAATAATGTGTGATTGACGCCTGCATGTGTTTGGTTGAATATATTTGTGTTTAGCTAATATTAATAGAGTGTTCTGTGGTGATTTATATCATATCACAGCTGTGAAATGTGCTAACTTTTCATCAATTAAGTCAGCTATTGGGAAGATGAATATAAATATATGGTTTCTTTAGAAAATGAGAATGAGTACATGTAGTTAGTGTTTGGTTTGCCCAGAGGATTTCCATATCATTGTTTTCGGGAAATGTTGCAGGTTGGGTAAAGATTAGCTCGGCAGAATTTTGCCAAATGCCTGGCTTTGCTTCCTGTGCTCGCTTGTCTTGAAGGTTTTCGCGCTTGGTTGATGGATAAGAAAGAGCTTTTTCCTAATCCTGTCCTCTTTCTTTCCCATTGCAGGTAAAGGATGGTGTTGTTCTGCCGGATAAAGCTTCTCTTTATTTGACAGCTATTGAAGATGCTGATTACAAAGAAGATAAGATTGAATGTAAGTTTGTTGTTCCTCCATGTTTTATACTTCATGGATTTTGATATTGTACAGTATTTTCTCTTCAGTAATTTACTTTGAATGTATTTTTTAGTGGCATCAAGCAGTTTCCATTTTTCTCTTTTGTTAATTTCGGCCTCCGTATTCTACTGCAGTTTGGAATAGTGTGTATGGTTTCGACATGAGCTGCATACGAAAGCAAGCTATGATGGAACCTATTGTTGACACAGTAGATCAGAATCAGATCGTCACCAACTGCCAGTTACTGAAGGTAATCAAGTCAAGTTTATATGTAGTTGCCTTGGGATTTACTGAATAGCCGTACAATGTGTGATTTGTCTTTTACTTAACTGATAATGGATGCTTCCCTTCAGACGATGGACATTTCGAAGATGACTTCTGGGGATGCTTCCTTCACAGCTCCATTTAAGCTCATTGCAGAACGTGACGATTACATCCATGCCCTTGTAGCATACTTCGATGTCTCTTTCACAAAGTGTCACAAGTTGTTGGGCTTCTCAACAGGTCCGCATTTTTGTCATTGCATTTGCTTTTAATTTTGACATTAGCCTTTGGCAATATTCTCCTTCCTTGAAGTTTTTTCCCTTATATTATTTGTTTCTGCTGTGTTATTGTTCCTTATTCGAAGGGTCCGAGGTGCTTAGATTGGTCACCTTGTAGTTCTCTTTATTTACGTTTTTGGGGGAAGAGTACGTAGGATTCAGAAGAGTTCTTGCAAATACCTGAACAATCTGTGCAATAGAACATTATAAACAAGCTCATATAGCTTCGTCGTTTCTGACCATGAAAAAATAATGATATTCAGGGCCCAAATCTCGAAGCACACATTGGAAGCAAACAGTTCTCTACCTGGAAGATGTGATAACTGTTTGCCAAGGGGAAGCTGTAGTTGGAAGCATGACTGTGGCTCCTAACAAGAAAAATCCTCGAGATGTCGATATAATGCTCAAATACTCTGTAAATGGTAAACATTGCCGCGTTTCAAGAACTCAGTATTATCGGATGAGATGATATGCATTACAGATGAGTGAGTTCCTGCGTTGTCCGCAGCTTTCGGGTGGATATACAGGAACTGGTAAACATCCCTACCTGCTTCCCAAAGGCAATCAATGTTAGTGTACTCTCTACATATCTTCCCATCAAACTATGGATTATTTTTCTGTCTGTTTGCTTAGTTATTACACAACTAAGAAATTCATTTGTTGCATTATCTGATGCTTGAGGCCAAAGAGGCAATTGTAACTTATATTTTTATTATTATTATAATATGATATTTTCTTTGTTTATGATACTCTATTTAAGCTCATTTAAGTCTTAGTTATTTTCTGTTCACATTTGGTGTTCTGGTGTTTGATATTCGTATTAAAATTCAATTATTCACATTCCTGAAGACCAGGACACGTGAAATATGTAAAATTTTGAAATTTCTATTTCGTGACACGTGTAATATATAAAAAATTTGAATTTCTATTTCGTGACGCTGAAATGCTATAGTTCATTAAAAAGTTGTGACAATCTTGAATTTGTGTTTTGTGATTTCTAAACTTTGAGGATGTTACCCTACATTATTGTTTACTAGGTTGTCACGAATGAACTCACAAAATTTGAGATAAAATAGATTTTGTTGGTTATATTTCAAAAAAATCCATGGACATATAACATACGAAAAGTTGAGATAGTCTTAAATTCGGTTTTTTCCTAAGAAGGCAAAGAGCATCATCCAGTCTCTTGCCAGAATAGACCTACAAAATTTGAAGTCAAACAGAGTCGGTTACTCATATTTTAAATAAATCATGAACTAATATTAACACACGATAAATAATCTTAAATTTCTATTTTTGAACCTGAAAACAAAAATGGATAAAACATATTTTAGAAAATTCATAGATTAATATATTTGGAGAAAAGGTAATTTTTAATTCCTATTTGTCATTCCAAAACTTAGAGATATTCTATATGAAAAATTCATTCATCATACATTCTATTATTTTTCCCAAAAACTAATTCTTCCAAAAAATTAAACTAAAATGAGAATTACTTTTAATTAATCTAAATACTTTTGGACCTTCAATTTTAGGTTACCAGAGAATATTAGCTGGAAAAAATAAAAGAAGAATAAAGAACCATTACAACTTACAATTTAATATGCAAACTTTAAAATAATTTAAACAAGAATAAAATAAAATAAAATAAAATACAAAGGGAATCAAATCTTTTTATCATCAAAGAATCAGAAGTTCCCATACTATGTTAATTTAATTAAGTTGGCATTTGATTATAATATTTGGGATTTAAAATTTTAAATTTTAATTAAAAATCAACATTATATTTATGAAATCAATAGGAAATTTCAAATAATACTTTTATATTTAAAATTCTTCTAAAAATAGGATCTTTTTAAGAACGTAAACGTGACTTATATTATATTTCGTAATAAAACGACTCATGTTTGATGTGAATAAATTATTTGTACCATGTGAACATATTATATTAAATAATAGTTAAATATTATTATTGTTTTTTTTAATCAATAAATCTTTGTAAAATTATATATATCTGAAACATTGTAACATCATGTAATAACAAACATTTTTTTTATGAAAGGACGATGAAGATATATGATTTATTAATACAATATATTAAGGTATTCTGATATCTTATTTTATAAACGTTATAACATCATGTATATTTGTTTCATATGGAAAAAAAATACATTTTTAAAATATAAATTACATATCGAAACAAAATTTTAAAATCAATTGAATCTTAAATCAAACGAATCCTAAAAAAAGTAATTCTATCATACCTTATTATAGAGTTCGAAAACATATTTATATACCCAAATTAATTTCTTTTTTCATATACATTACGTACTAATTTGGAAAAGAATATAATTAACAAGTATAAGTATAAAATGAAATTATGCTATTATTTAAACCAAATCAAGTTATTAAATTTAATTTGATGCCTTTTGCTATAAAGGGCTAATTGTTAGGGATTGGAAAAGAATAAATTCTATATAGAATTCGCATAAAATAATTATAATATTGATAGAAGGTTCATCGTGACGAATCTAAAATGAGATTGATAATTTAGACAAACGCAATAACTTTTATTAAGATTTTTTATTCAAAAAATTAGGTGTAAACTCAATTATTATAGTATGTTAACTTGAATTCGCCATAGAAGCCTATACACTTTAAATTTTAATTCCGTCTCTAGAGATTCGTATGACTAACAAAATATCGAATAACATATAAGAAAAGAGTTTATATTATATTTAGTTATTGATTAAAAATTATCTACACAGTTATTTTTATTAAAGACTTATAATAAACATATTTTGATAAATATTAATAAGAATATGATAAAAAAAAATGAAATTAACTTGCTATCGTTATAAATTCGTATCATATCAAATATTTATATTAAAATTTCACTAAATTTGTATTGCTTAAAAATATCTACTTATATAACTTAGATATCTCGTATTTTTTTTTTTAAAAAATAATCTTATTGATATTTTAAATTCTTTGCAACAAAAACAAAAATCAACTTCTGTCAAAACTCGAACTCGAAGCCTATAATAACTCTGGCATTTGGTGACTTGTAAATAGTCAAACAGCAGCAAGTTTCATCAATTGGTTGTTTCTTTAGCAGCCAAAATCAATTTTTGCTTACAGAAGTAAAGACTCCATTAAAATCTTTGAATTTGCCTTCTTTATTGAACTTTTTCCCTTTTGGGGGTTGTTCAAGATTTGTGTGGAGAGAGGGAGAGACCCAATTAGTCTCTCCTTTCTCAATTTTGTGTTGTTTTCAAAAGGGGTTTTCTTGTTTTTTTTTTTGTTTTTTTTTTCAAATGGCAAAACAAAGAGATGAAAGGGAGGTTTGGGATGGGGTTATAGAAGGGATGCCTTTGTTTGCTAAAGAATTGATAGCTGGTGGTGTAGCTGGTGGTTTTGCTAAGTCTGCAGTTGCACCACTTGAACGTATCAAGATCTTGTTTCAGGTATTGTTGGGTTTTTTTTCTTTTCTTTTGAGTTTATGGTTCAATTTTGCTTGATGGGGTTTGAAAGTTTTTAGCTTTTTTTCGAGAGTTTGATAATGATTTTGTTGTGAATTTGGGTTTTAGAGTGTGATATGTTGAATGAGACTGTTTGAGTTGATGCATTGATCATGGAGGATGGTTAACAATTGCATTTTTATCAAAATATGATCTTTGTTGATGTTCTTGAGAGGTCTTGTCTTCTTCAGTCCTGTTGTTTTTCGTTTTTTCGAGCTGATTTTGTAGAGAATTTGGTTTAATTGTCTCAAAATATGATCTTTGTTGATGTTCTTGAGAGGTCTTGGCTTCTTCAGTCCTGTTGTTTTTCGTTTTTTCGAGCTGATTTTGTAGAGAATTTGGTTTTCTTAGAGTGTTTTTATGTTAAATGAGACTGTTTGAGTTGATGCATTGATCATGGAGGATGGTTAACAATTGCATTTTTATCAAAATATGATCTTTGTTGATGTTCTTGAGAGGTCTTGGCTTCTTCAGTCCTGTTGTTTTTCGTTTATTCGAGCTGATTTTGTAGAGAATTTGGTTTTCTTAAGAGTGTTTTTATGTTTAATGAGACAATTTGGGTTGATGCATTGATCATGGAGGATGGTTAACAATTGCTTTTGTCTCAAAATATGATCTTTGTTGATGTTCTTGAGAGGTCTTGGCTTCTTCAGTCCTGTTGTTTTTCATTTTTTTCGAGCTGATTTTGTAGAGAATTTGATTTTCTTAAGAGTGTTTTTATGTTAAATGAGACAATTTGGGTTGATGCATTGATCTTGGAGGATGGTTAACAATTGCTTTTGTCTCAAAATATGATCTTTGTTGATGTTCTTGAGAGGTCTTGGTTTCTCTAGTCTTGTTGTTTTTGTTTCTCGAGCTGCTTTGTAATGGTTTCACTTGAGCTAAGAGTCTATCGGAAACAACCTTCTCTACCTTCCAAGGTAGGGGTAAGGTCTGCAGACACTCTATCTTGGTTATGTTGTTGTTGTTGCATTGATAATCGAGGATGATTAACACTCGAATGCATTTTTTCTCAGAATTTGATCTTGCTTGATGTTCTTAGAGGATGAACTCAGAGGCTTAGTTAGCTCTCTTTGATGAGATCATCCACCAATCTTAGTTGTAAAATACTGTGATCTATGTTACACCATTTTTGCATTTCCATGATCTATCTATTCACTAGTGGAGCTTATGGATGAAAAATATTCTTCTTTGCATTATCAGAATCATGAAGAACCTCAAAAGTCATATTACTATGACATGAACACTGTCACCTTGTCACCTTCCCTTGAATCTTTTCTTTTTTCTTTTTTTCGTAATACAGAAACTTGGGATTACACTGGGTACGTTGTTGTTGTGGTTAGACCAAGTGTCCTAACAACTAACTGTTATGTTGCTTATGAGAGTCGTGCTATTCTTCCCAGGAAGGCTTAAAGATTGAGTTCTTTATGTTTGATTTTCTTTTTTCTTAGACCAGACAAGTTGAATATCGAAGTTTGGGGTTGATAGGATCCTTTACAAAGATTGCCAAAACAGAAGGAACTCTTGGTTTTTTCAGGTGCAAAATGCAATATTCTCTCCCTTCGATTTTAACTGTTTAGATGAGTTAAAAGTTCTATAAGTTTACATGTATTATTGGGTGGAACTCTTCTTCAGGGGAAATGGAGCTAGTGTTGCTCGAATCGTCCCTTATGCAGCATTGCACTATATGGCCTATGAAGAGTATCGCCGCTGGATTATAGATGGAATTCCTGGAGTGGGTAAAGGTCCTATTCTTGATCTCGTTGCAGGATCGTTTGCTGGTGGAACTGCTGTACTTTTTACCTATCCACTTGATTTAGTTCGAACTAAACTGGCTTACCAGGTGAGATACATAACGATTATGCTCGTTTGATCTTCTTTTGTTGTCACTGTGAACAATGGAAGACTGATTCACATGTGATCAGCTAGGTAGTTGGATCCCAAAAGTTGAATATACAAGGGATTGTTACTGGTGAACAAGTTTACAAGGGAATAAAGGATTGTTTTTCAAAGACATACAAGGAAGCTGGAATAAAGGGCTTATACCGTGGAGTTGGTATGAAAGTGTTTTGTGCCTCGCGATACTTGTATGTTACTGTTAACTTGCAACTCTTCTTACGTGATGTGTGTATGTTGCATTCCAGCTCCGTCACTCTATGGAATCTTCCCTTATGCTGGGCTGAAGTTTTACTTCTACGAGACAATGAAGAGCCATGTCCCTAAGGAGCGGAAGAAAGATATCACGATAAAACTAGCTTGTGGATCTGTAGCAGGACTTCTAGGACAAACTTTCACTTATCCTCTAGATGTTGTAAGGCGGCAAATGCAGGTAATTTAGTGAGATCGCGTAAGTTGATTACCTGTTCTTGTGAAGAACTTGCAGTTAGAATGAAAACATTTCAGGTCCAGAGACTCTCAGCATCTAACAGCCACGAACTGAAAGGAACAGCAGATACTCTTGTTATGATTTTACAAACACATGGATGGAAACAACTGTTTTCCGGGCTCAGCCTCAATTATCTGAAGGTAAGAAATGGCCTTTATTGCCATTTGTATCTGTTATATTAACTGATCACTATACTATATGCTTGAACATTAGGTTGTACCATCTGTTGCAATTGGGTTTACTGTTTACGATTTGATGAAAGCGTACCTGAGAGTACCATCACGAGATGATGCTGTTGTAGAAGTCGTCACTAGTAACAGAGATAGTCAACCATCCACCCTGCACTCCTAACAATCTTCTTCAGGCTCAGCGAGTTTCAAGTTCAATCTCGGGGCCATCTTCGGAGCTACTAAAGTTTGTAAATTTTCATTCTTTCATATAGGCATAATTCTTCTTTACAATAAGTTGTTACCAGAGAGCTATCAGATAATATTGCCTTAATCCCAAACTAGTTGGGGTTGGCTATGAATTCTCTGGTATAAATTCATCTATATATGAAGTTGCACTGCAAAATGTATATTAACAACTTGCTGTAAACTAATGCCTCATTCTGGCATCTTATACATTGATTGACAAGTACGAGCGAGTTATGAAGAGTAGCACATATTTGTGTGTTCAACTGTCTGTTCTTAAGCAGATTTGAGTTCTCGATGATATTCTTTAGTTCTCATCGATAATAAAATGTGTTCCATATGCAAAGGCAATGCATAGAAGTGGAGAAATCAAACAATGCAAGTATTTTCTCCAGCAAAATCATATACTAATGTACAGTCTGATATCTTACCAACTGGTTACATGTAGTGAACTCTACTGTGAATAAATATTACTCAATTCCAGGAACACTATACTTTTTATTCATCCATATTGGATATCTTCAACTTTCACAGTATGCAGAAGTACAGAGAAGCTGAAGAATAATCTTTTAGAGTAGATAGATAAAAGATCTTTTCGTTATAGACTGTCAGAAGCAGTAAGATCGAACCTGTCATCTCGTTTATGTTCTGAGACGATGACTTCTTAGTTCATTTGGCAAATATATCATACATGATATGCAAGTCAGATGATGTAATCAGACCATCCAGATATGAAAGATGTATGGTCCATACTCTCTCCAGGACATTCCTCGTGCTTAGTTGGCTGTTCTTTCCCTCCCACCAACCTAGCTGGATTTCCAACTGCAGTTGTTCGTGGTGGCACGTCAATCAGAACCACTGATCCAGCGCCAATCTTGGCTCCCTCACCAATATTTATGTTGCCTAATATCGTGGCACCTGCACCTATGAGGACTCCGTCACCAATCTTAGGGTGTCGGTCACCACCAAACTTACCAGTTCCTCCTAAGGTTACATGGTGAAGAATCGACACATTGTTTCCAATAACTGCAGTTTCACCAACAACCACTCCTGTTGCATGGTCGAAGAGGATGCCTTTTCCAATTTTGGCAGCTGGATGAATGTCAACAGCAAAAACATCAGAGATTCGGGATTGAAGTGCAAGTGCAAGTGGCCTTCGGGATTGAGTCCAAAGTTTGTGAGCTACTCGATGTGCCTGAAAATAGAAACATTATATTGTTAAAACCTAATACTACCATTTGAAGAGAGTCTGTGATATGAAGTGAAAAGTAAGCCCCTTGACTTGCTATTGAAATACAGGCAATCTGTAAATATGCGATTTCCATGAGATGCTAATAGCTACTCATTTTATTGAAATAAAAAAGCATCTCACACTCGTTAACCAAAGGAAAAAATATACTTTTTCTTTTCAATTTAGAATATGAACTGTCCAAATGCATCTGTACAGTTATTTCATTGTCAGCAGAGAGCCAATACAACACATGATAGCTAATGAACATTGTTTAACAGAAAATGAAAGATCATTGCATACATTCATTTACATCCGCGTATATAGGTGTGTTCGGGCCTTCTGACACAAATAAACAGGAAAATCCGGGGGGTCGATGTTTCATTAGCTGATTATCTCAAAATGGATTGGGATAGAAAAGAAACAACAAGGAATGGTATAGACCACCAAACTGGCAGCCTTTTATCTTTATACTACTTTCAAAGCATACCTACCAACCAGATACTAGAGACTACTGAGCAAACAATATCACAGCCCTTGGCTCCATTGCAGAACACACTTTCACCATTTTAGCCCGGTCAGACATGACATAATTATTTACAAATAGTAGTTTAGCCTTGAAGTCTTATTTGAACAATAAATAAAATCTTGTAGTAGTGGTTTGAAAGTTTATTATAGAAGCAAGGCTATTCAAGTGTTTGACTTCTACTCACAACATTCACAAACTTTCTTTCCAAATGAATTTCATTTCGAAACATAAAGACTAACTTCAAGTCTTCCACTATCTTTTTCCAACGTCAACTTCAAGTACTCTCTCAACTTCAACTCAATAGTTATCCTAATTCATACCGAGTCTACATCCAAAGAAAGATCTAATTCCATTACCTTGCTAAAGTAATATCTTAACAAATGTACCTATCGTTATAACATAGTAGTATAGCACCAACTAAGTCTTGAACATTGTCAAATTCCAAAGTGAAAAGGTCATATTATCAGTTTCACATTCAAGTAGATTGGCATATGCCATATACTTCTAACATCCTCTGTCAATCTTTTGTTTGGTATAACTTCCAAGGAAACAATTGGAACATTAACCAGGGCGGAGCTAGGATGCTGCAAGGGAATTCATCACCAAAACTTTCACAGTATGCACAAGGTCAAAACTCAAAACTATTTTGTATGTAAATAATATACTTCATGTATAAATAGTAGATATTTCTTTTCTCGTATGTCAAGCCGATGGTCTATTAGAAATAGACTCTCAACCCTGCAAAGGTACGATACAATCTTGCGTTTGCATATATCTTGCCCTTCCCAAACCCCACAAGTGGAATTACACTAGGTATGTTATTGTTCTAGTTATTGAATCCCGTAGGCCTTTCGTGTATTTACTTCTCTATATTGAATTCCCTTGTCGAAAATCCTAGCTCCCACACTTCAATCATCAATTTTTCAAACAAATCCCCCAAAAATTCATCTTTTCATACTCTAAAGTTCCCATCTTTCCATAAAAATTTAACATAAACCCTATTTTTTCACAATTTCATAGTATCACAATATACTAAAAAGGACATAGTTACTAATAGTTTATCGTATTATTAACTAGAGTCATTTCACGATACATAAATTTATTATACTTGTCATTTAATTTATTGCTCGATAGGCCAAGTAAGTCGATACTGGATAAGTAAAAATAGACGGAATGAGTAGTTACAACATACAGACCTGACAAGCAAGGAAGCCTTTGTAATTAAGCAAACAATGAGAGAAGGAAACACAGGCTGGGTCACGGTAGCGAGCGGCGAGTAGGTCAGCGGATGCGGCGGCGCGTAGATCAGGATCAGAGGAGAAATTATTGAGGAACAGATCGTAGAGAAGAGTAGATAGAAGCGTTGAAGAACAAAGCTTGTTCCCCAAATGAAAAGAGAGTGAACGCTCAAGCGAAGAGTGAGATAGTATAGTTGAGTACAAATAGCTTGCTAATGCCGGTTCAGCTTCTGCATCCCGCCGAGCTTCTGCTTTGATCTGTGTCCATAACCAGATGGCTTCTTCCGCCGTGTCCGTCGGTGGATGCGGCGCCGCCGGCGAGGCGTTACGGTGTTCTTCGGCTGGCATATCGGAATACGACAGCGTTTTGATGGCGGAGTCCGTGAGGTTTTATTATCTCCAATTTTTAAGTGAGAATTTATAAAATATAGTAAGGCATGACACGTGTCACTTTCTAGAAGGTTCAAATTAAATTAAAAGAATATTAAATATAAAAAAAGTATATATAAAACAAATAGCAATAATACGATATCAAGGTAAAACAAACAAGTAATGTAATAATAATATCGAAAAGCATAACATAATAATTCTAAAAAAAATGATTATATAAAGGTGTATTCTATATTATCGTTAAATTTATAATTTGCAAAAATAAAGTCACTTAATAATTACTTTTTTTAAAAAAACAATTTAATTATTTTAATATGTTTTTTAAAAAAAGTTTGGGGGACTTTCTAGAGAATTTACATTTGTACTTCTTTAACTATATTTAAATTTTATTTTATGTGATTATAATAGTTATATTGTTCTTGTATTCTTCATGTGTGAATAAAATAAATTTGCTCATATATAATAGTTCAGAACTTACGTGGAAGACATAAATTGTATAAAATTAGTTTGATACGACGAATTCGATTATAATATTTGATTTTCAGTGCATTTTACCTTTGATTTTTGACGTAATTGCCATGTTCATATATATAATAATTTAACGGTCTTTGGCCTCTATTTATGTTCATATATATAATAATTTAACGGTCTTTGGCCTCTATTTATGTTTAGTTGAAATTTTCAAATTATATAAATCTTATTATTTTATGTTGTGCTCTTCTTTTATATATTTATGTTTTTCATAGCACATAAAAATCAATAAAATGTGGGGTTTATCTTCTTTGGAGATCGTTTAACCTTGAAAATGAATCTTTTTTACCGTGGTGACAATCCGGCTACATAGCTAAGGTCTTAACGGACGTACATGTAGATTTTCGGCAAAAAAAATGTCGAAATTCTGGACACAAAAAAATGGTGGAGTAGCTCACGACAGTTGACGAAATTGAAGGTTTACCTGCTCTAGGGCTTGTTTGACCTCTAAAATGGGTCGTTTTGACCATGGTGACCAACTAGCTCCTAGTTAAGGTCTTTACAGACATCCATGTAAATTTTTGGCAAAAATCACATCGGAATTCCAGATTACTAAAAGAGATGGTGGACTATAGCACAAAAATCAGCAAAACGGGGTTTACCTGCTCTAGGGCTCGTTTGACCTTGAAAATGGGTCGTTTTTGTCGTGGTGACCAACTGGCTCCATAGACAAGGTCTTAACAGTCATCCATGTAAATTTTCAACAACAATCACGTCGAAATTCTGGATTACCAAAAATCTCATGGACTATAGCACATGAAAATCGGCAAAACAAGGGGTTAACCTGCTCTGGACTCGTTTGACATTGAAAATGGGTCATTTTTGTCGTGGTGACCAACCGGCTCTATAGCTAAGGTCTTAATGGATGTACATGTAAATTTTTGGTAAAAAAAAACGTCGGAGTTTCGGATCACCAAAAAAGATGGTGGACTATAACACATTGACGAAATTTGGGGTTTACCTACTGCAGTGCTCATTTGACCTCTAAAATGGGTCATTTTGGCTGTGGTAACCCACTGGCTACATAGATTCTTCTTAACAGACGTCCATGTAAATTTTCGGTAAAAATCACGTCGAAATTTCGGATCACCAAAAAATATGGTGGACTATATAGCACACAAAATTGGCAAAATTGATGGTATACCTGCTCTGAACTCGTTTGACCTTGAAAATGGGTCATTTTGCCGTGGTGACGAGAGAGCTCCAAAGATAAGGTCTTAACGGATGTCTATGTAAATTTTCATAAAAAATCACGTCGAAGTTTTGGATCGCCAAAATTTTCATGGACTATAACACACGAAAATTAGCAAAATGGTGGGTTTACTTGCTTTGGGCTTGTTTGATCTTGAAAATGGATTGTTTTGGCCTTGGTAACCTATCAGCTCCATATCTACGGTCTTAACGGATATACATGTAAATTTTTTGCAAAAAACTCATCGAAATTTCGGATTACCAAAAAAGATGGTGAACAACAACAAACGAAAATTGGTGAAATGAGGTGTTTACTTGCTCTATGGCTCGTTTGACCTCTAAAATGGATTGTTTTGTCAGTGGTGACCAACTGAATCTATAGCTAAGGTCTAAATGGAATTTCATGTGAATTTTTAGCAAAAATCATGTCAAAAATTCGGCTTACCAAAAAAATGGTGGACTATAGCACACGAAAATCGATAAAATTGGGGTTTACCTTCTCTAGAGCTTGTTGGACCTTGAAAATGGGTTTTTTAGCCGTGGTGACCAACAAACATCATAGATAAGGTCTTAATGAACGTCCATGTAAATTTTTTATAAAAATCACCTTGGAATTCTGATCACCGAAATATCGTAAACTATAGCACACGAAAATCGGCAAAATGAGGATTTACCTACTCTGGGCTCATTTGACCTTGAAAATGGACCGTTATGACCAACAGGTTCCATAACTAAGGTCTTAAAGGACGTACATGTAGATTTTCAGGAAAAAAAATGTCGAAATTTCAAATCACTAAAAAAGATGATGGACTATAGCACACGAAAATTGGCGAAATGGGATTTACTTACTATGACTCGTTTGACCTCTAAAATGGGTCGTTTTGACCGTGGTGACCAACTGAATCTACATACAAGGTCTTAACGAACGTTCGTATATATTTTTGGCAAAAATCACGTCAGAATTACGGATCACCAAAAAACATAGTGGACTATAGCATACAAAAATAGGCAAAATGATGTATTACTAGGCTCATTTGACATTGAAAATATGTGATTTTTGTTGTGGTGACCAACTGGCCCCATAGATAAGGTATAAATGTACGTCCATGTAAATTTTAAACAAAAAGAACGATCGGAATTGTGGATCACCAAAAAAAATGGTGAACTATTGCACTTGAATCGGTAAAATGGGGGTTTACCTGCTCTAGGACTTAATTGACCTTGAAAATGCTATAGCACACCATTTTTTGGCTGATCCGGATTCCGACGTCAAAAATGCCAAATTTTTTCGTGGACGTCCGTCAAAACTTTGTCTATGCATACGGTTGGCCATCACGGCTTGTACAACCCATTTGGAAGGTCAAACGAGCCCCGAAGCGAGCATACCCCTCATTTCGACGATTTTCGTGTGCTATAGCACACTATTTCTTGGGTGATCCGGATTCCGACGTCAAAAATGCCAAATTTTTTCGTGGACGTCCGTAAAGACCTTGTATATGCACACGGTTAGCCATCACGGCTTGTCCGACCCATTTGGAAGGTCAAACGAGCCCCGAAGCGAGCATACGCCTCATTTCGACGATTTTCGTGTGCTATTGCACACCATTTTTTGGGTGATCCGGATTCCGACGTCAAAAATGCCAAATTTTTTCGTGGACGTCCGTCAAGACCTTGTCTATGCATACGGTTGGCCATCACGGCTTGTCCGACCCATTTGGAAGGTCAAACGAGCCCCGAAGCGAGCATACGCCTCATTTCGACGATTTTCGTGTGCTATTGCACACCATTTTTTGGTTGATCCGGATTCCGACGTCAAAAATGCCAAATTTTTTCGTGGACGTCCGTCAAGACCTTGTCTATGCATACGGTTGGCCATCACGGCTTGTCCGACCCATTTGGAAGGTCAAACGAGCCCCGAAGCGAGCATACGCCTCATTTCGACGATTTTCGTGTGCTATTGCACACCATTTTTTGGGTGATCCGGATTCCGACGTCAAAAATGCCAAATTTTTTCGTGGACGTCCGTCAAGACCTTGTCTATGCATACGGTTGGCCATCACGGCTTGTCCGACCCATTTGGAAGGTCAAACGAGCCCCGAAGCGAGCATACGCCTCATTTCGACGATTTTCGTGTGCTATTGCACACCATTTTTTGGGTGATCCGGATTCCGACGTCAAAAATGCCAAATTTTTTCGTGGACGTCCGTCAAGACCTTGTCTATGCATACGGTTGGCCATCACGGCTTGTCCGACCCATTTGGAAGGTCAAACGAGCCCCGAAGCGAGCATACGCCTCATTTCGACGATTTTCGTGTGCTATTGCACACCAGGTGGAAATGATGAAATGAAATGGGTGAAGTTAATTTGAATGGATGGGTTTTTTTTTGTTTTCAATTGGATTGGAAGGGTATGGTGGAAGATTGAGTATTTTAAAAGTCACATGACATTTTCTTAAATTAAAGCTAAATAAAAAATTTAAATTTATTAAATATTAATCTGTTAAGTAAAAAGGCATATATTTGTTTCATTTCTATAATAATAGGAGATATATGAACCATTTTTTAAATTAAAGGTATATTAACTTTAAATTATAAAGTTTGAGTAAATATTTGGTAAATATTTAAAAAATCATAGATTACTATTCTAGAGATAACCTTAAAACCCTAAAGTCACTTCTCTCACTCCTCTCTCACGCCCAGCATCCTCGACCCATTCCTGACCGGCACCCGCGCCCACCCCCACCCATCACCGGCCGGCGCCACGCCACGGCACGTTCTCCGACCGGCGCCGTCTCAGCAGCAGCAGCAGAGGGCGGCACAGCAGCAGCGGCAATCTTGGTAAGTTTTAAATTTTCCATTTGCTCATCAACAATTTGAAAAAGTTTAGGAATATCACCAAACAAAAAAGAGAACTCTAACTTATGCATTGACTTGTTTCAAGACTAAATACCAATCTTGATTGTTGATATTAACTTGTCTGATTATCTAAAAGAGTTAATGTATGTGGGGTTTGCTGCTTCTAGTGAGGGGAGTACTGAATTGCATAGTATTGAGAATTGGAGTTTTCGAACTTATGGATTTGTCCCTGTGAGGCATCCTCATAATGTTTCTGATAATACTGTGATTGTAAAGCCTCCGATTATTCAAAATTCTGGCCATAAACATCATAATAAGAGTCTTGGGTTGGTTTTTGAATTGGTGGTCCAGCTTTCCTTTGTGATGTTCTTGTAGATTTTGGTTGGATTTCTGTCGAGAAATGGTGAAATTTGCACAAGTAAGAAATCTGTAACAACAAAACAATGAAAATAAATCCAAGAAACATTGATCAATTGAATATAGGAGAAACCTATTTTGAATTATCAAGAAAAAGAAAAAACAACACAAACTTGTTTACTAATTGTCAATTGTTAATAATGACTGAAATCTCTCCATAATGACCTCTTGAGAAATTTCAAATTGTTTCTTTTCGTGCTAGGCAATTGAGGAATCTCAACATTTAAAAAGTTGATACAAGACTATACTCCTTTCATCAAAGTAGGAGATAAGGTTTGGTGATTCTAAATTTCTATAGTTCAAGTACAATTGTTTTCTAATAATGTGTTTGTGTCCATCTAGTATTGATACTTAACTTTAATCAGTGTTTTGGGAGGCGAGAAGCGGAAAAAAGCGACGAGGGCTTGCTTCACAGAAGCGAGAAGCATGAAGCGAAGCGCGCTTTTTTTTAAAAAAGAGTGACATTTAGTATTAAAAAAAAATATTGAATAACTAAATAGAGGTAATATAGTCTTAGATTAAAAGAAAATAGATAGTCAATAATACTCATAAGTCATAACATATAAAGCAAAAAATCAAAAATATAATTAAATCACAAAGACTCAAACTCTTATTCTTCAACAAGATCCTCAAACTCTTCAAGTGCCATAACCAAGGGTTATAATTGGTAATCATCTTCTTCATCATCAGAAGTGTCAAAAAATTTAAAAAAAGAGCTGCTAGCATACACACTAATCACAAAATAAAAACGAAAAAAAAGGCAAGAGAATTGAAAAAAAAACAGAGGAGGCAGTCAGTAATTGTGGACAGAAACAGAGCAGATCGCAGCAGAGATGAAGAGAAGAAGAAAAAAAAACTACAGCAGTCGCATCGTGAAGAGAAAAGAAACTCACAGAGATGAAGCAAAGGCGAAGATTATATATTTCAGGACCCTTTTGGAACTCACAGAGATGAACTAATAAACATCGGTTAAAACTTACCTGCAATCCGGTCAAGGTATGAAGAGAGACACAGTCTCAGTCGTGGTCGTGAAGAGAGAAGAAGCAAAAGAAGAGTCGTGAAAGAAAAATTAAGTTATATTGTATATTTCAGATTTTTGTAAAAAAAAAACCCTGATTTTTTTTTAAAAAAAAACTAATTGTCGCATTTTTATAAAAAGCGCGCTTTATTGCGCTTTTGCCTTAGTGTCTCTTCTCGCTTCTTTATCTGAAGTGAGCGCCTTTTTTAGATCGCATCGCCTCAGGAGAAAAAAGCGCACTGGTGTCGCCTCGCTTTGAAGCGCGCTTTTCACAACACTGACTTTTTTGTGATAATTTGCTTGTGTCCATCGAGGGTTGACACTTGCTTTAAATTAGGTGATGATGTGTTTGTTTTGCATAAGTACCAACATTAGTTGATCCTATTAATGACAAAATTGATTTTCTTTGCAAGATCGATTTGTGTTCATCTAGTGTTGATACTAAGCTTTAATTTAGGAATAACGTGTTTGTCAAGCAGAAGTACCAACATTAGTTGATCCTATTGATGACAAAATTGATTTTCTTTCAAAATCAATTTGTGTCCATCTAGTGTTGATATTAAGCTTAAATTAGGAATAATGTGTTTGTTAAGTATAAGTACTATCAATTTGTGTCCATCTAGTGTTGACACTTAATAATGTGTTTGTTAGAAATAAGTTAAAATAAAGTTTAATAAACCCCAGCTAGTTTGACTCATTAATACCTCACACAAATGACTCGTAAGGATGAAAAAAGTTACTTGCCATACTGTCCAGTGTTTAATTGTAATTAATGCTTCCTGCTTCAACGTTGTATAGAGAGTGCTAGGGTTTAACGAATTACAGCGTCGACACAGAGAAGAAGAAGAAGAAGCAAAAATGGGAGGTAAAGGGAAGAAGAGAAGAGAGAAGAATTACAGGGCAGCTCATGGAGGCACTACTAGACTTCCTCCCCCACCCAACACCTCTTCTATTGATGCCATTCCCTCTAAGCTCCGTCAAATTATGGCCTTTTCAGGTACATACACCGTCTTGTATGTGCTTCGCTGTGAATTGATTTTGTACATGAAATTTTTGTGGAAAGTAATTGTTTTTCTTAGTTTCAATGTTTCTTACAAAGTGGGTTTTCTTATTTATTGTTTTAGGGGATGGGAAAGGTTCATTGGATAATGCAGACAGGAAGAAAGGAGATAGTGGTGGTAGTGCTAATGGAAAGGTAAAATTGCATATCGAAAGTTAGGACCTTGTAGTTCTTATTTTGGCCTTATTCATGTAGTTAGTGACTTCTGGTATATGCTATCTATATGTTGTTTACTATGTTTAGTTAATCACACTATGTTGTTAATGTTATGGTACCTTTAATAAATGAATGTTCTGCAGTGCTTCCAATTAGTTGTCATGTTTTCTTCATTGTCGTTTTTTCCTTTTCCATTACTACATTAATTTGCTTCACTTGAGTGGACGTTTATTACGAAATAGCCTCCCTACCTTTGTAAGGTAAGGTACAGTCTACCCTCTCCAGACCCCACTTTGTGGGATTTCACTTGGTATGTTGTTGGTTCTCAATAGTACTTATCTTTGTAGTGATAATTTTTGTGGTACGGTTGTACAATTTGGTTTTAGTGCTGTGTTTGGAATTATTTAGTCTACTAGTTGTAGGCAGTGCATGAATTGCATGAGTTTGGGAACCTATAGTTAATAAAAGATAAATTCCACTCTTTTACTGAGAAAGGCTATAATGGTATTTATACAAGTAATAGTTCAATTTATGAATGTGAAGCTTTTTTTGAACTTTTTTGTTTGGAGAGAGGTAATAGTCCAATACTAGTAATATGATTATGAGGATTCTTATCGACGACCCAGTGATAAATGAGACAGGGGTGCAGAGACAGCTAGATAGTGGTGGAGCCAGGAGTTTTACTAAGGAGTGTCAAAATCTATAGTAAAGAAGCTAAAGGGCGCCGATGTACAGTATACATATAAAAGAATTTTTTACCTAAGTACACAGTATAGTTTTCCAACAAAAATGTATCAATTGACACCCCTTGAATACATGTGGCTCCGCCACTGCAGCTAGGGGTTTTGGCTAGAAGAAGCAACTCTTTAAAGAGAGCGTAATAGCTTAGTGATTGAGTGCTCTTGCTCAGCAACACTCAGACAAGCGGGGAATGTTGGGGTGAACAGATTAGTTTGGCTATAGCCGGATCTAAGCTTACTGTATTAAGGGGGGGGGGGGTGCTCATATTATAGCTTTGGTATATGCATGTTAACAAATACCAGGAAAAACATGCCATTTCAGATGAATATATGATGTATTCACAATCCCTCGAGCAAGTGTAGTTTATTGTGATTAACACACTTCATAAGCTCGGAAGTGTTCCATGATAGGTATATTAATCTATGATCAGCTCAAGTAAGCAGTCAAGCTTGAAAACACCAAATTCAATCAAGCCCTGTTAAGTGTAGTTTGGTTTCCTAGCAACTTTGTTAGACTCTGTCGCTCTCATATTTATCTGTTCTCAACACTTGTCTTCTTCTATAAGCTATAGAATGTTAGACAGATTTTGCGGCCCCTTTCTGCAGTGTTGTCAAAGGGCGCTTTAAGCGCGCTTAAGCCCTGAACGAGGCTCAAAACGTGTTGAGCGCTCACCTCCCTTTATGTGCGCTTTAGTATCGTCATCAAGGTTCTAAGGCAAACATTTCCTTGCCAATGAGCCTCATATGAAGAATTTGAAGCTAAATAATTGATATTTCACTTTATCATAATTTTTCTCAATTTCTTTGGTCATATATTTGTCATTTTATGTTTATAATTATTAGTCTTGGACTAAACATATATATTTTATTCTTTTCTCCCGTTGCTCCTTTTTTGGTTGAAGCCCATGTTTTATTTGCGCTTAAAGCCCCCGCAGACCTTAGAGTTTTTTTGCGCTTTTCGCCTTTGATAACACTGCTTTCTGCAGGAAAAATAGTGTTTTATGTAAGCTATTACATGTACCAATGAGTATAACTGTATAATCGTATTTTCTGAGCTTTTTACTGAACTAAAATACAATCTCTATATATCGCTGGTATAATTAATTGGATGCTCTCTCTTGAGAATCATATTTATGCAAGCGCCTACTTTTGTATACGTCTTGTTTGGGGGTGGGGGTGGGATGGGGTGGTGTATGGGGTTCCCTGTTACATATATGGAATAGTTAAGTTAATCAAAATAAATTCAATTTCGACTTTGAACTTGTCAATAAATAAATAAAAGTTCACTTGAAGTGTCTCAAGAATTTTCTATTAGTCTCCATTTTGACCAAAACAAATGTCAATGCTTCTGAATGCTATTGTTGCACATTGTTCAATGCCAGTGATCTTTTCACTATTTGTTGTTCCAATTATTGTCAATATAGATTCGTATACTTCCGCTCTCTTGTCTAGAGTAACTTACATTGTTGTGAATCGTTAAGCAAAGGAACTCGAGTTCTCTCTTTCCCTTCTCTTTGTTCTACTATGACCTCCAATGGCTTTTTGTGTTTTCTCCTTTCTATGTGAATGCTCTGTGTATTATATTAGGTGTTCAAACTTTTGACTTATATTTGTCCCTGAACAGAGGATACATTCAGACGATCAAGTTCAAGCTAAAACTGCGGGTAACAAACGGAAAGATGACAAAAGCAGTTTGAGTGGTGTTGGAGATGAAGAAAGTAATGCACATCAGAAGAGAAATAAAAAGAGAAAAAGGAAGGAAGTGAAGGACCTTCGGTTTGATACAACTGAACTGGGCATTACTAGTTCAAAGAGAAAGGAGCGAAAGAAACAGTAAGAACTGATGTCTCAGCAAAAAATCGTTCTTTTACTTTCCTGGATTAGAGATGGTAGTAACATTTACTTGAAAAGTACTTTTCTATAATATAAGAGGTGAGAGTTGAAGTAAAGGCAGAGCCATTGTTTTATGTCAATCTTAAATGCTTACGCCACATATCTTGTTTAGGAGAACAACTAAACCAACTCTATTGAGGGAAAGGGTTATGCATTTTAATGATTTAATTCCGGCTATTCAAGGGAGTCAAATCCGCCACGTCACAGTTATGGAGCTTGAAGTTCTTAGGAGTGTTCCTGGACCAGAAGCCATTAACTAATAATGTATCCTGTGAACAAGTGACTAAGATCATTGGGTAGTAAGGGGGTTGATTTGCTGAGGCTGGGGGTTATTCTACGACAACTTTGACTCAAATCAAATTCAGTGTTAATTTAGCGACTAACCTTTGAACGCCATTACCTGTTTTCTCTAGTTTATAGATTATTTGCTTGTTTCTCCTATTATTAAGAATCAGCTGAGGTATTTTTTTCCAGGTAACTTTCTACTCTTTGACGCAACAAGTAGTTGATCATTGTTCTACCGTCTATGTGTATGTGCGCACTGTATTCCTTACAATATCATATTTTATAAGCAATCTGGGTAATCAAGCAACTTCTGTTGTAAGCAAATGAAAAAGGATTCACCCAAATTAACCTTTCTTTGCTGAAGCAAATGTAGTAAGGATTTCACATACGATACTCATTTTGACATGTTTCATTTCTCTTTTTTTTTTCTTTTTTTTTCCAAGTGTTTTTTGGTTCTGAGGGGTGGGGAACTGGTTTCAGGCATTGCATAGTCTATAGGTTGTTACCGCATGGTTTTAATTTGGATGTATGCAGGCGTTTGGCAGAAATGAAGAAGAAACATAAAAAGGCCAATACTGATGAACACATGGATTTTCCTGGCCGTGAAGAAATAAAATTTGGTGAAGTCGTTGAAGCTCCACCTAAGCTTGCAGTTCCAAAGGTACATCTGGATAGTTGTATACTGTATTTATACACACTCGCATTGACATGAACTTTGCCTATGCTTATGATATTGACCTTGTATACACTGATATTCATATGGTAAAACATACTTGTGTTTTCACTATGAAGGCATTCAAGAGTAATGCACATGATGCTTCAAAAGAAAGACTTCGATTGCAAGCAGTTGAGGCCTATAGGCAGCGGAAAGGATGGACATCAAGACTCGGGCTTCAGATTTCTCCACCAATCACCGAGACTCCATTGCTATAGTTATCTCAGAAACAACTAGTTGGATGGGTACATGTTGCCATGCAAAATATCTACAGTAAGGTAATACTTGTCATGGAAAAAGTTAACAGAAAGAAAAATGGAAAAGGATGTGGAGACTCGGCTTAGTTATACAATATATGAGTCTTTCTTGTAGTTTATTAGTATACACATCATTATACTGTGAAATCCTTTTTGATTTGAATGTTACTCGTATTCTGTCTTGACTCATAGAACATCGATAACTATGGTATTCTCCCCTGAGATGGGGTTGACCAGTCGGAGCTGGGTGGTGGGGGGTTGCAGGTAAGGTTGTAAGATCATGAAACCCAAAAAAAAAAAAAGAACTGAAAATGAAAGCAGACAGTTAAGTTTGTGTGCTATGAATGGGTTATAGGTCTTATTTGATGCTGAGAAGTGAGAACCTAACAGAAATTGAAGGTGGCTTACAACAAGCTTGTGTCTTGAAATTCACCTCAATTTTTATACTAAAAAAGTGATTAATTACATCATCAGCAACTAGTAGAAATACTATTATTAACCTCTACAATTTTTCGTGAGCGTTTTAAAATAAATTTGATCATAATAAATATCATCACATTATTCATTAAACCCAAAATCATTAGAGGTGGAAAAAAAACTAATACTATCTTTTAGATAGAAAACTAGATAACTATCATGAAGAATGTCTTCTAGTGCTAATTTGAAAGATTAACTATCATTTTCTTTTTCCTGTAAGCCTATTGCTAATTTTTATGTTGGTTGATGTATGTCTTTTTTTTTTCTTTTTTTTTTTGCATTATTAGTATAAGGCTCTAGCAACTCAAAGATGTGTTTGAGCATGGGGGGTTCTGGTTGAGAACATACTTGAAGAGTTGTTTAGTTCTAAGTTTACTACTTCACTCATTGTGTATGTGCAACTGCTTTACGGCTGATGTGTGTAATGAGTCAAGTAAGCAGCTAGACCATCCTTCATGTTTTGTGCTATATTTACTAATTGGTATGCAATTCAAAACACATGTCCTCCTAGTTTCAGGCACCTGGCTATGCATCACATATGCTCCCTGCCCATTGTGTGATTTCTGTACATATTCTGCCTTTGGCCTATTGAATGATGACAGTGCACCATTTCTCCTAGATCATCTTTGCTGAATCTGAATATTACGTATCATATGGTTCATTAATTAAATTGTTAATTGCTTTCTAATATATGACCTTTTTCTTCCTGCAAATGTAGAAAAATGAGAAAGAAGGATCTGTAGTTCAGCTGGAAGAATGACTTGTCTTCAAGTCCTCGGCATGTTGCTAGCTGAGATCCTGCCAGAAATTTCGGAATATATATGAATCTTATCGCATTATGTAACGACTCTTTCGCAGTTTTTCCATAGGCTACTTAAAACACAGCAGCACTTCATAATCTTGTCCATCCAACAAACAAATTAAATCGACGCTATGTCATGTTATTCATTTTCCATTGCTATACTGTTGCCGAAATTCTCCATAACGATATTCGGAGTCCCACAGTTGTATGAGTAACCTTCATTACTAATTCTATTTACAAGGAACATACATAGATAGCATGGTTCACCAAGTTTAGAGGTGTTTTTAGCATTTCTCTTGGCTTTTTATTAAGAATCTCATGCTCCTACGAGAGTTTAAGACCACTTGTTACGTCATGTGATAGATCGGGGTATATCTTGATTTAGTTAGTTGAAGAATGTTTATAGGGTTGACAACTAATAATGCACACGTCTAGTTCATATGTCTTTTCAATACTTCTCTCTAGAAAGTATAAGCATGTTATATTTTTCATTGGAGAAAGCCATTTCGTCCATTTCACATTATAAATCCAATTAACATAGATTTAGCCCAAATATTTTTGGATGAAATTGGTAAATAGCCATAATCGCTATTAATCTTTAGCCAACGTTTTAAAATTATTTAATATTCATTTTCTATGCTGATTTGAATCAGAGTACCTTGAGCTAAATATAAAGAATTATGAGAAATGGTAAACATATGCCCTTTAATTATCATTGGTAGAGAGAGTTCTAAAGAAAATTTATTACATATAGGATAAATTAGATTTAACAGCAAATACATTATATGAAAAATACTACTATAAATTGCAATTTTTATATATTAATATGATAAAAAAAATATATCATGAAATGTTAATTAAAATTTTTATTATTTGACTTAAAATAGAAAATCACAATAACTAAGAGGAGAGTAAAGAGTACTAAAAGTGACAATTTCTCAATTATAATGCAAGAGGTGTTTAAATATTTACTTATTTACTAGTGATTCAAATATTGATTATAAAAACATCATTTGATTGGCCACTCCACTTGTCCTTTAAGCATCTTGAGGAAAAATATGCGCATAAGCTCAAAAACTTGGAAACTTGCAATGTTTCTTTTTTGTTGTATTCTTTCTCAAACACCTTAATGGTCCCAGAAATCAAAGACGGATTTGGGTTTTAAATTTTCTTTCTCTTTCTTATGATTGAGTTGGCAATCAGTTTTGTTAGGAGTTGACACACTATTACTAAAAAAAATTTACTCACACTGGTGTTTACACCAAGTTAATACATTTTTTTCATTATTATGTGATTTAATGAAGTAAAATGAACAATAAGTTTCAATGCATGACATGCATATATTGAATTGGTGTAAACATTCGGAATTGGTAAATTTTATCCGTTATTACTTCTAGCTATATATACAAATACTAAGTGACAACAATTAACAATTTCAAATACTTTTTTTTTAAAAAAATAAAAAATCTGGGTGGGTCTCTAAGTTTTATTCATAGCACATAAATTAGGACAAAATTAATAATTTTCTGTCCCAATTTATGTGATAATTTTCATTATATGAGAGTCAAATAGTTTAGATTTAACAGAAAATTTGCATATGAAATCTTCAATATTTTTGAAATACAATTTATATATTTAAACTATAATAAAATACTATAAATCATAATAATTGATAATTCAAAATATTTAAAATATATATAAAAAATTACTATAAAAATAAATTTATTTGAATAAATTATTAAGTGAAGTAAATGAAAAGATAATTAAAATAAGCAAAGTAAAGCAATTTCTCTTCATTTTCAAACATCTCTTTAATTCTCCCTCGAAGATTGAGATTCAGATTCAGATTCAGAATCCGGTGATTTCTTGCCGGGCCGTCACCAGCGAATTTCATCGCCCGTCAATTGCAGAATAGTAAGTTCTATTTATCGCATTTAAATAAATCAGCTTTATAGTAATGTCACATCCAGATTTGGTTTTGATTTTGTTGTGATTAAGCATTCAGTTTCGAGAAGTTTGCTTGAATTGAGATAGTGTCCTAATTTATGTGAGATAAGCGTACATATCTGTGAAACCTAACTCATTATAATCAGAATTCAGCTTCTAACCTTTTGTGATTCTTGATTTTCTGTTGAATTTTACATCGGAAATTGTGGATGTATGTTCGTTGGATCTAGTTAAATTTAGTTTTTGAGAGCTTATTATCATCAGCTTTGTGTATTTGTTTAGCGAATTAATACTAAAACAATGATGGATAAGTTAGGAATTTTTGCTTTATGTGCGTAGAAGGATCCATATGGCTTTCTGTTCAACTATATCTTAGACATGTTTAAGTATGACATTTGGTTCAAAACTTGAAGTTGTATTTGATTTCCCTCGGAACCTACTCAATCCAAAGCATCAGTGTTTTTGCACTGTCACTATTTACAACAACAACAGCAAAGAATGCTGGTTGAACATTAGGATATAAAAAGATATATAGTTCATGTAGCTTTGACAAGTATATGACCAAAAATTGATGTGCCTCAATCTCATACCTAGCCTAGCCTAGTCTGTATAATGTATATAACATATTTTATTTTGATCAAACTACAGAAATGTATCAAATAAAACAAAAAAAATAAGTAGATTGTCAAAATCTTATTATTTTCCTTTATGTTTGATGATAATTTTTTTTAAAAAAAGATTTACTAACCTACAACCACGAATATCCACGTTGAAACCTATAGACGAAGAAAACTGTGAAATCCTAGCCGCAAAATGAGGGAGAAGGAGTGAAATCGTTTCTGAAAAATAATGAAAATGAGTGGAAAAAAGAGTAATTAAGATTTAGGGATTTAGTCTATGTGATAGTGGAACCCTATTGGCGTGCCACGTGGCATCCACATGACATTTAACAACTCCCGTTAATAAGAAGGATATTTTTGACTCAATAATTTGTTGAAAAGGGTAGTTTTGAGCCGAATATAGTTTAAGGGTAAATATGAGCTATTTCTGATAGTTTAAGGGTATTTTTGATCCTTTTCCTTTTAGTCTATGTGGAACCCTATTGGTGTGCAAATGTGACATCCACATGACATTTAACAACTTTCATTAATAAGAAGAGCACGTTTGATCCAATAGTTTAATGGAAATGGTAATTTTGAGCCGAAATATAGTTTAAGCGTAAATATAAGCTATTTCGGATAATTTAAGGTTATTTTTTACCCTTTTCTGTTAAAAGAACTATCTTGATAAATAATGTTCTATTACTCTTGTAACATGTAAGAATTTAAAGTTAAGTTTGAACCCACATAAAATCACATATACCTGCAATTCGCTCCGCCCCACCCCACATAGCTTTAAACCCACCCCGAGCCATTGTCATCCCTAATATTTGACTTGACACACCTATTTAGAAAATAATAATTGACATAGCGAATTTACCATTTTACCCCTATTAATTAATAGAATTCCTAAATAAATTTACTCATTAAAGAAGTTCTACCTTTTTTAAAAACTCTCTAAATAAATTGAGGGCATGATAGGTAAAAAAATATTGTATTTTCTTAACTTGTAAAATACGACGAGTAAAATGGACAAGTAAAAAATTAAGATTCGACAAAGTAAAAAGGGACAGAGAGTAATAATTGAACATATAGTAAAAATATACTCCCTCCATCCTTATTTCAAGTTTGACTAGACATGAAGTTTAAGAAATAAAACAAGTCATTTGAATTTTATGATCTCAAATAAAAGATGTATATAGTCTTTTGAATCTTGTGGTTTTAAATTTATTATCATGTAGAATATTATAATTAGAAAACTTACAATAAAAAAAAAAAAAAAAAAATTTGGAGACAAACTATAAAAAAAAAAAAGTAAATTAGTTAAATTGGATCATATAATATTTATTACTCTCTTTGTTCACTTTTACTTGTCAAATTTAGACTTGACACACACATTGAAAAATGATAATCGACATAGTATCTTACTAGATTATTCCTATTAATTAGTACTTAATACTTTGTATTAGATCTTGAAAAGTAATTTTAGAAATAAATAACTAATGATAAAGGATAAAATATAGAAGAAAATATTCTTTTCTTAATATGTTAAAAATGACAATAAAAAAGAAAAATCTATTTTTAAAATAACGGATAAGTAAAGTGAACTGTATTAATTAACCAAGAATAAATGCCAAATTTTTATTTTTTTATCTCCAATCCAGTGTCCGCTTCCATATTTGAGCCTGACTAAATCTAAATTCACATCGAAAAGCCCCTTATTATATGTAAAGTACACACTACCAAAGACAATTTTGTACCCAAAAAGATTTAGTGTCTGTTTAGAAAGCCACCTGGTAATTGAAATTTGTGTAATTACTAAGGTAGTAATTACCAACAATCACACATCTGAAAATTAGAGTGTATTTACCCTTGTGAATTACACTCAAACCAAGTAATTACATGATCAACCAAGCAGACCAAACAATGTAATTACACCTAATTATTCCAAATTCAATTACCAAAATGATTTTCCAAACAGATTCTTGAATCTGAAACATCTGATTAAGAATAAAGAGCACTTACTACTCCAACATTTATAAGATTTTAGCATCATTATGACAAAAATGAATGAGTTGACACAATATAATTGAGTACTAGTTGAAAGAAACTACATAACTGATATGGGGACATATAGATTAAAAATAGAAACCTAGTACTCTCTTTGAGCAAAAACACCTCAACTGGTATGCCAATATCCACACTATAAATTACTCAAAAGCAATTTGATCTCAGATCTGTGTCTGATTCTCCGAGCCAATTTTTGCTGAGGTAAGCCAATGAATGCACAATAAAGCGGTGGAAAATTGCTCACTTGCACGTCTCTTCTTCTTCAATCGGTGTAAATTTTGCATTTTCTGTAATTGATTTTGCTTCATTTTGTCGTCTTGTTGAATACTTCTTTCTAGTCAGTACGCAAAGTGCCACCGCCCATTGTGTTCTACAAAGTAGTACAGCTATATATTGCGATTCTATAATTTGATTTGTTTCATTCAGTTTTGTGAACTTTTGTATTGAATTTTATTTTGGTTTTATCAAGTGTAGCTTGATAAGGTTGAATGTTTAGCTGTTAAATACTGTGAAGAGTTTGGGAGAAGTATAGAAAGATCAAAAATGGCTGCAAGGAAAGCTGGTTTAATTGCTCTGTTTGATGTTGATGGGACTCTTACCGCACCCAGAAAGGTATAGTATTGATTGCTCCTGCTTGTATTTGCTGTTTAAGTTTGATTGTTCCCCTTGTTTCTGTTACTAGGGGTGTGTTGGGTATGCAAGTAAAGAAATTTTATTCTAAAAATATTTGTATATAATCGAAGCAACATGAGGATGGGGGTTGTGGGGTCGGGATAGGGGTACAGAGGTGGGATGATGATAAAGTGTGTAGGAGGGCAAAATCAATGTGGAATGCTAATTCAAGAACTTGTTTTACCTACTTCTATTAGGCTATTCATTTTCCTCATTTTTAAGGAACTTGTTTTTCTAAAGAAAATATTTTTCAATTTTTTAGATAAGGAACATGAGAAAATCAGATCCATAATGAGAACACCTTTTTGTAGATTAATTTGACTTTATGGACAATTGCATCCTTGATGGGCTTGAATAGAGCAGAATGGTATAGATGATTTGTACATTTAGTAGCTGAATCCAACCTGTTTGAGATTGAGGTGCTGTTGAATGAATGATTCAGTGTATTTTCAAAATATTGTCATGATTTTTATTGTTCTGATTCTTATTTCTTCCTTTAATTTTATAGTAAATTTACCATTAGTTACATTTAATCACACCCATAACGATATTGATTTCTTCTTTGGAAAATTTGCATAAAAAATTCAGGAATCTACTCCACAAATGTTGAAATTCATGCAGGAACTTAGAAAGGTAGATGATTCTTTTGCCATATTTTTCTTTATTTCTTTTTTCCACGTATATATTATTTTTCCTCTCAAGGATTCTTTGATTTAACAATTTTGTCGACTTGCAGGTTGTTACTGTTGGAGTTGTTGGAGGTTCTGACCTTGTAAAGATATCAGAACAGCTTGGCAATACAGGTTAGCTTAAGTAGCATATATACTAAAGTTGGAGTTGGGATGATGAAAGGTGTGCTACATCAACTTATTAGAGCTCATGTTTCTAGCTCAGTATCTGAAATTCCTCGCAGTATTAGGCAAGAGTAGAAGTGTAGAACTATGAGTTCACTGGCAGCCAAGAGCACTGAACTGTGTTTTGATTTGAAATATGAAAGGACCTTTCCACTAGAAAGGCATACATAGTCTTATGGTTATAGCTCCATGTTAGTTGTTGAAATGTACCTTTTTCTACCGCAACTCTAGTGCTAAACAATTTTTGAGGTCATGCATGTCCCTTGGTTCCCAATATGTGGCTATTAACTGATCTATCTAAAAGAATTTCTTGAGAATGATGACACTTTGATCTTTCTAATATTTGTGATGCAGTTACAAATGACTACGATTATGTTTTCTCTGAAAATGGCCTTGTAGCACATAAAGATGGCAAGCTTATTGGGAAACAGGTAATTTTAATGACTAGAATTTGATATTGTATCTGTATAATATTACTTGTGAGTGCATATTCATTATGTGACAAAACAAAATCTTTGGGTATTGTCTTTATCAACTCGAAACAACATCCTTGTTGCCACCACTTAAGCATTTTGTACCAAGTTAAAACTAAATAAAGTCTCATGAAAATTTGAACTACCTAACAACTTGAAGAAATTTTCTTTCTACCCATCTTCAATGAGCATCGCTTCTCTCGTTCTCCTTAGTTGTTCATTAGCAGGGTGATTTGTTTTGAAATGACATAACTCTTGGTGTGCGTGCAGAGCTTAAAGTCATATCTTGGAGACGAGAAGCTCAAGGTTAGTCAATACGTTTTTCTTATTTAACGAGAAAATGTTTTATTTTTGTTATAGTGCAAAGAGGGGAAGCCTACCCAACCAAGTGTAGTTCGTTATAGGCTTGGTGATTCTTCAAATTTTGTTGTTTAGCTTAAGAAAAATAATTGCGTTGTAGTGTTAAATTACTATGTAATTTGTACTTCATTGAAAACTGCTCTGACGTGGTATTTCGTAAGTTTTCGAAGCAGTGTTTATAATAGTTAACAAAAATCTGAAAACCAAGTTATTACACATTCCATGAAGAGTTAATTGTGTATGTTTGCTGCATATAATTGGGTGAGAATTTATGTTTATTGCTTAGGTTCACCCAATTGAAATAGAAATGAGTTTATATGTAGATGGCCGAGAAATATTTTGATGGGATGCAAATGATATGCAGGAATTTATTAACTTTACCCTCCATTACATTGCTGACTTGGATATTCCAATAAAGAGGTGAGCATATCAAAGTCTTTGTTGCTTGGATCCTCCAAAAATGACACACACCCGACAACATTTTGAAGGATCCAAGCAAACATAGATCAAAGGTTGAATTATCTGCTTCGTTGTGGCAAACTTCTTAATCATTCTTCTTTGCAGAGGAACATTCATTGAGTTCAGAAGTGGCATGCTAAATGTGTCGCCTATTGGGAGAAACTGTAGTCAAGAAGAAAGAGATGAATTTGAAAAGTATGATAAGGTATAGATAACTGCTCTAGTATTGCATATATCTTTTGCAGTAACGTACCTCCTACAGATTCTTTTTCTCTGTGATTTAAAGACAATTGAAACTATAATCAGGTACAGAAGATACGCGAAACAATGGTATCAGTGCTTAGAGAAAAGTTTGCACATTTTAATCTCACCTTCTCCATTGGAGGCCAAATTAGTTTTGATGTGAGCATCTTTAAACCTTTGCTTGTGCACATTGACCGCTGAATGTTTTAAGTATATTATTGACATGATTTGGGGATCTCGGTCATGACAGGTTTTTCCCCAAGGCTGGGACAAGACTTATTGTTTGAGATACCTTGAAGAATTTAATGAAATTCACTTTTTTGGAGACAAAACATACAAGGTAATCTTTAGTTATTGACGTGCTTGAAGCTTTCTTTCATGTCCAGGCTAATATAAGAGTCGTGTTTTTTACTTGATCAGGGAGGAAATGACCATGAGATCTACGAGTCTGAGAGAACCGTGGGTCACACAGGTCCGCCTAAAACCTCATCTTTTGATGTTTGAATAGAGTTATTCTCTTGCGTGATTACTTGAGGAATCACATTTAACCTGTTATTTGTTTCCTTCTCTCTTTTTCCAGTTACTAGCCCAGAGGAGACATTGAAACAATGTTCTGTCCTATTCCTTGGCAAGGACAATGGAAGTTCTTGAGCTTGTTGCAGTTTTTCAGTACACGATTGTATTCTATGCACAACAGAAATGAATAATTGCAATAATTCTTGTTTTGAATTTTGTCATCAAAATTATAATGATATTACTACTTCTCTTGAAATCCAAACTTTACATCCAAATAGATAGCTCAACAATATAATTTTTTTTTACTGATAAATGATGCAACACCTTGAATTTAAGTAAGAACAGTCCCTTAATAACTTCTTATCATGGAAAGAACTAATTCCATTTTGCTTATGACATATTTGGTTAGCTAGAAATAACTCTTTCTTAATAAGAAGAAGGCACCATTTCAATACTTATGATACCATCACAAAAGCTACTGAATATGCCCTGTTAATTGCTAAGAATTTGTATAAAGCATATCTATTAACCTAAAGTGGGAACCTTCATTACTTGGCCATTACAAACTCAATATTAGCTCTTATGCAAGGGCTCAAGATTGCAAAGGATAACAACTTGATACCTTTGGACATCTCCACAGACTCAATCAAGATAATAAATTTTATTAACGACTACGAATCTTATAGGTCATTGATGTAAGTATTGAGAGATAAACTCTTGTATACCTATAGAGAGCAGTTTCAACCAAACACACCGCGACTAACTCTAGCCATGAACTTGACTTCACAAAGATTATAAGTGAAATGAGCTATGTTCCTTTATAGGATAGTAATAGATCTTACAATGTTTTGACACAAGATACTAAACTCAAATGACAACTTCAAACTCAATCAAGCTCCTTATTGTTGATATAAGTTTGTTCTTTCTTGAGAAAAAGAGATTTTTCTTGAATATTCTTGATTACAATAGTTAGTTGTTTCTTGTCAATGTGTTTAATGTAAATCATAGGCAAAAACAACCTAGTAACATGTCATTGGCCGAGAACTCTATGCGCCTCTGTTGTCGTGTCCACCTACCACAACAAGTATGGTAGCTTTACAAATGCACTCGATTGACTTGTCTTGAACAACCACCGTTCAAAGGATCAAGTCCCCTTACCAAATTTCATTTCTTCGTAGTTTGTTTAATCATCAAAACATAAATTTGCAACAATCACCTTTAGTACGACTTGATCCTATTTTCAACCTCTAATATACATTTGTTACTATTTCTTCTCTTTTTATTTTTAGATATTAATCAAAAAGTTTACTAACTTAATTTTAGTACAAGTTGAAATTTACGGCATATAGAGGAACTTCAATGTTCTTGTGACATGAAATAGATGAAAGTACAATTTGTGTAACAACATTAAATTATTGTTTATGCTTGAACATTACAATATTGAATCATGAAAAATAAAAGACATAAAAGGTAGCAATATAGTTTGCAATATTCTTTAGTTTGTTACAATTGAAAGAACTTTTATAGAACAAAGACTCAATTAAACTTAAAACTTTATGTCTTATGAGAGTACAACTCTTAAAAAAGAAAATACTTGAAGAAAAAACGTTGAAAATGTTCTAAACAAACTTAAACATTTAACTAGGGGCTTGTGGACTCTGAAGAAATTTTATTTAGATCTATATCTATTGAATTTTCACGCAATCTTTTGCCCCTGACATTACCTGTAGTTGAGCAACAATCCTGTGGTGGTAGCAGCGGTGTTTGGGGCATCGCGATCGCGGATCTTGTTTGTTGGTCTAATGGTAAAACTTTTGATGACGTTATACCTAACATGTTAAAACTTCGTAACAGAAATATTGCTTGTTGATTCATTGAGTGAGATTGAAAATGACTCATAAATTCTTCATGAGTGTCACCGATTTGAGTACATATAGGGCAACGAAGAAGAGTAGGGTGAGAATTCAAAGTTCGAAAGAACATAATAGTATATGCATCTGCGTTGGACATGTTAATGTATGTAATGAAAAAAAAATTCTAATATTTATTAAAGAGATATTGAGTTTGCCTTTTGATTTATTCAAAAAGGAAAAATGATACAGAGTAATGCACCTCAATTCTACGAAATATATGAAGAATTTATAGGTCAGTACGATTTTCAGATGCTAGATGTGGACCCCGCTCATACCAATATATATAGTAAATTTATAAAAATAATAATATTAAGGTTAGTATGACCAAAACACAAATAATATTTAAAGACAAAAATTGAGTTTTTTCTATATGGGGATTTTTTTTCCTTTTTTGTTTTTAATGTTTTTTTTCTAGCTAACTAAATTTATTAAACATATGTAGTGAAAAGGGTCATAGAAAAAATAGACAGAAATTTTAAAAAATCATCAGTGCTAAAAATAATATATTTAATAACAGAGACCAAAAATGAAATGTAGGACTAGTTAGTTTAATAATATGTTTTTGGTTAGTCTTTTCTTTTCCTATGTAAATGAAGAAAATTGTAAATATTGGAAATTGATTACAAACTACTATATTTTGGTTATTATTTTATTTTCTTTTCATAAGAAAAAAATAGTTTAGATCTTGATTTTTTAAGCTAGATATCAAACTAATTAATTTTATAAAAATGTACTAAAGTTGGCTAAAAATAAGTTATTCAGAACTACATAAATTAAATATAGTATGTTATGATCAGAAATTTATTGATGACAGTCAAGAGGCAATATTAAATTTTCTGACCATAACATACTATATGGTCAGAAATATAAGAGGAAATATTTAGATTTTGTAGCTAGATTTTCAATTTCTTTTTAAAATGTACAACATTTGATTTAAAGTAAAGAATTAATTTTAAAATTTAAAAGTAAATAGTATAAAGTAATTTATTATGATCAGTCTTTCATTTTTATCCCGTACGGAAAAATAATTTAGAAAAAAAGTAGAGAACTGAATTTAAAATTTAAAAGTAAATATCATAACATATAGTTTATTATGGTTTCATTTTTCATTTTTATCTAGAAAGAAAAATAATTTAAATCTTAAAGTAATGCATTAGATTTAAATTTAATGGTCAGTCTTACATTTTTATTTTGTAAAAGAAAAATAATTTAGATCTTAAATTTTAAAAAATAGAATTTAATATTTAAAAGTAAATATCATAACATAGTTTTTTTATGGCCAGTCTTTCATTTTTATTCTAAAAAAGAAAAATCGTTTAGATCTTAAAGTAAAGAATTAAATTTAAACTTAAAAGTAAATATTATACAATAGTTTAATATGGCCAGTCTTTCATTTTTATTCTAAGAAAAATTATTTAGATTTTAAAATAAGGAATTAAATTTAAATTCTAAAAAATAAATATCATAACATAATTTATTATGGTCGCTCTTTCATTTTTATTCTGTAAAAAATAATAATTTAGATCTTAAAACAAAGAATTGAATTTAAATTAAAAGTAAATATGATAACATATTTAGTTTATGATCAGTCTTCCATTTTTATTCTATAAAAAAATAATTAGATTTTTAAGTAAATGATTGAATTTGAATTTAAAAGGAAATATCATCACATGATTTATTATGGTTAATCTTCCATTTTTTTTGTATAAAAGAATATAATTTAGATCTTAAAGTAAGATAGCATAACATAGTTTATTATGGTCAGTCATTCATTTTTATTCTATAAAAGAAAATTAATTTAGAACTTAAAAGTAAAAAATTAAATTTAAATTTATAAGTATTACCATAAAATAGTTTATTCCAATCAATCTTTCATTTTTATTCTATAAAAGAAAGATAACTTCGATCTTAAAGTAAGGAGTTGAATTTAAATTTTAAAAACAAAATATCATAACAATTTATCATTGTCAATCTTTCATTTTTATTCTATAAAAGAAAAATAATTCAAATCTTAAAATAAATAATTTAATTTAATTTAAAAGTAAATATATTAATATAGTTTATTATGGTTTGTCTTTCATTTTTATTTTGTAAAATTAAAAGTAATTTAGATCTTAAAGTAAATAACTAGATTCAAATTTAAAATTATATATCATAACATAGTTTATTATGGTAAGTCTTTCCTTTTTATTCTATAAAAGAAAAATATTTTATATCTTAAAGTGAATTTAAAAGTAAATATCACAACATAGTTTATTATGGTCAGTTTTTCATTTATACTTGTGAAAGAAAAATAATTTAGATCTTAAAGTAAAGGACTAAATATATATATATAAAAGTAAATATTATAACAAAGTTTATTATGACCAGTCTGTCATTTTTATTCTGTAATTTTTTTTAAAAAATGATCTTAAAGTAAAGAGATGAATTTAAAATTTAAAAATAAATATTTTAACATAGTCTAATCTTTCACTTTTATTCAATAAGAGAAAAACAATTAGATCTTAAAGTAAATAATTGAATTTAAATTTAAAAATAATTCTCTTAACATAGTTTATCAGCCAATCTAATAATTTAAATTTTAATGTAAAGAATTCAATATAAAACTTAAAAGTAAGTATTATATCATAGTTTATTATAGTCGGTCTCTCATTTTAATCTAGTAAAAAAATTACCAAAAGAACTAAAATTTAAAAGTAAATATCATGACAATTTATTATAGCGAGTCTTTCATTTTTATTTTATAAAAAATAATTATTAAAAGTAAAGAATTTTATTTAAAATTTTAAAATAAATATCATAACATAATTATATTTTGATCAAACTATAGGAATGTATCATACAAAAAGTGTCAAGTGAACAATTATTATGGAACTTGATATTGGAGTCCGTCCTAATACGGGCCCAATATATGTTATTAATGAAAATTACACAAGTGAAGGTCTTTTATCTAATAATACAAGTTTTAAGTATAATTTTAATTTATTACCATTTTTGTTAACTTTTAGCAATACTTACTTAAAACAATTTTAATACATGTTTAATACAACACTAATTCATAATGCAAGCTTCAGTTTAAAATTTTTCTTAAAATTTAAATATGTCATACAAATGAATTATAACTATTTTTAATATACATTTTAATATTTTTTTTCTCACCACTTATAATTTCTATATAATATAAATGAATTATATGTAACATTTAACACACATTGTGTAATGTTATAAACATAGAAAATTTCATAACATTCATACATAATACTAGACATTCGTTAATACTTAGTTAGAAGACAAAAAAATGATCTGAATTTTTATAGTAAAATAATAAACTTCTAAAACAATATGCTAAAAAAGATTTTATTCCTTATTCTTTATTCTTTATCATAAGGCGTAACATTTTTGCAAGTCTTCATGTTATGATCTTGTTATCCATAGTTTATGTTGAGTGGATTTCTTTTAAAAAATAACTATTTATTTTAAATATACTCTCTAATTCGTAAATTACATAAAACTTGTATCAATAATTAATAGACAAGTAATCTAATCGTAAGAAATAAAGAGACATAATAAACGGCCAAATGAATTAAATTTAAATTAAAAATGTATTACACTTATTTTAAAGTTGAATTAGAAGAGAATTAAACATAAATTCAAAATGAAGCAAACGAAAGAGCACTATGTGATTTGTAAACTGAATAAAACTTGCATCAATAATGAATTAAACAAGTAATTCAATCATAACAAATCAATCAATAAACTGCAAAATGAATTAATTTGTATTAAGAGTGCATTACACTAATATTAAAGTTGAATTAAAAGAGAGAATTATGCATGGATAAAAAAATGTAACTAATGAAACATCAAACAATGATCTATAGAGTGAATTAAGTTTATATCAATAATGAATTGAACAAGTAATCTAATAGTAACAAATAATAAACTGCAACATGAATTAAATTTGCGTCAAAAGTGTATTACACAATATTAAAGTTTAATTTGAAGAGAAAATTAACAATAAAAAACGTAACTAACGAAAGACAAGACAATAATTTACCGACTGAATTAAACTTGAATTATTCATGAATAAATTATGTATTATAAGTGTCTTATAAATTATTTTGGTTTGTATCTCTAAGAACATGAGTGATGTTTGCAATATGTATTGTGTCTATGTTATAAATGTATTACAAGTGTTTTCTTAAATTATTTTGATTGATATCACTATAAAAAAAAGTAAAATTTGTAATACAACTTTAATACAGTTGCGATATAGTTCCACAAAAACTTCACTTTTTTCTAGTTTCAATCTAATTTTTTCCAAAATTAATTATAAACTTAATCAAACCCTCTTAAAATTGAGATATAACTTCAAACGATATTTTTAATTATTTATAGGAACTACATATCCAAATTAATCACAAATTCGTAAAATTCAAAATTTGAAGCTGTATAATGATCATTAATAGTGAACTCTTATTTCTGTAATATTAGAGATCTGAAATTTCTGCTTAAAAACGTGATTTTGAACAAATTTCTGATCTTTTTATTCCTCTTTTCATCTTTTTTTGGATAAAAATAGTGACATATGTGTTAGGACCGTAAATAAGCAGGTGTAAACGCGGAAGCTTGCAAAGCAAACCTTAAAAGACCACGAGTAAAAAGACAACGAGAAATATACCAAAAGACACAAAGATTTAACGTGGTTCGGTCAATCGACCTACGTCCACAAAGGAGATGAGCAATCCACTATAAATATGAGAGTACAAAATACAGAGGGAAACAACCTCAACCAATTCACTCGGAATACATGGGAGGTTCACACAAGTGATAACGTATCAAGCTTGTGACCCACAAATTCTCCCTCTAACCAAAACTCTCAAAGCCCTTAAGACTACATTGTGAATGTTGATTAAGTTAGAAGGAACATTCCTCTATTTATAGAGTCCTAAACCTTTTCCTACAAGAAAAGGATTAGTCAATCCAAAACATTTTCCTAAAAGGAAAACCTATTTATGGTAAGAAATTTAGGGCAAATAAAACCTAACAATATGGGCAAAAACTGATTGAGGATGGTTTTTTAGATAAAAGCTCAAAGAAGAAGAAGAAGAAAAAAAGGAAGAAGATAAAAACGCAAAAGAAAGAAACGAAGAAGTAGAAGAGTAAAAAAAAGAAAGGGAAATAAAGCATAGGAGTAAAAAGACAAAAAGAGACGAAGAACAGAACAATGAAAATAAGAAAAGGAAAAGGGGTTGAGAAAAGAGGAGCTTTACAATTTTCCTAATTATAAAATAATGTTATATCTAGTTAAAAAATTATATTGACATACATGGTAAATATTTTTATAATATAACATATTTATGTGATTTACCCTTATTTATTTCAATTTATGTGACACATGTAAAATTTGAAAAGTCAAAACAAATATTTTAGGTATTTGTTAAATATTTTAAGTTATTGATCGTTGTGATTTACAATATTTTTGACTTAATTAATATGCATTACTCCTCTTTTCTCAATTATGTGACATAAATAACATTTCGAGATTCAACCAAACTCTTCATATATGTTTTTTTAAGTAATTAATTTTTGTCATTTATTTTTGCGTACTTTTAAAATATGTAACTCACTAAAACTGATTGAGGATGATTTTTTAGATAAAAGCTCAAAGAAGAAGAAGAAGAAGAAGAAAAGGAAGAAGATAAAAACGCAAAAGAAAGAAACAAAGAAGTAGAAGAGTAAAAAAAAGAAAGGGAAATAAAGCATAGGAATAAAAAGACAAAAAGAGACGAAGAGCAGAACAATGAACATAAGAAAAGGAAAAGGGGTTGAGAAAAGTGCGCTTTACAATTTTCCTAATTATAAAATAATGTTATATCTAGTTAAAAAATTATATTGACATACATGGTAAATATTTTTATAATATAACATATTTATGTGATTTACCCTTATTTGTTTCAATTTATGTGACACATGTAAAATTTGAAAAGTCAAAACAAATATTTTAGGTATTTGTTAAATATTGTAAGTTATTGTCGTTGTGATTTACAATATTTTTGACTTAAATTAATATGCATTACTCCTCCTTTCTCAATTTATGTGACATAAATAACATTTCGAGATTCAACCAAATTCTTCATATATGTTTTATTTTTTTAAGTAATTAATTATTGTCATTTATTTTTGCGTACTTTTAAAATATGTAACTCACTAAAAATATTTTTGAAACTTGTGATCTAAAAATAAGTGAGAGATATTCATACCACTATAAAATATTTTATTAAGAAACAATTGAATACTTTAAATTTAAATCCTATTTTTTTTAGATTGATAAAGAGAAAAGTGATAAATTGGAACTAAAAAAAAGTAATAAAAATCCGCATAATATATTTTATGAATCATAACTCATTTAATTAATTTGATCAAATTACTAGTAAAGTCACTAAATCACTTGTTTCTTAAGCTATTATTTTTCATTTATCTAAAATTTGATTAGTTCCAACTTTTAAAAATTATTGGTTCTCTATTTAAAATAACAAAGCTACTATTGCACTATTACTATACTTTCCCTTATTTAAATGTTTTGAAGAAAGAAGTGACATTTAATTGGTGTAAAACTCTACGTATTAATATAAGGATAATTTTTTTTAATTCTTCTTGATTACGTAAAACATCACTTAATTAAAAAAAAATGGAAAAATGAGTAAAAGTGCTATTTATTTTAAAAATAGAGGACTACTAAAAAAATATTTATACGATTTAATTTTTCTTGATTTTATATATTTTTTAAAAAAGATATTAAGCATGTGTCGTTCTCCTTAGAGCTGTTCAAAACCGAACCGAATCGATAAATCGAACCGATAAAAAAGTTATTGATTTATAGTATTGGGTTATTAGTTTAGTGATTTTGATAACAGTTTGATTTTTTATTATTATCGGGTTATCGGTATTTAACGGTTTAAAGTTTTTTATTAACAGGTTAACCGATAACCCGATAGTAAATTAAATAATTATATTTATACCATTTTGTATATAAAGTCCTCGACTTAGAGTTTAATTTCCTACTTTTATTTTTGGTTGTCTCAAACACTTGATTATTCTACAATGTAAAAGTGTTTACTTTTGAGCAAGATGTAACTTGTGAACTCAAGTGCATGGTTTATTTGGTTTATCACCTTGTTTCTAAGTGATTTTTAATGTTTTTTCTTTTGTGTCAAATCTTCACGGTTAAACCAATAATCGAACCGATAACGATCAAAAACTGATAAACCAATAACCGATAAGCCAATATCTTAATGGTTCTATAACGGTTTAGCATCTCTACAAACCAATAACCAATAAGCCAACCCGATAAACTTCAAAACCGAATCGAACCGGCCAATACACATCCCTAGTTCTCCTTATTGGATGAAACAAAATCTCTATCTCAACTAGATTTTTTCCTCATAATTTATCTAAGTCAAAAAGAATATACTTCTTCAAGACCTCAATTATTTTTTGTTTTTATTAAAAAAAGAACTTTAATAGTTATTTATATTTGTTGTGGCCTTTTATTTTATTTGACCCCTCAATTTTTCTTTATGTTTCCCAATTTGTTACTTCGATTGACGATACATGCATAAATAAAAATTAACAACTAAGATTTAATTAATTAAATTAAAATTTTAGTATGATATAAATAATTAATATATCGATAAACAAATTAATAATATATGATCTTAATAATATTATCTTATCCATAATATATTATCATTTTCTCTCTTTTTCTATTTCTACTTTTTCTACAGGCTACGACCTACAACATTTATATATATTTTTCTTCTTTTTAATGAGTTGTTACAGAGATTGATAGTAAAAAAATAAATGATTTTTTTTGTTAAAAAAAAGATGGACTTTGTTTAAGATTTATGATAATAAAATATGTCCCTGTAATTGTGGCATGACTTATATTTTAAAAATATATATTAATTATCTAAAAATATTTTTTTCTGAAAAAAGCTATAGAAAATAGAAACTACTAGATTTAAAAATATATTATTTTTGGATCTTGAAGTGATATATTGTTTTTTTTGGATAAATTATGGCGGAATAAAATTAATAAAAGTGGATTTTTATTTCATTCAATAAGAAACTAACACATAATAATTATTTTTTTAAAAAAAAGAGAGGGTTAATAGTTTCAAGGGTATAAGTGAGCCAAAAAGGTGAATGGAAATGTATTTTTAGACCAAAAAGATAAATAGAAGGTTATTTTTAGATGAACGATGGATGAAGAATATCTTAGACCTTTTTTATAGTTTAAGTATATATTTGGCTATTTTTCGTTAATTTTAAAAAACACAGAACTACTAATAACCAACAATAAGTGATCAAAATAAATAATCCTCTGTCTCAGTTTATATGCCATAAATAAATTTTTGAGATTCAACCTTCTAAAATTTGACTATAAATTGAGGCATAAAAACTTTAAGTTTTTTTTTAATGAAATTAAATATTTGAATACTACGTAAATTTTTAATTATAAATTACAATAATTAGCAATTTAAATTATTCCAAAAATATATACAAAAACTCTGATCAAATTAAAAATTGATTACTCTAATATTACAATTATGACACATAAATTAAGGTTGCTCTCGAAATTGTAATTGGGACACATAAATTAAGATCCTATAAATATATATGTGCAAGACATATTATTCACCAAATTTGGCGTAAAGTCCAAATAGACACGTTTATTAGCATCGATGAAACAAAAAAAAAAGAATGATTTGGCAGATTATAATTGGCTCCTTGTTGAAAAAAGCACAAGACCACTTGGCAGCCTTCGAGGGAAAAGACAAAAACACCCTTTTCAATAGACATAATACATATATTAAACTCTACACCTGACTTCAAATTTTAACTTTGACCTCTAATTTTTACGCACAAATAGGCACTTTAACTATCATACCTTTAAATAAATAAACACGCGAGTTGTTTGTTTCTCACCCGATGTTCAGTCCCCAAAGTTATTGTTTCTTTGCTTTTATTTTCTTTCTCACCCGATGTTCAGTCCCCACATTGGAGCCCGACTAAATATAAATCCACGCCTAGAAGTCCCACATTTTTTTAGGGGGGGGGGAGGAGAGGGGGTAAAGTACTCCCTAACATCCCTAACAAAGACGACTTTGTATCCAAGGGGACTCGAACCCGAGACCTCTTGGTCAAGGATGAAGGAGTACTTACTACTCCACCACAACCCGTTGTTTCTTTTACTAATTGTACAATTGCATTCTGTGGGAGAGGTAGGGGCATGGTTAAAATCATTTTTTAGGTACATGTTGAATCCCCATTCGATTAGTTTCATGTGTTTACTTTTCATATATCAGAACCTGTTAATGAAAATTCTGACTTCATTAATGATCTAACTATACGATGTAATTTTTCAACCAAAGGGTATCAAATACATGTAGTTACGCCACTCGGGACAAGTTTGGTTTCCCTAGCCAAGAACACTGAATTAAGTTTTAAAACTGATAACTTATACAAAAACCCTTGGTTCTCACACATGACTATTAACTGATCTTTCATATATTTGTGATACAATTACGAATCATTATGACTACTATGTGATGAATTCTTCAAAAGTAATTTATTTTGGAGAATCTGATACGAATGTGACATCAAAAGTGAAGAGTCTGTACAACTTAGGTTATTCTCTATACATGCTTTAGTTGGATTCTAAATGTGTAATTCAAATTTAGATATGATTTGCATAGAAATGGGAACCTCTCTTAATCAAATTTCACAATCATCTGACTAGATAATAGTCTTATGTATACTTGTGACTTGTGAGTCAAGTGAACCGGGATCTCTGAGAAATCCCTTGAGGTGGTCTGGTTTTTGTGAGATAATCAATGTTTTTTATGTCGATTTCGTAATCATCACTCATGTTATGTGTAAATTGTAATGTGTGTATACTTTTTTCATTACTATTTTCTTACCCTCATAACGCTTCAAGGTTCAATTTTGAAACACACAAAGCTAAAAATATTATTACAACTCAAGAATTATACTGATAACTCTTGATATGAACATGTATGTTCTTTAATGATTTTAGGTGACTCTCAAATAGGTCCTGCTCTATCTCTCAAATCTCTCTATGTGATAAGTTCTCAAAGCATCAATGTAATTTTTTATATTGAAGTCCAAGACCTTTCATGAATCCAATCTTTCTTTGACTTGATTTGGAGTTGGTCAAACTTCTTATAATTCCAAACTATGTAATTTCTTTTATTCAATTATGATAACTTTTCATGTATTGAACTCCAAATATGTTATCTCATGTATTCATGTTAGTAAAACAAAAATAAAAAAGATGAATTATTTGAAAGACATAAAATAAAATAATCTGAGTTCACAAAATTCATTGTGTATCCTTAAGAAATTTAGTTCCCATACCCGAGGTTGTAGATTAATTCCTCCCAAAATAAAATGAAATAACCATTAAAAAAAGTAATGGCAATGAGAGAAATCCACGCTATTTATATCCATCTATAGGTTTGAACATACATGTTAAAAAATAGGTCATTTTCAAGCGAATTTTAATCTCGATTAATCAAATAAATTTTGCCTGACAATTATCAATCAATCACGAATGCGCAAGGGGACACCCTCCACTTAACCCTTTACAAGTTGAAAGAAGTGTTTCCTTAAAATAAGGACAATCATTTTTCTTTCTTTTATCAATATGAGATAAATGACTTTTCATTTTCCTTCAAATTGGTTCCCCACATTTCTCGATTTTTCATTAACATGTTGCTTAAACCCAATAAGTTCTTTATACAATTGAACTAACGCAAATTACAATTCTCCAAGGTTTTCTTTTGTGCGTATGGATAACTTCTTCTTGCATCAACAAAATAATCTCCGGATAAGTTATTTCGTTCACTGATTTGACTTGTTTTGACCCCCTTTAATACGTTTTAACCCTATTTTCAAGCTCTAATATATACTTTTTACTACTTCTTTCTCTTTTTTTTTGGTAGAAACGGGATAATATATTATATATATTTAGAAACGTATATGATCAATAGTAGTACAAGAGATTACAGATAAGTTCCTGAAACGCGCTAACTTATTACTAGAGGACCGGAATAGTTGTTTACTAGCTAGAACTCCTTCTATATCTACTTTGAGGTAATCATCCACAACTTCAGGAGGAGTTAGTAGAATATATGATTGAGAGGTCATTGCTAGATGAGAACCTATCTTACATAGAAAGTCTGCTACTTGATTTCCTTGTCGAAAGTTATGGCGGACCACTGGATTCCCCAACTTTCTCAACGTTGACCTATAAGACATGATAAAAGAATAGTATAGTGAGCATGGGTCTTCTTAAAATTCCATTAATTTGGTAGAGTCTGTTTCAACTTCTAATGGCAGGAGATTATGAACTTCCACCAATTTCAAACCTTCAAGAGAAACTTCTATTTCAGCCATTACATGAGTATGGCTGCTGGTTCTTTTATGTAAACCAAGCATCCAGGACCCCTATTCATTACGGATGACACCACCAATGTCATTTGCATTATTTTTTTGTATGAAAGAGCCATCAATATTTAGTTTGAAGTGGCTAGCAGGAGGGGGAAACCAATGAATGTTAATGGGAATGGTGACTTCCGGTTGGAAGGTGTTGAAGATATTTCTACCTCTAACGAGTGAAGGCGGGAGGAGAAAAGATTTACCATTATGTATATTATGGTTTCTGTTGATCCAAAGTAGCAAAATAGCTTGGGGAAGAAAGTCAAGCCATGTATAACGATTATCATTGATAGGAACAATCAAAAGTCTAAGCGTGTACAACCAATGATTGGAGATTGGAAGTTCACGTTATTCATGTTAATTCCTATATCTAACTAGAATTTTCTAGCAATGTAGCAGTCGAGGAAGATGTGCTTGATATTTTCATTTCCTAAATGGCATACTTGACAAACTGGGTCAGCAACAATACGAATATTATGGAGATAAACTCGGATAGGAAGTCTGCGAAGAACACAAAGCCAGAGGAAGAATTTAACTTTTGCAAGGGTATTAAGTTGCCAGATCCAAAGATAGAGAAAAGACTGGGATGCAGGTGGATTAAGAAGATGATGTATTGAAATTGTAGAAAAATCACCAGAATTGGTGTTCCGCCAATAAGAAATATCAGTTTCTACAGACATATTATTAAGGATAATTTTGGAGATCTCGGCTAGTATGTCTGGAGGAATATCAAAAGAAAGTTTAGACAAGTCCAGTTGGAACCATCCCAAAGAAAAGAAAGCATGATATTCTGTTCACCTTCCTTGAGAGGACCATAAAGAATATTTCTAAGTGGATGATTCTTATTAATCCAGCGATGGTGCCAGAAGAAAATGGAATTACCTGATGTCGGGAACCAGGCAGTATCACTGGAGCAGAGATCTCTTACATGAAGAAGGTTTTTCCAGATAAAAGATTGAGAAGTGGTAGATAATCTGCTATTATATTTATGGGTAAGAGCTTTTACCTATAAGGAGTTATTAGCAGATATCAACCGCCATGCAAGGCCGGAGAGGAGAATTTTATTTTTGGTGGCTGCACGTTGCAAACCCAAACCCCCATTATGTTTGGTAGAAGTGATTTTTTCCCATGCCACATAATGATGTTTCCGCTTATGACTGGTGGATCCCCAGACAAAGTCCCTCTGAATTTTATCTATAGTGTTGCAAATTTTCTGGGGGAGTAAAAAATATTGCATAGAATAAGCTGGTATAACATTAAGGGTGGATTTTGTAAGAGTGACTCGACCACCAAGGATCATGAAATTTGTTTTCCAACTAGCCAGTTTTTTCCTCAAATTATCAATGATATATTGGAAATCTTTCGCTATGGGTTTACAATTAAGGATAGGAAAACCAAGATAATTTCCAAAATGTGATGAGAGAGGAATACCTATGAGATTCTGTATAAGGTATCTGGAGTGATTATCACAGCAAGGAGAGAAAAAAGCCTTTGATTTAGTGTTGTTAATTTTTTGACTAGACAAAGTACAAAAATCAATGATACATTTAGAAATTATGTGAATGGATTTAGTGGTTCCTTTAGTGACGAGGGTGAGATCATCAACGAAAATTAGATGGGAGAAGAGAGGCCCGTGAGTGGAGAGTTGGATCGGGTCCCATTGGAGAACATCCACTTGATGATGGATATAAGCAAAAAGTAGTTCCATACATATTTTTAAAATGTAAGGGGACATGGGTCACCCTATCGTATCCCTCTGGATTGGGAGAAGAATAGGGTGCGGTTACCATTCACCGTAATAGGAATGCCAGATGTTGTGATACAATGCATGATGAGTTTACTTATCTTTGGAGAAAACTTAAAATAGATCAAAGCACGGTAAATAATAGACCATTCTAGTCTGTCAAAAGCTTTTTCTAGATCAATTTTGAGCATAATCATGCCTTTTTTGCTTTTAGTCTAATTAAGCTTACTGTAAAGCTCTTGGACTAAAATAGGATTATCACAGGCTCTAATACCTTTGATGAAACTGAATTTGTAAGGCCCAATAAGATTAGCTAAGTGAGGTTTGATGTGATTTGCAATAATTTTAGTGATAACTTTATAAATAGTGTTACACAACCAATAGGCCAAATTTTTTTAAGGTGGTTGGCATTAGTGAATTTTGGAATAAGGCATAAAAGTGTATTGTTTAAAGATGGAGGAAAAATTTGGTTTGAGAAAGCATAATGGCAACACTCAAGTATCGATCGACCAACAATATGCCAATGGGATTGAATAAAGTGGGTGTGTAGGCCATCCGGTCCTGGTGCTTTAAAGGACTTTAAAGAGAAGAGGGTCTGAGTAACCTCCAAGTCACTTAGGGGACGATCTAATTTAGAGAGGTCAAACTTGTGAAAACTAGGAGTGATTGTGCGAAGGTTTCGCCAATCGGAAGAGTTGTGCGCCGTGGTAAAGCAGTTAGTATAGTAGGAAAGAGTAGATCTGTAATTTTGATGGGGTCAGTTATCCAATTATCACCATCATCTTTAAAGAAGGCAATATGATTTCTTCTACGGCGGTTGACGACAGAGAGATGGAAATTTTTTGTGTTGGCATCTCTTTTCTTAATCCAGTTGATGCGGGATCTAAGTTTCCAGTAGTCCTCTTCATGTTTGAGAATCTCATTGTAATCTTTCCTAAGGTTAAAATCTAGATTTTAAAGAAAAAGGCTATAGGTAAAAGAGTTGGAGTTTTGTATACCTTTTAAGCGAGCAAGGACTCTTTTTTTAAAGATATCTCCAAAATTTAATTTGCTCCACTCAGTAGCATTGGCTGTGAAGAGGGGAATAGCTTCCTGATAGGATTTATTTCTCCAACAAGAATCCACCAGATTCATGAATTGGGGATGATCTAGCCAAAACTTTTCAAGTCTAAAGGGTTTAATTCTAATAGGCGCAATAGGGGATGCTAGAGTTATTAGTAAGGGGTTATGATCAAAATGAGTCTTGGGAAGATGAGTAACTTAGAGAATTTGGCCAGAGATTAATCCAGTGGTTATTACTAAAAGCTCTATCCAAACGCTCAAAGATCAAGGTCTTATATTTTTTACGGTGATTGGACCAAGTGTATCGTGTTCCCTTAGAACCTAGATCAATGAGTTTACAATGATTAATGCAGGACCAAAAAGAAGAGCTTTTAGTAGCATTAAATGTTCGCCCTCCAAATTTATCACCACTTGTGAGAATATTATTAAAATCTTCCGCTACGTGGATAGAGAAACTTCAATGATCTTGTGACATGAATGGATGAAACTACAATTTGTGTAATAACATTAAATTATTCTCTTCCTTGGACAATAGAATATGGAATCATGAAATAAAAGGGTATACAAAGTAGTAGTACAGTTTTGCAATATTCTTTAGTTTATCCATGCATTACCTTTTGTGTTTGTTACAATTGATAGAACTTCAAAGATAAAATAAAGACTAAATTAAAATTAAAATTATACCTCACATTCTAAAACTTCGTAAGAAGAAATGTGCTTATTGTTTCATTGAATGATATTGAAAATGACTCATAAATTCTTCATGAGTGCCACCGATTTGAATACATATAGGATAACGAAGAAGCATAGAGTGAGAACTCAATAATCAAAAGAGCATAACAATATACACATCTGTATTAGACATGTTAATATATGTAATGAAAAAACTCTAATATTTTTTTAAAGAGATATCAAGTTTGCCTTTTGATTTATTAAAAAAAAGAATGATTCTCAGTAATGCACTTCAATTCTACGGAATATATGAAAAATTTATAAGTCAGTACGACTTAGTTGCACATAGCTAGATGCGGACCCCACTCATATCAAGATACATAGTACAATTATTAAAATAATAATATTAAGGTTAGATGACAATAAACAAATTAAATTAAATAGAATATTAAAAAAATCAGTAGTGTAAATAGAATTAGAAAAAACGATAGTGTTAAAAATATTATATATATATATATATATATATATATATATATTAAAAAAAATGAAATGTGTAATAATATTTTCTTTTGGTTTTGGTTGGTATATTATTTTTCTTCTATAAGAAAAATATTGTAAATAGATTATAAACTATCATATTATGGTCATTCAATTATTTTCTTTTCATAAAAAGATCTTAATTCTTTAAATTAGACGTCAAACTAATTAATTTTGAAAAAATATATCAAACTTGACTTAAAATAAGGAATTTTGAACTACATAAATTATAATATAATTTTATTAAAAAAAACATACACCAAGAATGAAATTTAGAACTAGTTGATGTAATAATGTTGTTGGATAGTCTTTTATTTTTCTTCTTTAAACAAAAAAAATAATAATTGTAAATAGATTACAAATTACCATATGGTCATTCTTTTATTTTCTTTTAGATTTTGATTTTTTAAGCTAGATATCAAACTAAATAATTTTGTAAAAATATATAAAAAATTATAATACAGTATATTATGGCTAGTATTTAATTTTTCTTCCGCAAAAGAATAAGTATTTAGATTTTGTAGCTAGACTTAAAATTATTTAATTTTTTAAAAATGCACGAAATTTGATTTAAAAGAAAGAACATAATTTAAATCTTGGTTCTTTAAACAAGATATTAAACTAATTAATTTTGTAAAAATGTATCAAACTTGGCTTAAAATAAGGAATTTATAACTCCATAAATTTATAATAGAATTTGTATTAAAAAAAAATATAAACATCGACCACAAATGAAATTTTAGAACTAGTTGGTGTAATAATATTCGCTTTGGCTATTCTTTGGTTTTTCTTCTATAACAAAAAAAATTGTAAATAGATGAAAACAATTTAGATCTGAATACTTTAAGATAGATATCAAACTGATTAATTTTGTAACGATATTTAAAAAATTATAATATAGTATATTATGGAAAGTATTTAATTTTTCTTCTATAAAAAGAAAAAAAATTAGATTTAACTTTTTTTTATTTAAAAATGTACGAAATTTGATTTAAAGTAAATAACATAATTTAGATCTAGATTCTTTTGAACTAGATATCAAACTAATTAAATTTCTAAAAATATATCAAACGTGGCTTAAAATAAGAAATTTTTAAATACATAAATTATAATATAATTTTTATAAAGAAATATTAAAACATAGACCAAAAATTAATTTTAGATGCAATTACATTTTTTTGTTAGTCTTTTATTTTTCTTCTATAAGAAAACAAATTGTAAATTGATTACAAAATATCATATTATGATCATTCTTATATTTTCTTTTCATAAAAAGAAAATAATTTAGAAATGGATTCTATAAACTAGACATCAAATTGATTAATTTTATAAAACTGTATCAAAAATTATAATATGATATATTATGGCAATTATTTAATTTTTCTTTCGTGAAAATAAAAATATATTTAGATTTTATCTAGATTTAATTTTTTTAAATGCACACAATTTGATTTAAAGTAAATAACATAATTTACATCTTGATTCTTTGAATTAGATATCAAACTAATTAATTTTGTAAAACTGTATCAAACATGGCTTAAAATAAGAAATTTTGAACTACATAAATTATAATATAATTTTTATAAAAATATTAAAACATAGACCAAAAATGAAATTTAGATGTAATAATATTTTTTTTGTAAGTCTTTTATTTTACTTCTATAAGAAAAAAAAAATTAAAACAGATTACAAACTACCATATTGTGGTCATTTTTTTTATATACAAATAAAAATATTTTAGATCTAGATTCTTTAAACTAGATATCAAACTGATTAATTTTGTAAAATTGTATAAAAAATTATGATATAATATATTATGGATAGTATTTAATTTCTCTTCCATAAATGGAAAAATATATTTAGATTTGTAGATAGATCTAAATTATTATTATTTTTTTAAATGTACAAAATTTGATTAAAGTAAAAAAAGAAAAAAACATAATTTAGATATTGATTCTTTAAACTAGAAATCAAAATAATTAATTTTGTAAAAATGTATCAAACTTGGTTTAAAATAAGGAATTTAGAACTACATAGGTTATGATATAATTATATTTTAAAAAATTAAACAAAGACCAAAAATGAAATTTAGACGTAGTTTGTGTAATAATTTTTTTATTTTATCGTAGCAATTAAAATCTTTTGCATACACATAAAAATAAGAAAAAATTGTGTAAAATAACAAATTATTAATTCAAATTAAGTGTTATAACTATGATTTAATTGTAACCCGTAGCAAATTGTTGTCATTTCGCTTTTCTACCTAAATTTCTCGCTCACCACTCTCATTTCTCGCTGAGAAGTCTCTCCCGACCTCTCTCAATTTATACAAACACAAATATATAAAATGCTTTGTATTTGTATAAAGCGAGTGAAAATTGTACATATACATATCTTTTCCTTCCCCTTTCTCCCCTCTCCCTGATCTCACTCGCCTCTCTCACTTTATACAAACACAAATGTATGAATTCCGTTTGTGTTTGTATAAATCTAAAGGAAATTATATATACAAATACATATATTTTTGTCATATACACTTATGATTATACAAATATAGATCTTTTCCTGCCTAATTTTCTTTTTGTCTTTTTTTCTTTCTCGTTTTATTCCAACACAAATTATACAATTGATATTTTTATATATGTATATAGCGAAACAAATTATACAATTACTTTGCAATACATTTTAATAGCCATATCAAACTTTAAATACAATTATGTAAACTATAATTATGACATACAAATATGATTTTTATGTTTATTGTATGTGAAAGTTGCGCGATAAATAAATATGATTCTAAATTGCGAAGAAAGATAAGAGAAAAAGAGAAAAACAAGATATAAGGGACTAAAATGATCTAACCCCTATACATTAAGGACTATTCTGATAATAATATTTTTAAGGCTTTTTTCTTCTAATTACCGATTTTACACCGGCGAGCAGAGAAAAGAGTAATGGCCACTGAGGTTACTGACCGGAATCTCTCAACTCCGACATTCTTCGTCGCTGTACACGTCGGCGCTGGATATCACTCGCCGTCGAATGAGAAAGCTCTTCGTTCAGCAATGAAACGTGCGTGTCTCGCTGCCGCTTCCGTTCTCCGAAAGGTCTCTCTCAAAATATGAATAAATTGCTTCATACTTGTTAGTTATGCATGAAAATTGATCGATATATCGATTCCAATTATATATGTTTTTGATGTTTTAATTCATAGTAAAAAAAAAAATACTCGGAAGCAACTAACTTAAAATTTCTTTCATATAATTGTGGTTGTGCTGGTTTTTAATATCAGGGCGCTGGTGGATGCATAGACGCTGTAACAGCAGCAATTCAAGTATTGGAGGTACTTCAGTTCATACTTATTTTTTCCTGAAAACCTTATAGTGGATTCTGTTTTCGACAGTGTTCTTATCGACATCTCAAGATGATATAATTTCATTATAGAAACTTGGAAGAATTATGCACAACAGTGATGTTTCCTTTTGGTCAATTTCTTAAGAAGTGAAGAAATTTAGGTAAAATATGGTGCTTGTAGGTGGAAAGATGGTCAGACAAGTTAGCGTTACCATTCTAAAAAAAAAAAGTATGGTAAGACTAGTGCAAAGTTCCTAACTTGACATAAAATAGTTTTAAGTTGTTTCGACATTGATTGTAATGTCTTTGGTCATATCCTGGTTCTGTAAATTGGAGAATAAGCTTTTATAATTTATAAGGGGTTCTCTCAATTTTCATAATTTGTCATCCATGAATCTCAAATAAATTTTACAAGTTCTTCTTTTGAAATTTGTCTCGCGATATTGGTGCCCTGCGGATCGTTGATGGCATCAACATTAATAAGCAAAGTATTACATTTCCCGGGAAGAGAGAGATTATGCCATTATTTGATCTCTCCAAGCAATTTCATAGTAAAGAGTTGCTTAGATGGGGCCTCCTTGGCAAGTGGGCTTCTAGGATTTCAACATGCATGTTTATTGCCTCCATGAAATATGGATCATGTCCCTGATATTTGGGAAAACCATCACAAAAACTATTCCTCTGTTTCAAAGTAACTTCAATAGTGTCAAGATTAGCACGCTGGTATCTAATTGAATGTCCTATTTTAAAGTTGCTTTATCATTGAAATGGATAACATTGAAATGGATAACAAGAGCACCGTTTTAGTTAGATCGGGTGCATGTGGACGCACTAGTTACTTTGATATTTAAAGAATAGATTAAGGACAAAATAGTTTTTGGAAGAGGAAGTGTGTATATACAAGTTTCTAGTTGTATAGTTTACAACGTACCTCTTTTGGTAAATCCACATAATTTGTGAGTAGCTCTAGAAAAAGCTGGATATAATATTTGGGATAGAGGCACCAGAGTAGTAACAAAATTTACTCTTTTTTTTTTTATTGAATAAGTAACATTTGTATTATAACTCAGCACTTAGGTAGTGCTAAACCCCTTTACAACAAGTCAAAGTATAGCAATATATCAAAGGACTCCCAAAGCGTGAGTCTAACACATCTAGGATATTTTCTGCATCTATAGGGGAGTTCCTTGTACACCAAAAAGACAAAAGAAAAATACAATCTGTTTGATTTTCTGTACTGTTCTACTCCTTCTTTGAAACACCTAGCATTTCTCTCCTTCCAGATGGTCCACCATATACAAGATGGTATGGTTCTCCAGTAGCTCTTGTTTCTTGCTCCCTTCCCAGCTTTTACCCACCTAGATAATGTGTCAACAATCTTGCTAGGCATTGTCCATTGTATGCCTCTGCGATTAATGAAAATTTTCCATAGTTGGTCTGTGATTCTACAATGCAAAAATAAATGTCCCACTGTCTCAGCTGCCTCACCACAGAAACAACAGTGCATGACTAAGATAATGTTCCTGTTTCTTAGGTTTTCATGTGTCAAGACAGCTTCTTTTGCTACCAGCCATGAGAAACATGCCACCTTCAAAGGTCCTTTGGTTCTCTAGATTTGTTTCCATGGCCATATGGAGTTCTGTGCCACTATCGAGTTGAGAAGTTTGTACCCTAACTTACTTTGTATACCCTTTTGTTGTGTCCATTCCACCATAGTCTGTCCACCCCAAGTAACAAAATTTACTTGTAAGTTTACCTTGTATTGAAATGTAATATCATATAAGTTAGTTGCAATTTTTGCCATAGTTGATTGAAGGAGGTGTTCAATATATGGTTATAAAAAAAAGAAGGTATTCAATTACCAAGCAATGGGGTGAAAAGGGGATGATGCTTGATGAGTCACTTGCGTCAAGTTTGTTCTGCTGTTATATGAGCTTGTAAATGTCGAAATCATATTAAAGTTTGTTATAACTTCTCAAAAAATATTTTTTTGCACAAAATGTCCCATCTTGAAGTCCTAAAATCCCCTTCTAGCATGGAGTGTAGGTGAAGTTATATTCTTGCAGGATGATCCAAATACAAATGCTGGACGGGGTTCAAATTTGACAGAGGATGGTCATGTGGAGTGTGATGCTAGTATTATGGATGGTGATTCTGGAGCATTTGGTGCCGTAGGTGCAGTGCCAGGTATTCTCAGAGCCAATTATCATGTACTTTATTGCTGAAAGTAGAGGTCATGCATTGGTGATGTATTCTAAAGTTTGTCGTTATTGCTTTAGAGTTAATACTTCAAATTCTTGTGGCATCAATTTTGTTTACTCTTGCTACATCTTCTGTGAAGTTAACCATTACCAGGTGTCAGAAATGCCATTGAGATTGCTGCTTTGTTGGCCAAGGAACAGATTTCTGGTTCTTCACTGCTTGGACGAATATCTCCAATGTATGATGACTCTTCTTTAGATGTCTTGTAAATAACTCTATATTGCTTCAATTGATATATCATCAACCCTTTTACTATATTTGGGCAATATGAATGCATTATTGGCAAAACATAATTGTCTAAGAATTCAAAGAAATTGGAATTTGCTAAAAAGGTAAGCGGGTCCAATAAACTTATGTGGACTGAAAAAATAATTAAATAGGTGAGAGACGTGTCATTCAATTTGATGCTTCTTTGTTGTAAATTACTCATTGTTCGTCTATATGATAAAAGTTGTTTGATGCTCTACCTTATTTATCAAGGTTGGCTACTTTGGTTTCAATTTTTTTTCTTTTTTTGAATTTCAAGGGACCCAGACATTAATTAATGATGAAAAATTGTTTTACAACTCTTGTTCTACTCATTGCATCCTTCCTTTTTCAAAATTTATTCATAAACAGAAGTCCAGTTCTTTGTCTCTTGGTTTGACTTGTTTCTTCTTCCAACTTTATATTCTAATGAAACTTTTCTGGCCTTCGGTCTAGGTTTTTAGTTGGAGAAGGTGCTCGTGCATGGGCGAAGTCCAAAGGTGTTGTTTTACCATCAACTCTGACAGAGGCTGACGAGGTAGAATACACTCGTCTTAACTGTAGATTTGTTTTTACTTAGGTGTCATGCACAACTAGTAGTTACATTGAATAAAATATGTTGAAGTGTATGACCATCTTATTTAAAATGTTACCAGGTTCAAAACAAAAAAAAAGACCATCTCATCTAAAAGTTTGAGCTATCAGAGAGAGCTTCCTTTTTTTACTTAATTATATCTTCAACACAAATTCTTCTTTTGATGAGCCAAGCACGTAGAAATGGTATTTAATAATGGGTGCTGCCGTGCTGATTAGATTCGAATCTAGGAACTTTGTTTGGTCTGCTACCATGTTAAAGAAATGGATTTTGTTAGGATTTTTGGAATTTACTCTACTCTAAACTCTGGCTCTCGCCTATATAAAGGGTAATATGTTCCCTTGAAGAGACATCTCAAATATCCCTTGATAACTACAGAAGTGTTGTCCTTATATCAAGGTATATCCAAAAAACGAGTAAAAATAGGTAAGAGGGGGAGTGGTTATTATCCTTTGTTAGTGAGGGCAAGCAACTATTTATTATTATCTACACTCTTACCTTTATCAACCAATTCACTAAATGTCTTCTTTCTTTCATTGTGACATCTAGATATAGTTGAAAATACTTTTAACTTTAAATTACAATACCCTAGAATAACTTATACGCTCAAATTATACTTCCCTAAAGAAGTATAAGCGGTCACATCAAGTAGAGAACCCAATTATTAGGTTGGGGTCGATCCCACGAGGAAAATAGTTTAGACTTAACTTTAATCTACGATTACGTCTATTTAGTCAAGTCCTTTCCGAAAACAGTTAATTAAAAGGGGGGGGGGGGTGGTTTGTGAAACAAAAATGTTCAATTATTTCTAAGTAAAGCAAGTAGCAAGATTAAAACTTTGGTGTTTATCAAGTAGTGAGAAAAACTAGGGTATAAGTGTTTACCATAGGTTCACAACGCGGTAATCGTAGCTATAACAATTCTTTCCTAGTGTCTTGCATGCAAAGTGATAAGTTATATATCTCTAAATCCTTGGTCTGACATTTAGTGAATTTCACCTCGTACCTTGGTCCGGCTACGTTTGTCTAAGTTACTAAACTAAACCTTACCTTTCCTCATTTTAAGCATCATATTCGATGTATGACTTAATTACTACTTCGCACCAATCGAAACTAGCCTATTAGATAGTGTCCACTAAATCTATGTTGATAATTCTTTTCCTATTAACTACCCCCTTGGTCCGGCAAGTAGAAATAGGGCAAATTCTAACGCGTGCACTCGTTAAAAAGACTTCTAAAGAAAAGAATTATCAATACATGCAAGAATCTATTCTAGAATTGTTATTAAGCTAATTTCACCTTGTTAATCACCCATGGTTCCCACAACCCTAGTTGTGGATTTAGTTACCCATGCTTAGAAGAACACAATTCATATTTGTTGAATAATAAATCATGAACTTACTTGAACGAGATTGAAGAAAATCCAGAAATTATACTTGAAATAACAAAATTCACTTGAGAATCGATTCTAGAAATTTAAATTAATTCCCAAATTCCAAAGTCAAGTCTCCAATAACAAAAGTATGAAAAATAATAAAAAGTCTAACCCCAAAAATGAGGTATTTTACCCTATTTATAATAACAAAGTCCTAAATTAAAAGGAGTTCAAATAAGGAAAGTTTGTCCCAGAACGTGTCTTCAATCGACGACTCCACAGACGGTCCGTCGACTGCCTCCATTGGTCAATACTTAGCATCTTCTTCAAGCCTTCGAATCAAACTTTCTCGATCCCATCGACGGACCAACAATACGGTCCGTCGATGCACTTACAACCTGTCGATGCGTATGGTCGTTCCACACTTAGCTTTTCTCCAACACCGGGTACTAGGGCAGTCTCTGATCACATCGACGACTTGCCAGCACGGTCCGTCGATTAGTCGACGGACCATCGATCCTTCTGTAGCCTACACTTGGTCAGAATTCCCCGAGTTGCTTTCAAATGCTCGAACCTTCAGTCGACGGTCACCACCTACGGTCCGTCGATGAGACGACGGGCTGTCGATGGCTTCGTGTGTGGTCACTTCTGCATTGATTTCTGCACAATCTTTCGCATTTTTGTTTTGGACAATTTTCCTGCAAAACATAGATACACACATTAAAATTACTACAAAAAGGCCCTAGACACACACTAAACTTAAGAAAAAAGCATTGAGAGGCTCTGATGTAGACCGGGAAGAACTCGGTCTCCACTAGTGCTCAGGGCCAGACTCGACCGGGGTGGTGTCGGTAGGCTCTAAAGCAGCATGATCAGCCCCTTGGGCTTGCTCTACCGTATCTGCGAGGTTTTCACCCAATGGCTGCACATCCACTCGGGGGCCTCTATTTGGTGCCGCCTCATTGGCCTCATCCCTGATGAGACCAATGTCCACTGTCCTGGTAGAAGTATGGAGAACATCTATGTGCCAATTGGGCACTCCAGCAGCCCTACACAACTCAAAAATCATACAAGGGAAAGGGTAAGTGGTCGAGGTCTTAAAAGCCCTCTCATGGATGACAGACAACAACAGCCTCGGAAAATCAATCTCGAACCCGGTGACGATAGCAGCAACTAAAACCACTCTATCCCACGTAAGTATGTTGTCAGCAGCTGTGGGGAATAGGCGGTGGTGGACTAAAAGCCAGATGAACTTGGCAACAAATGTGAGGTTGGCCCTCTTGATAAGGCCTGTAGGGTCCAGCACCTAGTCTGCGCCCTCACGGTCTACGGATATGTGCTGGGCAGTCCACCTCTTGGTGGTCTCTCTCAGATCCTTGTCTCGCTGGAAATAACCTTGCTTAATCACGTTCCACCTATAGTCAAACTAGGGGGTGAGGGGGACCCTGTTGGCATCGGTATCTGCACTGTCTAAGAAACGGCGAATGGTAGGCAAAGAAATATCCACCCGGCAGCCACGGACTCGGACATATGTAAGTGGTGCCTGTTTGGCGGGATTAGACCGCCTATCCAAAGAACCCCTAGAGTCGCTACGTAAGAGGCGTAGAACTCTCGCACCAACTCCTCACTGTAGCGTCCCACACTCCTAGCCATCCACTCGAGCTGGTGGCGGGTGAATAGGTCATTTATCGCAGGGACAGTGTGTAGACTCCCTGTAAGAACCCGCTTCTCAACTATCAGAGTCCGAGTCATGACCCCCTTATCATTGAGCAGCTTGTCGTCCCTGTATATCTAGTGTTGCCCCTCTACGCACCAAAGGATAGGCTGATCAGCAACTAGTGCAGGATCAATTTCGTACAATAATTGCATTTTAAGGCTAAAATATTCATAGGCATTCTTCTGCCAGTGCTCCAAATTGAAGAGTGGAATGACACTTTGACAGTGGGGAAATATCTATATAATTAGAGGGAAGTGCTTAGCTCCTTTTAAGCTAAAAGGGAGATCTCTTGAATTTTAGTCAAACTAGATGGGTGGTCTATCTAAGTATCATATTTTCTTTTGATCAGTATTCTTACTAGATTTTGGCTTGAAGTAAACTATTTATTTGTGATATGGAGACAGTCGCTTGTTACTGAGAAGGCAAGAACCCAATGGAAAAGATACAAAGCAATGCTTGATGATGCCAAAGCTGTAAATGATGCTCCTGACATAAAGATGACCAATGCTAAGGAGACTAATACAACATCTGGTAAGTTGTAGTATATTGTTACCCAATGTCTTTCGACTTTGATAAGGCTACTGTATTCCCAATGTTTAATTTTTTTTATTGGATTTCCTCAATGGGACTGTTTATCATGATGTAGGGAAGGCTGATAAGTGGACAAAATTACTTCTTATGTTCCAATTTATCTGACATAATTTTAATGGGACAGAGTTTTTACAATAGAAATGAAGACTTTTGAAATTTTTGGTCTAGAATATGCTATAGCATATATGTGGCTATAAAACTTTTGAAACTGGTGACCTTTAACATGTCACAAAATTTATGTGGTTATAGAAGCTTCTCATTAAAGGTAAAAAGCTAAGTGTAGAATACGGTGTTTCCATATTTAGAAGTGTCATTCTTTTTGCAACAGACTACAAAGAATCACATAAACTGAAATGGAACGAGTATTATTTTGAGTTCTGATGAACTGTCATTCATATTATGAGGTCTCAACTATCCCATTTTTTTGCATTTAGTTAACATTAGGTGAATCTTTTTTTAATTTGTTCTTTTGAAAAGGACATTAGGAAAATCCTAAACTCTCTGGTAAGTATTGTCCTTAGAAGCTATTACTTTGTGCTCATATACAAGGTTGTATTTTTTCAGTATATGAAATATTCCCCTATACAGTTTGCAGAGTCTAAATGATATCCTCAATGGAATCATCAAAGTAATCTTGTGCATTAGATTACTTGTCGACCATGTTAGTTACTATACTATCTTCGACATAATTGATATCTCCAGCAGACTGAACTAACTGGAGATGCATTTCCTCTCATTGTTCATTTTTGTCACTGGGATCGACTCGAATCTTCTGCATGCTACTTATTTTACTTCCGGGACATGTATATATATTTATATATATATATATATATATGCATTTTACTTTATTATATAGGTTCTTAGTTAACTAGGTTCGCACAAATAAAATGCTTCCGCATAAACACTATTTTCCTACAGAGGTTCAAATGAGGTGGCTTGACTATTACCAGAGCTCAGGAATGGGGAGAAGTTGATGGTGATGGGGCTTAGGGCAGTAGTGGGGATGCATATAGTGTGCGGGAAAGGACGCGTCTTGCATTAGGGAAGTAGGTAGAGTGGTGTTTGGGGTCTCAAGGGGTAACTTTGATGGACACCAAGTATCAACTCTTACCTCATTTCTATTTGCCTTGGTGATGGATGAACTGACACAACATAGTAAGGGGAAGTGTCATGTTGTATGTTATTTGTAGTTGATATAACATTGATTGGCGAGACACGCAGCGGATAAACGATAGGCTGGAGGTCTAGAGATAGACCTGGAGTCTAAAACCTTTAGATTGATCAAGATTAAGACATAGTACTTAGGGATCGTTTGGTTTGAAGACAAGTGATGCTGAGATTAGTTATGTTGGTTTAGTTATGTTGAGTTTAGTTATGTTGGGTTAGTTATGTGGAGTTTAGTTATTCTGCTATTTTTTCTTATTGGATGCTTGGTTTGTTGTATTAAAAATAAGATGTCTTGCATAATTTCTTAGAAGTCTTTTTTTTTTAAAAAAAATTATCTCTACCTTATTTAGTAGAAAAAGGGTTTGAGGAACCTCAGGAGTATTTTTGTCATTTTCATTGTTTTATCTTGGGATAACTAATCCTAGTACTATTAATCCACTCTATGGCAAGGATAACTTATTCGAGTAATAACTAATTCTGGTATAACTTATGCCATGATTAGTAACTAAACAAGAGATAAAACAGTACAAAATTTTTTATCCAGGGACAATCTATGACTGTCCAACAACCCAAACAAACCAGGGTGCAAGTTGAGTGGAGCAACTCACGTGGCACTGTGGCAGATATAGGAGTAAGGATTGATACTTGAGTCATCTCCAAGAGAGGAAGTTTTATGTATTTTGGGTCAATATTCCAAGGAAGGGAGGAGATTGACAATGATGTTACACATCATATTGGAGTGAGATCGATGAAATGGAGGTTCGGATCCTTGTTCTGTGTGATAAGAATGTGCAGCCGCCAAGATTTAAAGGTTATGTTCTATAAAGTGGTTGCCAAGGCATCTATATTGTATGTGTGTGTGTGTGTTTGGGGGGGGGGGGTTGTCTAGTCAAGAACTCACATGTCTAGAAGATGAAAATAGCAGAAATGAGGATGTTGTGATAGATGTGTGGCATACTTGGGGAGATAGGATTAGGAATGAAGATATTCGTACAAGGTGGTAGTGACCTCCCTGATGGACAAGATAAGGGAGACAAAATTGAGATGGGCCGGGCTTGTTAAGAGGAGAGGCACGAATGCCCTATTGAGGAGATGTGAGAGGTTGACAATGGTGGGTATCAGAAGAGGTAAAGGTAACTGAAGAAGTGTTGGGAAGAGGTGATTAGAGAAGACATGGCACACCTGCAGCTTACTGAGGAGATGACCCTATATAGGAGGATATGGAGGTCGAAGATCTAGGTAGTAGGTAGTGGATCGTCGTCTGGTTCCCTTATCAGTATTGCTGTTATTACTCTTCTACTATTTTATTCTTCAATTTTATTATTACCTTGTTGTGTCCTTACCATATTATTTGTTGTCGCGACTACTCTCTTCTTATTTTATTTTTAGCTATCTTCTTCACTTTTTGTATTTTCTTTTTCGGTACTCGATTTTTGATATGTTTTACTTTAGTTGAGTGTCTAGCGTAAACAACCTCTCTAACTTCACAAGGTAGGGGTAAGGCTGCTGGTTGCGTACACACTGCTCTTACCAGATGCTGCTTGTGGGACTACACTAGTGTTTTTGTTGTTTAACAATATTTTCTTGTTGGCTGGTTCATCTTGGTTTTCCAGTACTTTTTCCTTGTGAGAAAATATTAGTATATTGTTAATTACTTGTTACCCTCTCCCTCTTCCCTGTGTATGTGTGTCTCATACATGTGCATTTTTCTTAAAAGTAGAGAGCCAACCATCTGATCAATTCAGGGGAGATAGAGTGGGTGACCAAATCTCCTTGCTCGATGCATTAGATGAAGACTTAATTTCAGACACTGTTGGGGTTATCTGTCTCGATTCGAAAGGACATATGGCTTGTGGAAGCTCTAGCGGTGGGATAGCACTGAAGGTGATAAAACTAGAAATGATTTTTAATTTCTATCTAATTGCGTAATAAATTTGAGGGTCTTGCGGTAGGTGTTTCTCTGCCCAACCTCTGATCTTTTCTTGTATACAAGTGCATGTTGTGAATGAATTTAATACACTTTGAAGGTTTCAAATTCTGAGGATTGTGACTAGTGCAGTTTTATCTGTGTGTTAGTTACTTCAATTGGTGGTGGTGGGTGTCCTGAATTCAGGCTTTAAATTTATGTGCTGATGATTATGAATTCAAGATTATCCTCAGTTCTTTTATCAGTAAGATTATCGTAAGTTATAATTAGAGCCTGAATATGGCTGACACTGTTGTTTGGACCTGGAAAGTAGAAAATTCTCATTCTGTCTTAATATAAGTTGAAGTTCGTTATTGACACAACCGCAATTCTTGAAAAGGGGTGTTGCATTTGTCAATGCACATGCCTTTTGGGAAAGAACCAGCTATCCCTATTGATTTCTTGGTAATTCTAACAAGACAGAATTGTCTGTTGGTTAACATTTTCAGGCAGTCTCTTCTCCTTCTGTGTTGAATGTTAAAGGTCTTGTCTATCTAAGGACTTTCATCAAAGAACAAACACAAGTTTTGGTCAAACAACATATACAATGTCCCACCCTCAAGCTAATTGGTGTATCCTCTAGAAAAATGGAGGAAGAAAGATACAGTTCACCCTTATTAATATATATAAGAGTTGACAGTGGTGGATAGTGAACGTACGGCCGTGGAAGCTAAGTGCTAACAACACTGAGATCCTTGAAGTTCTTTATTTCTATCTAGATAGTACACATATTTTCCAATCTTCTATATCTCCGCTGCTTCTATTAAAACTTCTTAGTACTGTTTAGAAGATATTATTGTGTGTAAATTACAGATATTGCTGTTGGAACAAGTATAGTATACACATATTTTCCCATCTTGTATACTTCCGCTGCTTCTATTAAACTTCTCAGTATTGTTTACATGTTATTATTGTGTATAATTAGCCTTATGATTTCGCTGGATATTGAGAAACTTTACAATGCTCAATTGTTTGTGGCCTGAATTCTTCCTTTTGGTTTGATATGACCAGTTGGCCTTATCATGTTCATCCTTTAAATGATCGTTTTCTCTTACCCTCCTCTCATTTCTTCTTCATAGTTCTTCTGCATATCTTTTTCCTGCACTTGATTCTCTGCTCATAATGGACAGCTTGGAAGGCTTATATAATACTGTCTTTAAAGCACCATTTAACTGAATATTGAAAAACTAATATATTATTGAAGGAAGCAGAAGTTGTATCACAGTGTTGGTTTCGTCCAAGATGTTTGCTTCTGGTTGAGCTTTGGTTACTCTTTTCCTTGCACTATTCGTACAATCTACTTAGTGTACAGTTTTCTTGCTTTCACTGTCTATTATTTTCTTTTGCCTTCTAATTTTTGTGAAACTTTCCCTTGTTCCAAATTTTATTGTATTTGCAAGAGCAGAGGTCTTTTCTTCTTTCTTATATTTAGTTGATAAGTTCTTTGGATTGCTTATTTCAATCTTTGAACTTATAACAGGTAAGTGGGCGTGTAGGTCTAGCAGCGATGTATGGTTCCGGTTGTTGGGCATCGTCAAGGGGACCTTTTGGAGCTCCATTCATAGTAGGATGCTGTGTCAGTGGTGCTGGAGAGTACCTAATGAAAGGATTTGCTGCTCGGGAATGCTGTATCTCATCATCACTGTATGCTTTCCATGTCTCTGAGATACCTGCTTTCCCATTTGTCCAAGTTACCTTTTCTCCTTATTATTAGTTATGGACAATATGGTTGTTGAAGTCCTATATCGTGGACAAAATTTTACCTGCAAAATCCATGAATTTTACTGAAAATTAGTGTTGATTGTGAAATTTGTGAACTTGAACAAACATATATTCCATCTCGCTTTTTGCGCTTGAAATTTTTTACTTGCATGTTTCTTTCTGCAGGTCTCAAGCTGGTCCATCTTCTGCCTGTAAAAAGGTTTTGCAAACTATTCAAGAAAATAGCCAATGCAGTGTTGACCGAAGTGCTGGATTCCTTCTAGTTCAAGCAGAGCCTCCAAGACTGGTAAGACTGTTCCTGTGTTCCCTTATCTTTCTCTTTTCTCATGCTTTTTATCGGTAAGAAAAGAAAATAAAGGAACTTCCACATTGGCTGGCAATCCATTGTCCATAGGTTGGGGGCAGTTTGGCTAGGCTGGAAGCTGTTGAGATTGCAGCTGTATATTCTTCCTCGTCCTTTGGAATAGGTTATTTTGGCAGCTCTATGGATATGCCCAAGGTATCATATGTCTGCATTTTCTCACGTTTTATGCAACATATGATGATTTCTGTGTTTAAACTGATGGTACCTCAAGTTAAATAATTCTCTCTATCTATCTTTCTTTCTCTGTGTGTGTGTGTTTGGGAGGGGCGTAAAGGCAGGAGCGTCTGCATGACAATGGACAATGTTGCTTTAATGACAAATAAGATTAATTAGGAGGAAGTTGGCTTATGGTCAAAGTTGATCACCGAAAATATTGATAGCTTATTTACTTTGTCATTGTTCATATTCTTGTTTCATTTTTAGGAGAATCCCATCCATTAGACAAATATCTGCTTAATTGTTGGAAAACACGAGAGATTAATTATTCTTATATACTTTTTTGTGTTATACAATACTTTGGCTTTTATCAAAATTCCTTAGTAATAAGACCAGCTGCCAATATTCGAGCTTAATCAATTGAACCTAGAGAACTAAAGCTCGAGCCTTAAACTTGGTAATGAGATTCAAAGATGATAATATGCCTGTTTGTTCGCTTATCATATAATGATTTGCATATAAATCATTATAATTGATTAGTTAAAAGGAATAATAGCCATTGCTTAAATCTAGCTTTTGTGTTGATATGCTGAGGAGAACGCTTTCAATATTGCAGATCTCAAACATAACATACTATTTTTGACTGCTGCAGCTGCTGCAAAATGTCACTGCACGAGTTATCATTCAACATTAACTTCGACCATCAATGTAGTTATCATTGTGATCTTCTACAGGTTTCAGTGCTTAGGAGTAAAAAACAGCAAAATAGAGCTGGAATTGATGAGTTTGCTGCACGGATTAATCTCGTCTCCAAGGAACAGTAGTGTTGCAGCAGGAGTTGTCAATTGGACAAAAGACTTGCCATTCAATGGCATCCATCATCAGTTGAACTAATCATCCAAGATACGTCTGAGACCGATAGACTTGCAGTTGATGGAACGTAGTTGAGCCAAAAGCTAAGAGAGGAATAACTCAAGTTTTTATTTCACATGGAAAAGGGTCTCCTTTTGGGATGAAGAATTAATGAGGTTTGCCTCATTTAAACAAAAAGCTAAAAAATACTTGATTTGACATTTGTAATCTGGTTGTGTTGTTGCAAAGAAGAGAAGAAAATTTGCCAAATAATGGACAATGGTTTTGACAGGAGAAAGAAATGTTTATTTAACTTAGTTGTCCATTTTTGAAAAGTGAAACTTCTACCCAAGAAATGAACCTTAGTTTTTCTTCTTCTATCTTAGATATGGAGGTGTTTATGGTTCAGTTTGGGTAAAATGATAAAGTCACTTTACAGGTCATTATTTAATTAATGGATGTATCGTCAAAATTTGACAAAGTAAAAAAGGACTCAAGGAGTACTGAATCCAATCATTTAAAGCTCAACTGCCAAGTCACCAAGAATTTTTACTCCACAGCTCCACTTTGTTAATTTAAGTTTGTTACTCGCAAGCCGTAAACATGTTTTGAATAACTTTCAAAGGAAAAATTATGCAGCAAATATTTAGCTTTATATTATGTTATCAAGAGCTCTTGCTCTGCCTATCCTCCTCCTTGGGGTCATGGAAAGATACGAACCGCCTACTCTTTAAAGGGTTGGTGTGGCATTAGATTGTTGAAAATGAAAGCGGTTTGTCCTCACTAATAATAAACAGTGCCGGCAAACGGAACTAAGAGCTGCTCAAGGCACCACCAGCCCTTGGCACAACGATCAGATCAAGCAAAGTAATATTATATTCAATTCATTTCTGAAGTCCTGGGCGTGTCGTCCAAATCATCGGTCCGGTACTAGCCATAATTTAAGAAAAACGTATTACATGGCTACAATTCTTTTCAATTGTTGTGATTCGCCAGTTTCTTGTATATATTTCATTATGAAAGTTTCGTAATACCTTATTGTATATTGGCCAACGAAATATTGAAGAACTCCTAAATGTATAAAGAGATCTGTCTATATACCTACCTCATTGTATATATTGACAGAAACCAAAACTAAAACTATTGAGTCTAAATATGTGTACTATCTTTGCTGCTTATAAAATTCTCTTTTTAAAATTCAAAGTTATGGTCTTACCACAATTCCCTTGCATTGGGTTATTTATAAAAGGTAAAAACTACGGGTTATTTATAAAAGGTAAAAACTAGAATTGTAGGGAGCTCTCAAGAAATGAGAACTCCTCCAAAAATTGGCGTATGCCACTAAATGCAATGCACACACGGTATTCTTTAGTAAAAGGCGAAAGAATAGTTCGCTTTGTGCTCACTGCGTGGCTGCGTAGGTTTTGCTTCTGTATAAGTGATGCTTTTTGTATTGTACATTAAGTTTGGATTCACCTTCTATTACCAATGTGGTACTTTACCTATGAAAGGGAAGAATACAAAAAAATAATAATTTCAAATCTAACACAAATTATAAAATATTAATACTAACTTTTAGGGGTTAAGATTATGTTGTACATTTTGAATTTTGCAAGATACATAATCAAGGTAATCTACAAGAAACAAAAAACTTAATGTGTAACGGTAAAATTAATCAAGAGTAAAATTAATCAAGAGTGAATGCGATAAAATCGATATCTCCATCATTTTGTTAAAAGACTATAAATTCTCTTGTGCTGCCGTTACAAAGATCCTTATATGCATGACTTTTCTCATGACAAAAAGACAACAAAATCTAGTCTCCATCAAGTTAACTAAGGTGCCCCAAGGCATTTGTCTTGTGCTCTTGTCCGCCAACTTCTCGTGGACAGTCGATGCTGACATAACACACAAATTTTAGAGATGTCTAAATGATTATTTAGTAAGCTAGAGTGTTCATCGACTTACACAGCAGAGACAAGTTGGCGTGTATAGATGTGCATATACATAATCAGAGTGTTTACTTACTAGAGAACAAATTTGAGTGTCTTGTTTATGTCTTATAGACAAAAATAACCCCAACACAAATTCAACTGTTGTTGTTACCTTGTTAGATAAAAACCAAGCATCTTCAATAAAACAAGTCAAAAATTCTCTTGGGAGATCACGAATTAACCATTAATAATTTATCCATACACCAACATTTGTCACACTATAAATAGTTCTTTTTTTTTTAAACCCTTTCTTCACCCCCTCACCAACATAACTTATACCACTAGACAGAACGTCTAACGGTCTTATATTAACACTCACCAAACACAACTCAAACAAAGACATAAAAAATGAAGATGAACACTAGTCCAAAAGTTCCCATTCTCATCATCCTCACACTAATTTCATGTGCCATAGCACAACCTTCGTCGTGCAACCCTAGTGGGAAGATAGAAGGCATAAAACCACCACCAGGGAAATGCAAAATAGGCTATCAATCAGAATGTTGCAAGCCTGGAAAGTCGTACACAACTTACAAGTGCTCGCCTTCCATTTCAGGCAAGACGAAAGCAGTTCTAACTATCAACAGTTTCCAAAAAGGCGGTGATGGTGGAGGAAAATCCGAATGTGACAACAAGTACCATTCAGATAACACGCCTGTGGTTGCACTCTCAACAGGTTGGTTCAGTGGCGAAAAGAGGTGTATGCAGAACATAACAATTTATGGGAACGGTAGGAGAACGAATGCTATGGTTGTCGATGAGTGTGATTCCACAATGGGATGTGACGATGTTCATGACTATCAACCACCCTGTGCTAACAACATTGTTGACGCGTCCTGTTTGGAAGGCATTGGGAGTACCTAAGAAGCAATGGGGAGAACTTGATATATTCTGGTCTGATTAATGAACATGATCAAGAATAACGCATAATGCATAAATATGTCCTTTAACTTGGCTTCGAATCACATTTATGTCCTTCAACTTTTGGTGTACACAAGTAGACACTTAAACTTGTATAAAGTTGAACAAATAAACACACCTGTCCTACATGTCATTTTTCGTCCTAGGTGGTATCCTACGTGTATTATATCATGTAGGACTTATGTGTTTATTTATTTAAAAGTTTGATAGTTAAAGTGTCTGTTTATGCATTATGAAAGTTGAAGGTCAAAGTTAAAATTTGAAGCCAAGTTTAGAGTCCAATATATGTATTATGCCTATGAATAAAGGTTATAGAACTAAGTATGTAAAAGTCCGTACCCTGATGTGGATCTAGTTATGAGACGTTGTAAGATGAAATCAGATGTTTTCCTCTTACGACCTGTGATGTTGATTTGTTAAGAGAGACCCTTCAATCTCTCGAGTCAAAGTACTCAATAATTGAATACAAATGACTTTTAAATGCAATATTTGTGGATTAACGCCAACCACCTAATAACAAGAAAAAAAACTTCCTACTACTACTGAAATGAGAAGGTCGAGAGGATGCTAATAACTGCTACAACAGAAATAGATGCATTGAATCATCAATCTTGAATACTATATATCTATGGTTCATTTTCATTTCCAACTCCAGAAAATTCAGCTTGCATTCATCCATCAAAATTAGACATGAAAATAAAATTTCTCATGTTATTGTATGAACATATTTACCTCCCTATTCAAGTTCAACATGCACCGGAAATGTACCTCGTATTCAACGGTGTGGCCTAGTGATCAAGAAGGAGAAACAATAATCATAAGGTCTCAAGTTCAAATTCCAATAGAGATTAAAAAAAAAAATACTAGGTGAATTCTTGCTATCTACGCAAGCCTCGGCAGAACTAATATAACAGGAGAAATTGTTTTAGGTCACAAAGTTTGAATTCCTATGATATTTTAGTATCTTTTGTGAATCTAGTCCTGTTCCTTCACTATTTCCCCCGCTAAATGTGCTCATGAGAGATAATAGGTATCAAAAAAAATAGTTAATGTTGCGCAAGTTGGCCTTATACCATATTCATTAAAACATAAAAAAGACTCTGAACGTAACTCTCACACAGCTAATTTTTAAAAAAAGGATAAATGATGGAATAAGCCAAATCCAATTGAAGCTTTGCTAAGTGCCTAAGAAATGTTCAAAGGGCTGAGTGCTTCTTTTTTTTTAAAAAAAAATTATTCATAAAATAAGTTTATACTCCCAAATAATTTGAGATAATTATTCATAATTATGCCCTCGTCTCACATCTTCATCTTCTTTCATATATAAGTACAGTTGAATTTATAACGTGATTTAAAGGACATGTGGATTAAATTAAATTGAATTCAAATTCAAATTTTTTTTTGTTACATTAAATATGCTTATTTGGTGGAAATTTTAATAGCGTGGTGTCTTAGTTAAGCTGATTGAGACTATCTTTCTTTCCAAATTTGTTTTTGAATCAAATTTTGTTGTCATGAAAAAAAATTCATATGCCAATAGGAATCTTTGTACGGCTACAACACAAAACAATGTTATATTGATGAAAACATCAATTTTCTAAGGGTCATTTTGTTTAACATATACTCCCTCCCTTCCGTTTCTTCTTAATTGTCATATCGCGCTTTTAAAGAGTCAATTTGACTAACTGTCAAAGCTAAATTAGATTACATTATAAAAATTTGAATATTCATAAACTATACAAAAAAAGTACTAGAAGTTATGATTTTACTCAAGTCAAAATTTGATTATGAGAAAAGAAATTGTGACAAGTAAAAGAGAATGCTGAGAGTATATATACAACAAGCTTAGAGGAATAAATTGGATATTTGAACACAAGGTTGGAGTTTTATGTAATCAAACTTTATATAGACTAATAAACCATCTCCCAAATCCTATCAACAACAAAAACATTTTCTAATTAAGAGAAAATTTGATCATGAAGAACATTAGATTGTGTACTAAATCTCTTATTGTGTTGCATTCTTTCAACTATTTGTAGTTTTTCAGAGTCAAGATTGCAAGTTTGCAAGCCTAGTAGCAAGATTAAGGCAAAAAAGCCGCCCAACGGGCATTGTAACATAGAAGAAGATGATATATGTTGCATCAAAGACAAAATATACACTACTTACAAATGTTCACCTCAAGTGTCTAGCAAGACCAAAGCAATTCTCACATTGAATAGTTTCGGAAAGGGTGGAGATGGAGACGGAGACGGACCATCAAAATGTGATAACAAGTATCATTCTGATGATACACATGTTGTAGCTCTTTCAACTGGTTGGTACAATGGAGGAGGGAGATGTCTAAGAAACATAACGATAAATGGTAATGGAAGAAGCGTAAATGCCATGGTTGTGGATGAATGTGATTCGACTATGGGTTGTGATGAGAAACATGATTATCAACCACCATGTAGAAACAACCTTGTTATCGCTTCACAAGGCGTTTGGAGAGCCTTACGTGTGCCTATCAACGAATGGGGTGAGTTGGACATAACTTGGTTCGATGAATAGATGCAGAGGTAGATTCAGAATTTGAAATTGTATTCATGGTATGTGTAACTTTTTTATATTTACTCAACACAAAAAAAAAACATTTATTATATTAATCATGGTTGTGTAACTTGTTGAAGCACTATAGTGACTAATTAACAGTCAAATTACAAGTAGTATTTGTGTTCTTAAATGAAAATTGAAGCTTAATTTATTTTTTCTCTGTTTATGAGAAGATAATTTATTTTGATATTTATCCATGGACTCTGTTTCTCACTCTCTGATAGGCAGAGTTTTAAACAGTGCTGATTCGATTGAACTCAAAAGGAGGCTCGTTGTGAAACTACCTTGGATCAGTGGCGGATCCAAGATTTTACTAAGGGGGTTCGAGAAAAAAGTAGTGCTTAAGATTTGAGGTTTGAACTCTTCAACCACTAAGTCAACCTCTAATCTTATATTCAAGAGGTTCAAAATCAATATATAAGCATAAAAAATTCTTAAAAGTACCTTAAATATTCCTCGGCAAACTCTAGGTCCGCCCCTAGTCGGGATGTTAGGAGCCATATAAGGCTGAGTTCAGAATTGTTAAATTAGGTTTTGGGCCTAACTTAAACCCCAAAGGTATCTCAACGGGAAGAGGATTGCCTAAGTCATATAAGGAGTCCACTCATCTCATTAACTACTAATGCGAGACTATTTGCTTTTAACACCCACCTCATACGATGTGCTTAGCATGTGGTGTGTGAACAATCTTTTATTTTTTTGGACCCCAACATTTGGTGAGATGGATTCTACTCTGATACCTTGTTAAATCGGTATCTTGTTGAAGCACTTTTTGGGCTAAAGACTAACTTGTGAGACCCCAAAGGTTGGGTTAGAGCATATACTAGAGGTTTAGAGTTCGAATTTTGGGAAATAAAAGAATTTCTTGATAGAGAGCGAGTTTTACCGCAAAATAGTCATATCAAGACAAGTGGTTTCAAAGCCTAATGCCTAAAGGAGGAAAAAAAACACAAGGGAAATTGCCTCCATGTCTAATTAATGGGAGAAAATACTTACACCACGCAGTCCATATTTTGAGCTGGTTACATGGTTTAGCCCATATTTGTGTATAAACACATTTCATACACTATTATACACATATATACAAGAATGATACATTATATATAATATTTTTTAATGACTTTAGTGTTCGAGCTAGCTTTCTCGACTAATTCAACGGTATACCTACCACCATTATATAATGTTTTTCCCTAGATATAATATATATTGAACTACGTAACGTAATAATATATTGTCTATCACAAGAAAAAGAAGTCTTGAAGGAGATATCATTTTGTAAACAAAATCACCAAAATCAAGCTAGTACATAAGGGATACAATAAGCAAATTGACTAACATAACAAAAAGGGCACCCTATTGCTTCTTGTTTAAACTAGACCAATACTCACTCTCCCATGACCTCACTTGCTTTGTTGCATTAACTTTTTGTTCAACAAATGTCTTAAGTTGTTGAGGATCATAAGGTGGTGGAAGTATACAAGGATCACTATAACTTGGAAATTTCTCTAAACCTTCTTCCATGAACTTTCTCCATAAACCATCTAATGGACATGCCAATGATTCTGAACATATTTCAGTAGCACTTTGAGGAACAATTGGATCAAATCTTTGTAACTTTGCATATTCATTCAATAGATGGTAAATGTAATCGAAAACGCGCTCCATCTTCATATCTTCATGAATGAATTCACTTCCTGCCTTTCCTATTGCTTCTGCCTGAAAATTCTCAGCAAATTCACAACAAGGTTTGTCAAACTAAAGAAATGGCATATACTTTATCCGTCTCAGTTTATATAGCACACTTTTATTTCTGACATTTGCTTATTTAGAAATGATTTAACTTTAAACTTCAAACAAATGTACGTGACTTGTTTGAAATCATATGCATAAAAAATCTCTATTTCTTTCCTTTGAATTTAGTGTCTTATCAAACACTAAATATCAGTCAATTATGGATGAGTGACTTGGACAATCGGTTCTTGACCTAACTTCTGCGGATAGTTAGGGCTTAGGCTATAATTTATTTCTTTTCATGACATCAGAACAAGACTCATCCTATTTCTAGTTCATAATGATAGACACATTAAAATTTTCCACGCTCGAAATATCCACTTAAATGAGATTTTAAAATTCATAGATGAAATTAAACGTTATAATCGTGAAAAATAACTAAAAAAAAATGAAAATATAGTCATGTACCTTGTGAGTGTGATTGTTTCCCCATTGAACAGCAAATTTGAGAGATTTACACTTGTCATTATCACTAATAGGCCAATAATGTTGTTGTGGGATCATTCCTCTTATGAAGAAATCATAGAAGTGAGACTCTATGTATAATGTTGGGGAATCACATGCAAATATGTATTTCTCACTAACTGACCATGCCCATCCTTCAACATATATTTTGTATCTATATAATATAATAACAATTTCAAAATTATAATAATTAGTAATTAATACAAGAAAATTGAAAATCTTTAATTTGGAATATTATATTGTAGTAGCATATATATATATACATACTAACCTGTGTGTGCATTGGTCTTCAATATTTGATTCCTTGTACCCTATTTTGGATTGATTTTTCCAATCCTAGGATTGTCATTTGAAAAAGAAAAAAAATAAGATAAAAAGATTATGTTATTATGTAATAGGCTAAGAAATAAATTAATTTGATCATGTCAATTGGTAAAATTATATGTATGAGAATTAATGGCTAGATAGATCTACTCAATTTGTTTTCACAAAAAAAAAAAGCTATTTAAAAAGATGCTTACATAATAAGTAAAATACATAATAAGTTTTCCTAATAATAAATATATTTTAAATCTGAAAAACTATAATTAGAGAAAAAAAATTGTTTTTCAAATTTTGAACATGTACTCAAACACAATGTGGCACTATAGTTAACATCACCCAGAAAATACATCTCTACATCCTTTATCAAAAGTCTTGAATAATTTGAATTATAACACAATTCAAATTAATTGAAACCCCATAAAATAAATATCAAACACAAGTAAAAAAGCCAAAAGAAAAGAACAGAAAAAAAATTATGTAACACATTTTTATTTTTAAAAAATTCAGTTTTTCAAATTTTGAACATGTAAAACATAATGTGGCACTATAACATCACCTAAAAAGTACCATTAGGGTTTTGGACAGGATCCCACAACCCCTGAATAAAAATTCTCAAAATTTGAATCGTAATACAAATTTAAATTAATTGAAACTCCATAAAATAAATATCAAACCAAAGTAAAAAAAAAACAAAGAAAATTATGTGACACATTTTTATTTTTGAAAAATTCAGTTTTTCAAATTTGAACATGTAAAACACAATGTGGCACTATAACATCACCTAAAAAGTACCATTAGGGTTGTGGATAGGATATTAGGGTTGTGGATAGGATCCCACAACTCCTGACTAAAAACTCTCGAAATATGAATCGTAATATAAATTTAAATTAATTGAAACCCTATAAAACAAATATCAAACCAAAAAAAAAAAAACAATAAAATTATGTGAGACATTTTTTATTTTTGAAAATTTTCATTTTTTAAATTTTAAACATGTCAAACACAATATGGCACTATAACATCACCTAAAAAGTACCAGTAGGGTTGTGGATAGGATCCCACAACCCTGACTAAAAACTCTCAAAATATGAATCGTAATACAAATTTAAATTATTTGAAACCCTATGAAATAAATATCAAACCAAAGTAAAAAAAAATAATAAAATTATGTGACACATTTTTTATTTTTGAAAATTTTCATTTTTCAAATTATAAACATGTAAAACACAATATGGCACTATAACATCACCTAAAAAGTACCATTAGGGTTGTAAATAGGATCCCACAACCCCTAACCAAAAACTCTTTGAAATTTAATTCGTAATACAAATTCAAATTAGTTGAAATCTCAAAATATATAACAACACCTAAAAAGTACCATTAGGGTTGTAAATAGGATCCCACAACCCCTAACCAAAAACTCTTTTGAAATTTAATTCGTAATACAAATTCAAATTAGTCGAAATTTCAAAATAAATATAAAAAATCAGTGGAAAGATATGATCTAGAAAGTCAAGGAAATATACCTGAGTATATAATAGAGTATCCCAATTTTGTTTGTCAGTAACATTACACTTTGTAAGGTCTTTTCTAACATGAGAAACAAGTGGATTTCCCCTCCAATAAGCAAAGGGTATCCTATCTTTCCATTTACTTCTCTTATTCCCTTCTTTTATATTCTTTAACATACTTCTCCATGGCCTTATATTTGTCTCTCCCCTATAAACAATCAAAATCACAATCATATATCAGTTCGCGATCGCTATTTTTTGAATGTATACAAAATAAATCTCATTTTAATATACCAATCTGTAAGGTGTGAATCATACTAAAGATATCAAGTGCACTGGACAAATCTTGTGCGATACATGATTAGATATTATTAAGGATGAAAATAGACTTTTGACTCTATAAATTATTGTAACAAATATGACTTATTTATATTTTTAAATAATAAATAAGTTTACATGACTTATAAAAATTAGAATAAAATACTAAAAAATCCTGATAAGGATTTTCATGACAAACAAAAACTAAACAAATAAATAGATTAGAACCCATAAAGGACTTATAATCTTTTAATTTATTTTTTTTAAAAAAAAAAACATAGATGTATATAAAGAAGATCACAAATTAATTTAAGAAGGTTTATTTTCTTGACCTTTGACATATAAATAAGTAAATTCTATCTCAATAAAATATAATGCAATGCAATTTAATTAGTATCAAAATCGAAAGCTGGCTCAGACATTATCATCATAAAAAATATATATATTTAAGGCCTGCGAAATGATTGATAATTACCAGCCCCAAAATGACCAATCTGGGAAAACAATATCCAAGCTCTGCCAATCTGAACAGTACCAGAACAACGGCGGTGGACCGGAATCAGGTCGCCGGAATTTCCTCTCCGGGATAACCGGCCGGTCATCGGTATCAAACATGATCTCCAAATTAGGCAATTTTCCGGGATAAAACCTTAGGAGTTGTACAATACCATACATCGTGAACAAATGTCTAGTTTCTATCGAGTATTTCGCGTAACGCTCAATATAAATCTTCCCGTCCAAAATTATTAACCTAAAATGTGCATATTTTTTCGATTTTTCGAGCATTTCTCGAGTAATTCCGGTGTTCTTCCAATGCCTTAAATCTTCATGAATCCATCTAAAATATTCAGGACATGTTGAGTTGTTAGGGTTTAAGGGTTTATAGGACTTTGGATAAGTTGTTGGACATGTATTGGTTTTGTTCCATGCATTACAATCCAATGGATATTCAAGAATTTGAGGTTTCATAGATTGTTTTTCTACTATTTTATAAGGCTCGATAAAAACGAGATTAGGGACCATGATCTCCGCTTTCTTTCTTAAATGTACGGAATACTTTGCCTGCACAAATTTTTAATCAAAATAAGTAAATTAATTGAAGACGAAAAAAATAGTTGATTTATCTAATATAGACTATGCTTGAGAACATACATAAAAAAAATTCCAAATTTTGATTGAAAAGTATCTCATACGAATATTTTATTACGTGTTCAGATGCTCAGTCAAAACTAACAATATTTTGATATCAAAATAAAATTTAGTGAAAAATTTAAGCTTTGGTAATACCTCCACATTCCATACTTTTTACATGTACAGTAAGTCTTCCTCTTATGCAACTATTTAGACCAATTTATATATTTTTTGGTTCTACATTTTTCGACCAATGTTTTTATAGTTTTTAATTTTGGGTGAAATAATTATTTATTCTCCAATTCATTTTTATTTTACTTGTTAAATATGTTAAAATAGATTTTTATTGTTTTACTTGTGCAATTTAATAAGAATAAATAGAGTTAATCACTTTTCTTGACTTTATCTCTATTGTTAAGTAACCATTATTAATTTCTCAAATTTATTGGTTTGACTACTATAATTTGTAGTCAAATTTAGATTTCTAAAATCTAATAAATAGAGGCAATTTGGTCAAAAAAATATTTAATTAATATTTTTTTAAAAAAGAGCACAGAATACATTGTCAAGTAACCGTTAATTTCTCAAACTTATTGGTTTGACTACTACAATTTGTAATTAAATTTACATTTCTAAAATCTAGTAAATAGAGGCAATTTGGTAAAATAAATATTCAATTAATATATATTTTTTAAAAACAGCACAAAATACATAGTGAACAAGTAAGAAAATTGCTAATATATAAGTTTTCATCTACTGTATGTTCTTGGGAAGTGACAACAAAAACTAAATGAAGGGGGAGCATCAAAATTTCACCTAATAATTTTAACATTATAAAAATATAATATTTTTCTGCGGAAGGATGTTTAGATGAATATCACTTAACTCTATCTAGCTCTATCCCTGCTTGATAAATTCGATTTATCCGTGATATTTTAGAGTTTAGACCATCTAGAAACTAATTAAAATTCAAAAAGAATTATAATTTCTTCTCTTTTTTTTTCCGTCTTCCCTTTTACTATTCTGATTGAATTAATTTAATATATGTCTTTTTGATTCATCGATTAACTTATCAGTGAATTTTAATCTATGATATATATATATATATATATATATATATAGAGAGAAAAATTATCTTATAAGCGATCTGATAATACAAAAAAGAGAAGAAAAAAAAGACTTACAAGATCAATCCATCCAAGAAAGGACAAAGATGAAACTGTGATGGTGAGAAATAAGAATAGCAACATTGTCACATAAGTTGTTGTTGTAACTCTCTTCAAATATTTCCATTTTGCTCCCACAATTGATATAATATTATTACTTTTATTCCAAAAAGAACTCAACAATTCCTTCTTCATCTCTTTTCTTACCTATAAATAAAAATAAAATGTAACTCACAAGTTAAATGTAATTTATATAGAGAGAGGTGAAAGGGGAAAAAAAGTAAGAATTCTCAAACTTGACTTTGAAAGGTCTCTATTGCTATTTTAACTTTTTTTGGGTAATTTCAGAGATTTTCTAATTTAATAACACTAAGTTTTTTTTGTAATGATTTTGAATATTAGATTTATTTATGTGAATATATTGTAATCAAATTTGTTTAAATGATAATCATTCAAGTGGACTTTAAAAATGTCTTTTTGTGGCATTAATTTGTTTATTTTTAATAAACTTAGTTTACTAGAGTAAATTTGTCTTGAAATTTAGTATTTAATAATTAATCATCAATTTTTACATTTCATTTGGTTGTAGTAACATATATATATATAAATCTCATTCAATTTTCTAAGTTAATATTTTGATAATCTGATTCAATACTTGGTTATAAGTCCTTAATTAATTATTTTCTTCAATGATTACATATAGAGTAGTACCACTACAGCACTTCTATGTCCAAACTCTATTCACCCTTAATTAGGTAAATAATTAATTTCTCTGCTTGGAAGAATTTTCAGCGTTGACTCTACGCGGTTTGATATGCAAATTAAATTATTTTGATCCTTAATATTTTAAATTTATAGATTTAATTTCATATTATATATTTTTTTTATAAATATAAAATCTCATAATTTTTTTAAAAAATATTTTAAAAAATTGATTCATAATCAAACAATGTAATACAATGTTCTAAAATATCATATTAATGACTTGTTTATCTTCATGTTCCTTTCATAAATAAATGATATATAAAAAATCACTAATTCAAATAAATCAACAATATTGATAACTTATTATCGTTAAATATAGTAATGACAACTTGCGAGTATATAATGTTATGGTTTGCTATAGTTCGGTGAGTAGCCTGGTTGCAAGTAAAGTTATAGGAGGTGTTGAAACACCGCTCGAATAGAATTTAAAGGAGCTAGAGTCATAATAAAAATAAAATAAAATTAGCTGATATAGTGTAGCCTTCGAAAAGAGGTGAGAGTAAGAATATTTTCTTTGATTGCAAGTGCTAAAGAGGTATATTCACATGGGTTGAGAATTGGATTTAGAGACACATGATTTCATCCGTTTTTCATTGGTCATGGTAATAGTGTCACAGATTTATCAAGATTGGTCCAAAAAAAAAATCGAATAAGATTTGAGAAATGAGTGTATAGACGTTCAACTTGAGTGTGATGATAAGTTTATTCGTGGCTTTGAATTTCGTAATGAGTTTGATTGAATTTTTAGCGAAATATATGATAAGATCAATGAAGAGGCGATCAATGATAAACTAAGATACGTGAATTCATAAAAATCTTAAAGGTATGAGCTAATAGTGATGGATATTGAGTTACACGACTGGATTCAAATTGAAGTTTTTCATGATGAGTTTAGGTTTGTGTTAGTGTGTTTTGTCAATGTATGAATTGGTAAGGTGAGAAATAATCAATCGCATTGAGTATGAAGCATTTGGAAGGACTTAAAAATTTCAAGTAGTAAATTTGGTTACATTTGATTGTTAATACCCAAGGGGAGTTTCACATAATGTTATGGTTTAAAGGACAAGGTAAAAATTGTCATGGGTTGTTGGACAAAGAATAAGACTTGTAAGTGAATAAGCAAAAAAAAAAAAAAAAAGTTTTGGTTTATTGAAGAGTTCAAGGTATTTAAAATTTCTATCATGAGAAGAATGTAAGAAAAGTGAAGGAATAAAGACCTCTTGTATAAGCCCTTGATTTGTAGTTGAAGAATTTATTAATTTTTAATTATGAGTTTACATATGATTGTGAGATATGAAGTAGTACAGACTTACTAGAAATTATCAACTTTTCTAAAGATTGAGTTTTGTTTGGGTGACTAGTAATGATGTGGGAAAGATTATATGTGGTTATGTCGAGCTAGATTGTTCAAATTTTATTGGTAACTTATTGATGTTCAACAGTGTGTACCTAAATTCTACATGGTTAATTAGAATTTTGAGGGGATTGAATCTAATTTGTTGATGGGATGATATAGACTATTATGATATTTTACATAGGCATTTGATGGTGAGTAAAGATTTTGAGCTTATATTATACATAAGTATTGGAGTGACCAATAGTGTCTTTGAGTTTTGGCATGGGGTATATGATGGTTTGAAGGATAGTTAAAGTTTGGTATGTGAGTGGTTGTGTGATGTTGAGAATAAGTGTGATTCAATTATTTTACCGAGATGGGAAAGTACTTTTATATTTGAAATTAGTGTCATTTTTTAGTGTGACTCGTATTTGTCATGAAAAGGTTAAATGTAAATAAAGAGAGCCATAGTTCAAAAATTTTAACGACTACAATGTGTTTGCTAAGAATAATTTTTTTTATATTAATGACAGTTCGAGAGTATGGTAAATGTCTTATATGGTAATGATGTTTGTCAGTATCAAGAGTAATGACTTTAATGGAGTATTGTGAGAAGTATGTTGGATTTGATGAAACAAGTATTTGTTATATTGTAATGAGGATTTGACGGATTGATTGTGGGTGACCAAAAATCAAGGACGGAGTCATTTGAATGGAATGTTTGATATGGGCGCTATAGAGAAAATATATTGTGTTATGTGATTTTGTTATGTACATTTTTATGTGGACTACCTACTTCATTTCAGACATGATTGGGAGTGTGATTCATTGCGTATATCCACGTGTGTTTCTACATCAATGGGTGAATCCATAGTGGTGGATCGAATGTATCGATCATCTTATGTCCTCTCGATAGGATAGGATCTTTAGGCAAACGTGGTTATTTCAGTCATGATAGATTTGATGTTGTTTGGGATAGTTAAAGTATACCACTACCTGCACGACCTTGCTTATGATAACTTAATGAAGAACTTCCGCGAATACTTACAGTTATCCGACAATGTTGTTAAAGGTTATGCATTCTAGAGTGTATCACTTGTTGGGTGTTTACTTGATCTTGTTCTTCTTTGGGTTAGATAAGTTTGATACTCCCTTGATTAGTATTTGATGACTAAAGATCAAATTTTCATAGCTTAAGTCCACGGAAAGATTGTGTTGTGAGAATGAAATTTTGAAGAAAAAAAAAATTGTGATGGTTCACTTCTGGTTTCAGCCGATATTGATTCAGAATTGTCTTGTGGTTAATTATGAAAAGATTCTCCATGAAGATTGTGGTATGGGATACTGTGTCTTGGTTTATATTTGATTCATGGGTTAGTTTGTTGCTTGGTAAATTTAATTCGTAAATATGTCAAAGTGCAATTTGAAAGTTTAGTTCTTAGTAGTTGATCTTTATGGAATGATCTTAAGGAGGAGCTCACTTGAACACGAAATAGTAGTTCATAACTCAAGCTTTTGATAACATCGGTTGTTCTTCCTTCACCTACTTTATGTTCGGGGACGAACATGATTTTAGTGGTGGATAATGTAACGACCCCCTTAGTCGTTTTATGAATTTTACCCATTTATCTAAACTTAATTATTTTAGTAGTTTTTATAAATAATTTATGACTTATAGAAATGAGTGCTACAAATTTTAAAATAAATTAATAGTTAATTAAGTTTTACAAAATAATAAAAGAAAAATAAATGTACTTAATTTTAAGAAAAATATAATAATAATAACTAATAAAAAAAAAGGGCTAAGCCCAATTGAAAAGAAGAAAAAAAGGTTAAAGCTGTTGCTGTTGTTAGCAGCAGCAGTCACGCATATAAAAAAAAAAAAAAAGATCACGCAGTCTAACAAGAAAAAAAACGGAAGAAGAAGAGAGGCAACGTTACGTCGTTAAAGAGGAACCATGTGTTTAAATCAGGTAAGAAGATCGATCTTCTATAACTGGATTGAATTATTTTGTATAATTATTTATGAAAATATTAACACCAAAGGGTTAAATTGTAAAGTGTTTTTATCAATTGATTTTAAATTTGGTTAAGATCGTATTTTTTTTTAATTTGTGGGTTAATGTAAAACTAAGGTGTTTAGTGGGTGAGGAATAAGGAAGTTATAATTTTGGATTGAAATACAGGAATAATTCAAGCTTTTACACTATTATATGTATGTTCCCAAGGAGTTATTGTTGTGATTGCACATAGTGAATAATGTGATATCCTTATCAAAAATTAAAGCTTTATATGCCATAAGTATGTATAATGGTTATGGGTTTGGTTTAGTTTCACAATTTTCTTATAGTTATCAAGTAATAATTCAAGTTTTGTTATAATGAGATAGGTAATTAAATATTAAGGGCATTGTATTATATGAATGTCATTAGATTTATGATATAGGAGAAGGGAAACATAACCCTAGACTTGAAATTTGGAAATATGAGGGTTGACATCTTAATTGACATCAATATTACGAGCTTGATTACATATCTGAGTGAGTTTTTGTGTTTAGACTAGACCTATAGTAATTTGAGTTTTGTTGGGTTCGAAATCTTATTATGACTAATAATATGAATAGATTGCTTTGAGTTGGAAGTCCAACGAAAAGAGGAAGACTCAAGTCACAGGGTGATTGTTCGACTATTTGAGGCAAGTGGATTTCTAAACTCTTGTTAAGTGTATGGAATGCGTGTATTTCCTTGTGATATATGTTTGGGAGTAACGGGATTGGTGATGGGTTGACTTGTCCACATTGATTAATTCTAATGATGAAATAAAAGGGATAACAAAAGGCGATGTGATTAATTACTTATGTGTGATGTGTTGAGAAAAGTTTGATGGCTTGTTGAATCATTGTTGATGTGATTTCATGTTTGTGTGGTTGTGAACTGTGCAATGTTATGAAAATGGTCATCTCCTCATTATTTGTGTGAACATGTCATTGCATTATTTCTGAGACGTGGTTGTGAAAGTGTTATGTGCATTGAGAAAGAATGATAACTTAAAGAGGATGTACCATTTCGAGGGACGTATCGCGCGCCGCGATGGATACTATATTTCGAGGGACGTATCGCGTGCCGCGATGGATACTATATTTCGAGGGACGTATCGCGCGCAGCGATGGTTACTATTATCGAGGGTCGTGTCGTGCGCCGCGACAGATGCATGGACAGATATGTCCCCCATGGGTCCCGGACTGAGAGACAGCGGGTGTGTATCACTAGGTCAGACATGCATCATTATACTTGACATTACATTCCATTGCATTGCACATACTTATCATTAGTGAACTTGATATCGTATTTTGCTGATCTTCTGATTGCCTTTCTGCGGAACTTGTGATTGATTATTATTGAGCTTGTTATTGCGGATATGTAATTTGTTGAAGTATTCTTGTTGAGGATATGTAATTTGTTGAAGGGTTGTTGTTGAGGATATGTAATTTGTCTAAGTATTGTTGTTGAGCTACGTGCTATGTAAACTGTGAGCTGTTAGGTTGGGTTGATTTTAATGCAGGTTGTAGTTGTGGAGGTTTGGTTGGGGGTGGTAGGAGTACCCGTATTTTATCCCCTTAGCTTGTGTTTAGACGTTTTACTTGCTGGGTACCGTGTGGTTTGGTACTCAACCCTTGCTACTACAATTTTTTTTGTAGGTTACTAGCCCGGACTTGTGATATTTCCCTTCTCCTTGTCTGAGGTTTCTTGGAGATTTGTCAGGTAGCTGTTTCCATCGCAGCAGACTTTCTTCTCCTTAATTATGATCTTGTTCTATTCTAGAAACAAGTTCATTTGAGACTTGAGTTTTTCTTTTGAATCAATTGTAATACTTTAGAGGCTTGTACACGTGACAACCAGGTTTTGGGGTATAATGTAAGTTGATAGTAAATTTTCCGCATTTTTATTGTAATAGTTGAGTTTTAGGCTTACTTGTCTTGGTGGGATAAGACGAGTGCCATCACGTCCATTTTTGGGTCGTGACAGTTACACATTGTACGAACAATTTTTTTATATCGAGCGTGTTGTTATGAAACTATATAAATTTAGAAGAAGAAAAGTAGGGAGAAGAGAAAAGAATTCTTATTTCTCTTGAAGTATATTCAGGGTTCATAGATCTTTCACAATTTTTTTTACAATGAAGGAAAACTCTTTATTTATAGGAAAAACCTTACTTGGTGCCCAAGTAGAATTCCTAACCATATCCTACAAGGACTCCACATAATTAGACATTCACTATAATACAAATTGTTTATAACACTCCCCCTTGAATGTCGGTAGATTATGTGTCTCGTTAAAACCTTACTAGATAAAACCCAGTGAGAAAAAAATCTAGTGAAGGAAAAAGAGTACACATATCTAATAATACGCACTATGGAGGCCTCAAATTTTATTTATTTTCTTTAAAGTTTCTCTATCTTAGTTTTTCTTTTTTAGAATTTGGCGTTACTCACGAGTAGATCCAATTTTTTGTTTTAAAAAATCTTCATTTTGTTGTAATAGACGGCTTCTTATCTTATATTAATTAAACATGGAGTAGATTGAATACTTCTGGTTAGGATTTTTTACGATTTGTTGTTTGTATTTGTATATTAGTGAAAACATCGGGGACAATGTGTTTATTATCAAAATAAATGGTACAGTATTACGCGTTGGGATTAAGGAATTCACTGCAGTAATTGGTCTCAAATGTGAATTCTTTAGCGACTTTGTTTCAAATCCATCTATTTCAAATAGATTTATCCAAAAGAATTTTGGTGAAATGACCAAAGTCCCTAATATAGACTTCTTGAACAAGTTTAAAGAGGCTAACTTTGAGCCCCAGGTTCGATTCAAAATTGGCGTTCTGTACTTTATTAGTACAACTCTGACAGGTTCTGAGGCCTTCAAAACAACTATATCTAAACTGTATTTTGATTTGGTTGAGTCCGGTCAATACATCAACTTTCAATGGATACTGAATGTTTTAGGTCGACTCTTAAAGCTTACCGTCGTAGGTTGAAAAATAATCCTACATGATTCAGGTTTAGTCAATTTCACTTAGCCTTGCAGATTTAGTTTAATGAGTGTCGTTATTAGCCAGTTCTACTTAGCCTTGCGGATTTGGTTTGATAAGTGTTGTCATCCATTTGACAACACAACTGCTACTTGTGTTGCAATTGGCACACCTCGTATTCTCAACTGGAAGACACCGAATGAAAGTATTTTCTGCGAGGACTTAAATAATCCAATTTTCAGAACATATGACAATCATGTTTTTTTTATTTATTTATTTTACTTTCTATCACCTTTTTGTTTATAGTTTTTAGTTCTCCCATATTATTTTGTTACTAAGCATAAATTTAAAAACATAGTTTTGTTTTTACGGATGAAGAAATGAATGCCATTGAAAAATATTTTTTATGATTCTTCTAGTCATTATGGAATTTTTAACCAAACTAAGACATTATATAAAACAATTTACCAAAGTAATACATTTTTCTAAAATTTTACAAAACTAGTATAAACGTATTTCACGGTAACGTTTTAGGGTATATTTTATTTTTTAAAAACTAACAGCATTAGGTTGATATACGTTACTGTAAGTAACATTTTACTTTTAAAACGTTATTTTCAGTAACGTTTTACTCCTAAAACGTTACTGTGAGTAACGTATATCAATCTAACGCCATCAACTTTTAAAAAATAAAATATATCCTAAAACGTTACTGTGAAATACGTTTATACTAGTTTTGTAAAATTTCAGAAAAACATATTATTTTGATGAATGACTTTATATAATGGCTTAGTTTGGTTAAAACCTCAGTCATTATGAGACAGAAAATCAAACAACATTAGAAAGGAACAATGTCGACTTTGAATTGAAGAGGGAAATTGCAGAGATTGGTATATAATAAATATTATCATTAAATATATTTTTTACATGTTACAAAGAATTTATTAACTCTTTAATGTTATTTTCTCAATTCATTTTTTTCATTACTTAATACTACATTTGTTATCTTTTTAATGTTTAACATATATGTTTATATATGTTGACAAAGTTGACAAGCACATGATCAAATTGAAAGCATAAGTCGATAATTCGACAAAGTTGATAATCGATAAGATTGGGTCTTCAAGAGGTCAACCAACACAAACATCACACCAATAGTTATCTTGAAATTTTTTGTGTATTCTCTCCGTCCACAATTGTTTGTCAGGATAAAGTTATGTACTCCCCTCAAGGAAAATTTAATACAATGTGTAATTTGACTAATATAACCTCACTATAGCAAAAATATCAAAAGTCTACATAACTTTTCATTTGAACAAAATGGAATACTTGAGGGTAGAATTGGAAAAAAAATAACTAATTGTTTCTTGATTGTTTAAATTGACAATTAATCTTGGATATCTATTTTAATATATCTACCAAACAATTATGGACCGAGGGAGTATGATTTTTAAATGAAGTTGGCATTCTATCGTTTATATATTGTTTAAGCAAATTTTAGACATTATTTTTCAATATTTTCTTTGTTTCATATTGGTGTTATTTTGGTAATATTTAATAAAGTAATCCTTATGCATGTTTTTATTGTTTTGCAAGTGGTGTTACAAAATTTGTATTAACTTTGAATGAATATTGTATTAAGTATATTATTTTTTATAGTGTTAAATTTATGAAAGGCACTATTCATGACAGATTATTGTTGTTGGTTTAAATTGGTACTAATCTTATATTAAATTTGTAAAGACAATTTTTACGCATGATATATTTTTGTTAGTCTGAATAAATTTTTATTTTAACATATACATTAGGATGATGTCCATCAAAAAATTGAAAAGTCTCAAATGGGTCAGCCAAAGGGAATATGTAGATATTTCAAACATTGATGGTATAACTTATGAGTAACGATTACAATATAATGTAGATATTCAGTCATAAAGTTTTTTTAACATTTGTTTTCTTTTCCTTTTTTAAATATGTAGTAGATACGCAAAATTTAATTGACCAAACATCGGTGTTATTGCTATGTTGACTTATCTAGATCATCGGCTTCAAAATCACCAACTCTAGATGATTATCCTGGTTTGACCATGACACAAAATACTAACCAGAAGGATTCAATATACTAGTACTACCATGTTTAATTAATATTAGATAAGAAGTCGACTATTACAACAAAATGAAGATTTTTCAAATAAAAAATATTGAATCTACGCGTGAGTGACGCCAAATTCTGGAGAAAAAAAAACAATGAGAAACTTTTAAGAAAATGAATAGAATCTAATTTTTTTAATTAATGTTAACAAATTAGGGTAAAATAAGGAAAATAGATATTCCTAATTAGTTTGAATCTCCTAAATTTATGTCAAACAACAATTATCATCAATGAATACAAAATTAATTAATATACGTTTTTTATCCTCCTTTTTTTCAAAATCAATTTTTTTTATCCTTCTTTATCTTTTTATTTTTTTTCAAAACAGACTTTTTACCGTTACTTGAAAAAAACTTTATTTTTATAAACTATTACAACCTGAAATTTTTTATTGTTAGAAAGAATCATTCTACTCTCATAAGTTTGAAATTATTAGTCTTATAAATGTCAACTAATTTTATCTTCACCTCCACCCATAGCCCCATCCCCACAACCCTCCACCTTCTATATTTACCTCTTATAGTATTTGTTTAGATTATATATAAATATTTTTCGATAATATTTTGCTTGTATACCAAACATAAAGAAAATAACTAGAAATTCACTCATTTTCCTATAAATATTTTTTCATTCTTCCATTACACTAAACACACCCAAGAATTTGTGACAAAATGGTTATTTTATCAAACAAAGCTTGGGCTGGAAAAAAAATCATCTTATGCTTCCGCGGTATACATGTAGCAGAGCCAGAATATTTAGTAAGGGGTGTCAAAATATACATGTGATGCTATCAAACAGATAGAACACAGAACCTCAAGTAGTTTTTGCAACCCTTAACAACTACACTAAACCATTAACTTGTATCAAGAGGTGTAAACACTTGTATACATATTTATTAAACCAAATTTGGACCTATATATATAATGTAATTTCCAACGAAAGGGTATCGAGTGTAGGGTAGCTCCGCCCCTATATACATGGTGAAGGCAAAATGCTTTGTTCACCAAACCATTTTATTAATTTTTCTGTTGAGAAAACTAACCTTTTAATGAGCTGATATTACAGACTAATCCTTCATTCATAAGCAACAAATTAGAGTTCATGAACCCAATAAACTAGTCTCAACATAGTTAAAAAGAGGCAAATAGAGATGGTTTTAAAATATTACCTAGCTCTACTAAAGTTCTTTTAATCATCTACTTTTCCTAAATGGTCATGAATATCTTGAGAATGCCATTTTGAAGTTCCAACACACAATATAATGTTATGTCTTCCTCCAAGAAGAGTATTGAGTAGTATAAAATTTTTACGAGTATTAGTCTGAGACATTCTAATTACGTAGCTTCATTCTCACTAAAAGACACAACTAACAGACACTTCAACAAAGCAAAAACATGAATCAGATGATTTCAGCAATTCCACTGTCAATTCAATGGAGTTAGCCCAGAAAGGGCTCAAATTATCAGCCTCGGAAGCAAAATCATGTCACCCATGGACCAGCGTTTTTAGCTGTCGAAATCATTCACAGATCCACCATTGTCCCAGCAAGACTCAATATTTTCTGAATCACTTGCAATAAACTTGCGTAATTTACATAAGCCAATATTATAGTCATTTGTCAGTAATGCAATCTATCTAAAGCAGCAACTCACCTTACGGAGCCATGAATGAGAAGGCCTCAAAATCTTGAGGTTTCAGAAACCAGTTCTTGAAATTTGAACTGCCTTTAAAGGTTTCTGAAGCTACATTATATTCTTGCGACTTATCCTGCAAAAGATAATATAAAGAAGGTGAAACAGTCTGTTTTCACAAATTCACCTTGAAAATATTAGTCTCTGTTCAGTTCAGCTAAAGTGAGCAGTATAAATTATGACATAAGAATGTCAATATCAATGCCTTATTTAACAAAATACGCATATACTTGTATCCACAGACTACATCTCACTTTTATTGCTATGAAATATTAGTGCCTCTTAACCCAAAATGAAAAGAAGAAAGTTATCACACAGGAATGCAGATACCAATAAGTTTTCGTGAATATGCAAACATTTGTACACAAAGAACTGCAAGTCACCTTTAGTTCTCGATAAGAGTTCCCAACGAAAGCATGTTCACCTAAGCAATTACATGAAAGTGATAAGAAGGATTCCGAAAGGCGCTTCCTGAAACGATCATAGTTTATGTCATTCCTACAAAGATTTACAAGATATTTCCACATATCATGGCTAAACATTTACATAACAGAATGGAGAAAGTAATAAAGCACATTTTATTAACTAGTTGACAGCGTGGTGTGCAGTATGCACATTAATTAGTTAAAAACTTAAAATAACAAAATTGTAGAACTCCTCATCAATCATCAGAAAGAACTTTCTTAAATTTAACCCACTGAAATTAAGAATCATAGAACAGCAACGCCATAGAATTTTCTAAAATCTATTTCTGATGAGCTCACTTGCATAGAGAAGACTCGGTGGAAGGAGACATAGCGCCCTTTGCAGAAGTGCCCTGCTTCCTGCCAGTGGTTCCAAGAATGACTTCATGCAATCCAGAGTTGTTCCAGCATATGGAGTACCTTGACATTAGAACGCACTCTTTGAAGTAAATACAAAAGAAATGCCAACAGATTATTCATCTAGATAAATGAATATTCACCTACCCACATGTTAAAGTGGTCAAAGCAGTTTCAGAATGTTGAAACTCCTCGGGTGGAATTGGCGCAACAAAGACAAGTGGCTACCAAAGGTGAAAGGAAAAAATGTAACATACTGACAGTGAGGATAAAATGAAGAAGCATGGCTAGAAAATTGTGCAAAAACCTTGTTTACTTGAAATGGATCCATTAACTTGTTGGACAATGGTAAGATACGCTCGTATGTAGCTCTCATCACTTCATCTTCAATAATAGAGGTTTTTGAAGCTATATGGGATTGTCCAATGGTCACAGAAGAAATATAAATTGGCTCCAAGAAGTAAGAAAGTAGAGCTCCTGCAGTAAGAACGGTACTGACTGAAATTAGAAACAACACAGAACTTCCAGTAAATATTAAAAGATCACTGCAATAAGTAAAAGCAAGGCTCCTGCAATATTAACAATAGCTATTGGCTTCAAGTAAAAACAATGATAACCACCAGAAAGTACCTTAACAACCACCGAAAATTTCATTACAGCACATCTTGAAAGCACTCTATAGAGGAAAGCTTCACAAAGTTGATAATACAATACCTACCAGAGCAGTGTTCACAGGTTTCTCCATTTCATGAGACAATCTCTTCAGCAATTTAAGAGTCTAAGCACCAGGAAAAAAATTTCTTCAAAAAGTCATATGATGATACATCACAAACTACTCCTACCATTTAATTTTATGTGTCTTACTTAGCTGGCATGGAGTTTAAGAAAATAAGGAAGACTTTTGGATTCTTACCGTTTTAAACTAAAGGTGTAGAATGGTACCAAATGCCCTTTGAATCTTGTGGACTTAAACATGGTAGGAGTGATGATTGAATTAAAGAGCTACTAAATAGAGAAAGTGGCATTCTTTTTATAATAGACTAGAAAGGAAAGACATATAAATTGGAACTCAGGGAGTACTTCACAATCCCATGAACCAAACAAGTGAACAACAGACCAACCATGTTATTGCATAATGAATAGTCAGATATCGTAATGACTTTGTGGATGTCTTACTAACATCCTGACATTGAATGGGAGTTCATGATAGGCATATAAACTCCATCAAAGATGGACATTTACAAAAGAGGATTAACAATCTGGTAAAACATTTGATAATTTCATCTAACTGCTAAATCTCAATTAATTACATGAAGTGAAAGATTGATTTAACACATCATTTTAGTAGATCTAGAGAAACTGCTTATCACCACATTGATCAATTGCAGTTGTCAAACATCATTGATGCATTTTAAAACAGCGCACAATATAAAAACAAAAAGATCAGTAAATACAAGATAAAGAACATGTGCTGCAACAGCTTCTGTATTATTTATATATTTTTAGAAAAGTAAAAGTTCATACTATTCATAAATGTTGGTCCTTAGTTCTAAAGGTTTCTTCCACTGCTTTTGGATATATATATATATATATATATATATATATATATATATATATATATATATATATATATATATATATATATATATGTATTGGATATTACATTATTGAAAGCATATGTAACAACTAGAAATATAAGGAACCTTGTACACCAACCACGTTCCAACGGGCAATTTTATCAGAGCAGCTGACTGACAGAGTTGTATCTCCACGGCCAGGTTTTCGCATGACTGTACCAAGGGGTATGGGGAAAGAACCTGCAAAGATAGAAATCTGAAATTCTTAAGAAAAAAATAAACAGACAGGAGAACATGAGTTTCTAATTCCCAAATTCGAACTTCGGTGGAAAAATCTTGAAGTGAGCCAACATCAAAGTGTAATCCACAAGTGGGGTCTGGGAAGGTAGAGTTCACGCAGACCTTACCCCTACCTCGTAGAGGTAGAGAGGTTGTTTCCGTTTTCGAAAGACCCTTGGCTGAAGTGTATCAAATCAAAATAGTCATGACAAGGAAATACAAAAATGAAGAAACCATGGCAACCAATATGGAAAGCAATACAAAGCCTACAAAAAAGGAACAGTAACAACGTCATATGGTAGATATCGACAAGCAAGAAGCAACATGAATAAGGCTAATACTACAACATACATGGTGTTACGAACTACCAACAAGCCTAATCCCGCTGAAAAAACACGAGAACACTCAACTACCTACTAACCTTCTACCCTATTCCACAGCCTCCATACAACTATTGTCAACTTTGCTACTTAGATAAGTTATGTTATGCCTAACAATTGTTCGTAACAACTGCTACAAACTAATATTCCAAATCCATGATCTGCATTTGCCCAATGAACTGTTGCTTGGGTAATTTCAAAAACCAAAACTAAGGAACTCCTTCAGAAGATATCATAATGTAGAAGACACAGAAAGGCTAACACTTCCAATTTATTAGAATACATTCCATAGACATCACGAACAGTCCTTTTTTTAAAAAATGAACGCTATAATTTGGTCCTCACTCCTCAAGTCAGTTAACTGCTGATGTGACATGTGTTTACTATTAATGTTTACACTACAAAAAAAATCCATACCAGAATAAGTGATGAATACTAAACAGTCACAAGCAGGATACTCTCCCAGCTTAAACTAAAAGCTCACCTTGGTCCTTTTGCTTTTAAATCTTTAGCGTACACGGTAAAGTTATAACATTTTATAAACTAGGGAAATAAAAACCCGCTTACAAGGAGTATACCAAAAAGTAGAAAACCTTACCAAATCAAAAAATAAATCCTTAGTCTAAAGGATTAAAAAGCAAAAGAACAAAGGGTGCTTGTCCCCGAAAAAATCAATCTTCCTTCGGTGGTTCTCACAAAATATATCCCAAGTCGAAATTAAAATCTTATCAACACAATAGTTTTCATTATTCCATCCGACTGATCAAGAAAACGTTTTCATTATTCTATTCTTCAGATACAAAAAAGTTGCTAGATGTTGATCAATTTAAATCCCTTTATAAAGATTAAACAATATATACATTTTTATTTTTGAGAATAAACTATATATATTTTTAGTTTCTCTATCAATATACATGTACATAATGAAGACAGGAACCTAATTTGGGAAAGGAGATCTATTTTTATTTTTAAAAAATTTCTAACGTACTACCTTCTTCCTCCTTTTTTTTTTATAAACAATTTCAAGCATACCTCACGAGGAAGAAGACAAGTTCAAAGAGTTAGTGATAACAGTTCATATTTGTAAGGAATATAAGGATTTGATGATCTCATTTGTTCCAATGAAACTGGCCCAGGAAAGAAAATCGCACACTGTAGTTTAGGTAATGCACTAGAATCTTATCTCCTAAATTGTGCTTAATTTTTATCTTCTTTCCGATAGAGCCATTTGCAGCTTTACTACCACTCTTAACTTGCACACACACTCAATAGGATTATTCAAAGGTCAGAGGCCCCACCAACCCATCAAGACCACATGCTAAGTGAAGGGGCTAAGAACTAGATATTGAGCCCTATCAGTTGAGCTTGAATCATCAAAAAGTGAAAAAAAAGTATCCCAAAAAATATAAACTGAGTGCTCACAGTTGGCCAGAATAGAATTGGACTATAGGCTTGCGACCAGGCTTGGACTAGGAATCCATGTTAGTACTCTTATCTTAACAAACTCAGCCTGACCGGTGAACAGAGATATCACTAAACACTCTAGCAGAAAAGATCAAAACAAATGAAAATCCTACCCCACCTGGGATTAACTTAAACATATCTTTGCCAACAAATCCAAGTAACAAAAGACCCAAAAGATCCTACATGACGACAATAAGGGGCTCAAGAAAGGCATTAAAGGAACTGGTTATGGCTAATTTTACTAATATGGTCATACCATCATTCATAGCAGTATATCCCGACGACTCCCCTTTTGAATAACTAAGTTGCATAGATGGGCACATCATGTCCCCATTCTTTGCAGGACTATCATGCAATAAAGCAAGCTCTGAACCTGGTGAGGCAACTCCACCTGCAAAGAAACTAATATAATAACTAAATTGAAAAACCAGAGAGTTCTACTCTTACATGAATTGAAGAAAGGGTTTACAGAAGTATAACAGACTGCCACTACCTACAGGGTAATTGCGATATGTACAAATGTAACTGCCACCCGCGCTTCATTTTCAATTTTTTTGTTCCTAAACCATCACTCTCCAAATGAAACATGAAGTTGTCCACATCATCACGTAACACACTTCCATTGCTATGTGCATGACTATTGTAAACATCTTGAATCTCTGAATACAAGTACCTGGTGTGATCAAAGAAAATCTTCAAGGATATTGATAAAATTCATTTTCCTGTAACCAACGATAGGACGTATTTCATTCATGTACACCTAGACATATCCTTGATAAACTTAAGTATACAACACCCAAAAAAGAGACATTAGCACTGCAGCATAGGCACGACACTCCTAAAAATTTTGAAAAAGGACTTTCATCGCCCAATTTGAGTAGTGTTTCCTCACTGCAGAAAAATCACGCCTTAGAGTTTAGAAGTTAGGTCGATCACTTCCTATGAATAGCATGAGAAAACAAGTTTCTGCTTAAGGTGAAGGGTAGAATGGTAGGAGGGCCAAGATTCATTTCTCGAAGTTGTTTAGAACTAAAATCAGAATGCCACCACCTTTGAGATTTCAGCCCCTTCCAATACTACCAGAGGGGAAAGATGTTAGTCCCATCTTTCTTGAACAAGAAAACAATATTCCAATCCTCATTAGTTGTTAAAAACAAAACAGTAATATAGTCTGTCAACTTTACAATACTGGTTTGCCGAAGTATAATCAGTTGGTGATGATCTCGAGTGAAAACGAGAATGCTTTGATACTACTCATACAAGTCATCATCCATGATTGGAACAGTTTGCTTATCAAAATTTTAGAATGTTCTAATTATCCAAAATTATTTATTTTTGCTTTGAAGATTGTTCTTAATAAGACAGAGAAGGTAAAATCAACAAGGAAAAAAAGAAGACCTTAGTAGAGCTCTTCTTGCGATAATTTCAGCATGAGAATCATTCACAACATCTCCATTCGAACTCCGTCGCGAACGGCCTATGCATTTTGTCCCCGTTCCCAGCGAAATCACTTTCAGTTCTGCAAAATTATAAGCAATTATGGTTACTTCAGCAAAATAGCAAATAGAAATCGGCAAAAGGATCAATTTTTAAAAAAAAACTTTCAAAAATTGTTCCTTCATAGGACCTTGTGAAGGTGAAGATACAAGAAAAGCAGCCAAAACAGTGACTTCACGGCCTTGAGGTTTTCCTTTCTTCGGTAGACGGCGGTATACTGAGAGTACTGCTTCTGATACTTTCTCACCCCACTGTTTCTCCGGTGCTGGAGACGGAGCTTGCGCCGTTTCTCCGGCGGTCTCCATTGTTTCAGTGACAGGCCTAAAGAAACTTAAGAGAGGCCTAATATTTCGGGAAACTTAAGTATATATATATATATATACTAGCTAGCCTTCACAGCCTCGAGAGGACCATACCTTGACTCCATGTACTTGAGGGGGTGTCGCCTTTAATAGAAAATTACACTGTCTGGGTTAGGTAAAAAAAAAATTATGTATATATATTACACATTGACATTCCTTGACTTCTATCGGAGTTCACTTCTTTATACTCTGATATCCCTTAATAAAAATTTTGTCTCCGCCACTTTCCCCTTCCCAAACAGACCCCTTCCATCACCTTTAAGAAATACTACTATATATTCAAGCCCCTAAAGTGCATTTCATTGTATACTAAAGTACTACTACTACTACTGCCCTCACTAGTCTTTTGGCCATAGTAGCAAGATACTTATTTTAGTACTACATTTCAAATGGCCTTCTCTGCTGGACAATCTTATAAATTTTCAACAAATTTTGATCCCTTGCAACAAAATTTATGGGGTTCTAAGCCTCATATTTCATCATTTTCCCTCAAAGATATCAACTTTAAACAATGTGATAAGCCTAACATCTTGTCTAAAAAACCTCTATACATTTCAGCAGTACTAAGTGGATTCGGACATGCTGATGAATCAAAAGAGTTCAAATCTAGGGACCCTTTAGTCCAATGCAATGCATATGAAGCTAGTCGACCCCAATCGATACCAATCAACATTGAGTTTGGCCAAGAAGCTCAGGCTGCTGCTACTCAGAAGCTCAAGATTGGACTCTATTTTGCAACATGGTGGGCTTTGAATGTTGTTTTCAATATTTACAACAAGAAGGTTTTGAATGCATTTCCATTTCCATGGCTTACTTCTACTCTTTCTCTGGCTGCTGGCTCTCTTATGATGTTGGTTTCTTGGGCTACTAAGATTGCTGAAACTCCAAAGACTGACTTTGATTTTTGGAAAGCCTTGTTTCCTGTAAGTAAAATGATGAATCTTTAGCATTTTCATCATTTTTTCTAGGCATAATACATAAACATGACTCTTAAATTGATTTTAGCGGACAACTGTGCTCTCTGACTTTGAATGTGCACGAGTGGACACTAAAACTTGTATAAAATTGAATAAGTAGACACACATGTCTTACATGACATAATACACATAGGACACAAAATTGTCATGTAGAGATTCATATAGGACAAATTTGTGCTAGTTGTTCAATTTTGTACAAATTTTAAGTGTCTACTTGTGTACATCCAAAGTTAAAGGTCAAAGTTATCAGTTTAAACCAAGTTAAAAGAAAATGTTTATATATTGGGTCTTTTTTCTACTTTCAAAAGTTCATTTTTTTGGATAGTGAAACTCATGTTCTGTTTTTTTGGTTTTAGGTTGTTGTGGCTCACACAATTGGCCATGTGGCTGCAACAGTGAGCATGTCAAAAGTTGCTGTTTCATTCACTCATATTATTAAGAGTGGAGAGCCTGCTTTTAGTGTTTTGGTTTCAAGATTGTTAGGTGAAACTTTCCCATTGCCAGTGTACCTTTCACTTTTGCCAATTATTGGTGGTTGTGGACTTGCTGCTATTACTGAACTCAACTTCAATCTAATAGGTAAGAAGAAAATGCATGTTTCAATAATTTTGTCCAATTTAATTTGTTTATATGGTTGTGACTTTTCACGTAGTTTAAGAAAAGTAAAAGAAAACTTTTGAATTTCGTAATCTTAAATTAAAGATATGTATAATGTATTAAAATGTCCTTTGAATATTATAAATTTATCAAGAAAGGAAAATAACATAAACAAATTGAAACGGAGATTGTACAATTTTATATCTTAGGCTGTATTGTTGTATATGCTACTAGTTTCTGAGGACGTGCTTCGCACGTGTGTTTCATGTGAATTTTTATAGATACGTTAGAATGACTAAAATCTTATGGAAATATATATGTAAATTATAATGAATAATAAAATGTATCAATTACAAAATTCAAAGACTTATGACAATAAAACATTCATAGAAAACTAAATTAAGAAGTCTAAAAGAGTGAAAAAAAAGACAAAAAGAAACAGAATATTTAAGAAAAATACAATATAGACATTATTCTTATAAGATTGATGTATATATATATATATATATATGAAAATATAAGTACAAAATTAGTACATAACTCCATGAGTTTTTATCGACTCCTTTCATATCCTATCAAAATTCAAGAGTCTTCATCATCTGTTTTTACTATAGAATAAAAATAATAACCTAATAATCTTGATAGGGGTTTCATGAGATAAAGAAGTTGAATTTATATAAATAGAATAGAAGGAATATCAAAAGAAGTTATCTTGAAGTTTTAGTTGAAATATTTGGACGTTATGAATATGAAAAGATGAGAGTTATGAATATTAAGTGTATAAAAGTTAAATAAGTAATTAGAAAATAATAATAAATAAATGAAGCATATGAAGAAAAAAATTAAAGTTAGCAAACCATGTAAAAAGAACAACTAAAGTTCTTATCATGTAATTAAGCATTAATAAATTTAAATTTGTGAAGCTAGAGTCATTCTTTAATAATAATCAAGAAGACATTATCAATGTGCATCTCCATTTTGTAGATTTGCACCCTTTAAATTATTAAATTTCGTTATTTATCATAAAGGATAATACTTTATCCACATCAATTATATTATACATGAGAGGGGTTAAGAAAAAAGTTATAAGAAGAGGGAAAGAAAAGAAATTTAGGAAAAGATTTTTTTAAAAAAATTATAACTATTATATATATATATATATATATATATATATATATATATATATATATATATATATATATATATATATATATATAGATGATAAATATTAATAAATTAGATGTTTAATTAGGAATTAATCTTAGGAAGTCTAAAAGTCATTAACATTTAATTAAATTTATACAATCAAATATTTAAATATTTTATAAAAATTGAATTTACAGAAAGGTAAAACAGTAATTCAACTTTCAACTTTTTTGTTCATGCTTTTAGTATTATATGATATATAAATATATATATACTGTAATAATAAAATATATATTTCTTGTTTATTTGATCACTTTAAATTTATTTATGATATAAATTTAATTGTTATTATAAAGCATAATTTTTTATTCATATATAATATAAATTTTAATGATAAATAATTTATTTATCACAGTTTTAATTCACTTATAATATAATGTGTTAATTTTTTATCAAACAAACATAATATATTTTAAAAATAATTATAATTCATATATATTACATACATAATTCACTTTAATAATTTAACATAGTATTGCTATAAATGGTAATAAATAAAAATTTTTGCTAAATTAGTAATTATTTATTAAAATGTTTCAATTTATGTAATTTTCTTATTTCATTTTTATCATTATATATATAGTTTTACGGAAAAAAATCAAAAATACCTCTCAACTTTAGTTTATTAGTCCATTATATCCTTACCGTAAATAAAGTTATTTTTACCTTTACCTTTAATAAATTTATCATATTTGCCCCTCTATGGACAGAAACCCCAAATCAATCAAAATTGATCCGATTTCTTTAAACAGTGACATATTACCCATTTAAAACTCATGTCCGACCCATCTATTTTATCTTAACCCATCATTTCATTTCACGTAAATTTTAAAGGGAAACTTTCACATATAGCAAACAAAACAATCATATTTGCTATAGCAAAGTTTGCATTGCGCTCCATAGAAAACATATAATTGTATAATTCGCTATACATATACAACTGTATAATTTGCTGGCCTAAATTGTATAATTCGCTGGCCTCGCTATATGTATACAATTGTATGATTCGCTGGCCTATTTCGCTGCAACTGTATAATTCGCTGGCTTATTTCACCTGCATTTGTGTAATGCGCAATGTATAATTCACTGGCCTATTTCGCTGCAATATGTGTATAAAATTTGCTTTCATACAATTGAATCGAAGAAAAATGTTTGTATATTGTATAATTATAAGTGCATAGGAAGAAAATATATGTTTTTCTCTCGCTTTATACAAAAACAGAAACACAATTTATACACTTCTGTTGTATAAAGCGAAAAAAATTGTATTTCACTGCAATTGTATAATTCGCTGGCCTTTTTCGCTGCAATATTTGTATAAAACTTGCATTTGTATACAATTGAATTGAAGTAAAATGTTTGTATATTGTATAATTATAAGTGTATAGGAAAGTAGATATAGGTTTTTCTCTCGCTTTATACAAAAACAGAAACATAATTTATACACTTCTGTTATATAAAGCGAGAGAAAATTGTATTTCACTGCAATTGGATAATTCACAATTGTATAATTCGTTGGCCTTTTTCGCTGCAATATTTGTATAAAATTTGCATTCGTATAAAATTGAATCGAAGTAAAATATTTGTAAATTGTATAATTAAGTGTATAACACGAAGATATATGTTTTGCATGTCTATATACACTTATGTTGTATAAAGCGAGAGAGGCGAGCAGAGGGAGAGTGGCGAGCGAGAGTTTTGGGAGAGAGGCGACTGACAAACTTTGGCAAACGTTTGCTATGGGGCACAATTAAATCAAATAGTAGCTACTCCATTTATTTTAGATTATTAGTCTGCTATTATATACAATTGTCCCAATTTTAAATCCTAAAACTACTTCTTCTTCTTCTTCTTCTTCAAATTTGTCTGTGAAAATGTCTGGTCCTGAAAAGAGAGGCAAGAGAGAAGCTAAGAGGCACATAATGGTTTTAAGAGACTAACATTCAGGGCATCACTAAGCAAGCTATTCGTAGGCTTGCTCGCAAGAGGTGATATGAAGCTTATCTATGGTCTCATCTATGAGGAGATCTGTGGAGTGTTGAAGATCTTTTTGGAGAATGTGATTCGTAATTTTGTCACCTACACTGAGCACGCCACGACGAAGACTGTTACTGCTATCGATTTAGTCTATGCTCTAAAGAAACATGGAAGGACTCTCTATGGATTTGGTGGTTAGATTGGGAGTTTACTTTGTTTGAACTCTAGCTAGTTGGCTCCGCATTTTAATCAACATTTTTAATTAGTTGTCATTTGTCAATATCTGCAATTTCATCTTCCTCTCTTCCCTGGTAATGTCGAAACCGATCAACAAAATCATTGCTCCGACAAAATTTTATTTTCGTCGAATACGATTTATTGGCTGATTGTTTTCGTTTTATTTTTCTCCTATCCTCTAATATTTCTTTGTTTTTCTCTTGTTGATAAAGAAAAAATAAAGTTCAAATGAACAACAAATAAAGAATCATGGTAGAATTGGGGAAACACAATTGCAAAATTATCAATGATATTTTTTATAAAAAATGAGTTGAATTATTTTGGGTTAAGAAAAAAAATGGGTCAGGCATGGGTTTTAAATGGGTAATGGGTTATTTTTTAAGAAGTCGAGACAATTTAATTGATTTGGAGGCAAATATGATAAGTTTATTAATAGTAGAGATAAAAATAACTTTATTTTATCGGTAAGGATATAATTAACTAATAAATCAAAGTTAAAGGGTATTTTTAACCCTTTTCCCTAGTTTTATTTAAAATCTATTTTCTAGTTATTTTAGATTCGAACTTATTAGGTATTGTTTTATAATTAATTTATTTTAGTAATTTATTTTCAAATGATAATATAGCTAATTCATTGTATCTCCCTTAAGATATTGTTGATAACATTTAATCAATTATTTATTTGTGAATTTTCGATGTTAAATTTATATTATTATTTTTCAAATTTTTCCTTTTTTTATTAATCAATTACTCACTTTCGAGATTTATCGAAAAAATAAAAATTAAACAGAATTGTTAAAAATGGGCCAGATAGTAAATTTAAAAGGAGTTGATTTATGGGTCGGATTAAGTGTTTATGAGTCCGAATATCATTCCATTTTCATATAAATGTCATGTGGTAAGTTAAAATGACATGACAATTTCTGCGACATTTAAAGAAATAAAAAACTGAGTTGGATATGTCCAACATGGCAACTAACACCCATAAGGACATATTTGGACCAAAAGTTGGATGGCGAGGGCATGAGTGAACCAAACTTTAAATGGAAGGTATATGTAGACCTTTTCGAATAGTTTAGTGACATATTTTGATTCTTTTCCCTTCAAAAAATTATTAAACGCGATGGTAGAGTCAGAATTTTCATTAAAGGGTTTTAGTTTTACTCTATCAAGATATTATTTTGGTGTAATTTATCAAGAATTCTACTTTATTTACTATTATATCATTTTTGTTTAATATTGTTTATTTTCATTAGTCTATAATTTGAACGTGTGTATATAAAAAATTTCAAAAGAAAATAAAATTAAAATATTTGAAGAAAAAGAAGTAGAATACAAAACTACATGTGAATCTAATTGTTATTATAATATTAATTACGTGTTTATTGTTTTTTAAATGTAAAAAAATAAAAATTGAATCTAAAAGAAAAGTGGAAAAAGAGGAAAAGAGCCTAAGCATCGTCATAAGGAATATTTTTGGACCCCTTTACAGGGCTATTAGCACTCATAGTGAATTTATATATGTATAACATTAACAATTAGAAAAGAAATTAATTGATTCTCCATTACTTAATTATATTTTCCTAAAAATAAACACGATGAGTTATTTATTCCAACAAAATCTGAAAAGAAAAAAAAAATAGGGAGAACATGGGGAAAATGTGTAGAAACATATTGTATGTGATAAAAATTTCATCGAATCGCAATTGAAAAAATTAATTGTGTTCGTAGAGACCTCGAATTCGGGATCGAGTTTTATAAGTAAGGCTTCCTAAGATTTTGGTTATAAATAGTCTTCTATTATGTTATAGTACAACATTTGATCATTATTCATTTACCAGCTATGTACTTTTACTTTTTGATTTCGATGTTATTGAGAATGTCAATAATATGATTAGAAGGTTTTGACCAAATTAAGTCATAATATAAAGCAATTCACCAAAATAATATATTTTTCTAATTTTTTTTTATAAAATTACTATAAATGTATTTCACGATAACTTTTTAGGATATATTTTATTTTTTTAAAGTTGACGGCGTTAGATTGATACACGTTACGTTTTAGGAGTAAAACGTTACTTACAATTACGTATATTACCTAACGCTGTTAGTTTTTTAAAAACGAAATATACCCTAAAATGTTAGGGTGAAATACGTTTATACTAGTTTTATAAAATTTTAGAAAAATATATTATTTTGGTAAATTAATTTTTATTATGGTTTAGTTTAGTCAAAAAATTAAAAGCTTATTTTTCTTTTTATTCTTAATGAAATTATTCATACATTTATAACGACACAATATCTAAAAGAAAATTTTAAACCAAAAATTGCAAAAGTCCTTTTAATTTTTTTTTTATGTCAAGTTAAACAATATTACATAAATTGAAACGAAGATAAAATCAGAAACAGTAGAAACTACACATCTAATGTGTTCTTCACTAAATTATATCTATCAGATTTGAAGAACTTACGATTTGACAAACTTAAAAGACCGAAACTACGTACTCAAAAATATATTTAAAGAATACTTTAGACCTATCTCCAAGTATAAGAGACCGATTTCTATTATATTTTCTGATATATAATTTGTATTTAAATGAGAATATAGAGAACATATTCTGTTGTTATTGTTATTCAGTAATATATTTAAGGGATATGTTAAACCTATCTCCAAATGTAAGAGACCCTTTTCTATTTTATTTTAGAAAAAGGGTCATATTTGTCCTTGTACTCTTAGAAAAGAGTCATATTTATTTTTCGTTATACTTTTTTGATATATTTGCCCCTACCATTCAACTTTGGGTACATATTTACCCTTGAACAGTTAAGTATTGTATCTCCATTTTTATTAATCTATGTGGCGCCTACGTGGCTGCATGTGTATATTATTTATTATAATTAAAATTTTATTTTCTACATAGTGAACTATCCCATCCATTTAGTAAAATTCGACCCAATCAAAATAAAGACCCATTAACCCGATTTTAGTACCCATTAGTCCTAATTTCTATTCCCAAAACTACTCTTACCTATTGTTGGATCTTCTCTCTCAAATAGTCTCAATCAACATATGAATGACGTTTATCTCTGAAGCGTTCCAAGATGATGGGCATAGAAATTAGGGCTAATGGGTATTTAAGTCAGGTTATGAGTTTTTATTTTAGGTGGGTTGTATTTACTAAATGGGTCAGATAGTTCACTAAATAGAAAATAAAATTTTAATTATAATAAATAATATACACACGGAGTCACGTACGTGTCATCTAGTGGCCACGTAGATTTATAAAAATGGTGATACAATACTTAACTGTACAAGATCAAATATGTGCCTAAAGTTGGATGGTAAGGGCAAATATATCAAAAAAGTATGATGCAGGATAAATATAACCCTTTTCTAAGAGTACAAGGACAAATATGACTCTTTTCCGTTTTATTTTCTCACATATAATTTATATTTTAATAAGATTATACTGAATATATTATCTTATTATTGTTATTATATATAATTTCTTTTTAAATATATAAAAAATTAAATATGAATTTGACATTAAAACTTGGACCCTCGTGTTTTTCGCCTAGCCATTCTTTCAAAACAGATGAACACAAATTAGACACAAAAAATATTGCTACTTCTTAATAATAAATAAAAATAATCAAAATATAATATATATAATCATTTTTTATAATTGAACACACGTTTTCTACACTGTCTAACAAATAAATAAATAAATACAACTTTAAAGTTTTTGAATCACTCATTAATAATTATATCTTAGAAGGAACAAAAAAAAAACAACATCTTTGAATAAATTAAAGTTCCTTCTACACATGCAAATGCAATAGAAAGAATAAAGTTTTTCAATTCTTTTTTTGAATTCAATAGAGAAAATCATTCCTTTTTTCAATCTATATATATTGGTGAAAATTTTATGCCTATAACCCATCAACACCTTTGCCATGGCCACAAACAATTATAAAGCTGTCACCACCTTGCCACCTCAAAGTAACTCTCTCTATCTATCTATCTCTCTATATATTTAATCAGAATTTCATTTGGTATGAGGTATAAGGTATAATAATCTCAAAATAAAATATAATTAAAATTATTTTATCTTGTATTTGGTTGGAGGTATTAGGTAATCTTTGAGTTATTAATTCCACCATGTATACTAATGTGATTGGATAAATTATCCCTATATATATAACTTGTTCCCAACCAGATGATTCCAATGATTGTTTTATTTATATACATCATATGCACAATATGATGTTTTGTCGAATAATATTCAATTGATCATCTTTCGGTCTATGTAGCGATGCACTTCTCACCGCTAGGGTGAAGGTGTGAGTACTGAGCTACACCTTATGATAATTTCAAAGTAGAGTTATCATGTCAATTAAAATTATGTCACATATATGTTACAACACTAAAATCTTCCTAAGGGTGCATAAGCCAACAATTTATGTGTGTACAAAAGAATTTGTTTGTAGGAACCTGTGGATGGATTGAATCTTTCGCGGAATATGATAAATTTTAATTTATGAATTGTTGGTATGCAATATTCTTGATTAATAGATTTAACATTTTCAAACTCCCTTCCCTCTGAGATACATATATTTTTTTAAAAAGAATATACAAGTTTGTGTTGCATATATCATGGTTCATTTTTGGTATAGAGGTGGTGTCTAATTGATCATATAACAAGAGTTTGAGAAATCTAAACATGTTGTTCATTTCCTAATCTTGACAGATACAAATCCTTCAACTAATAAAAGTCCAAAGGGATCCGCGGAAAGAGGTATGAATTGAAGTACTAGAACTTAATCATTTTTTCAACATTATAACATACGATATTAGTATGACGTTAGCTTCTGTGTTAGGGTGGGTTAGAGTCCCACATTGGTTGGATGATGGACTGACAGTCTGCTTATATTGATTTGGTCAATCCTCCCCTCATAAGCTAGTTTTTCAAGTCGAGCCCAAGTGTCATATCTTTATATATATGATATCAGAGCCTTTGTCTATCCCCAAGGGAATGAACTTGTATAGATTTGAACTATTTGGACGATCCTCCCCTTATGAGCTAGCTTCTGAGGTTGAGTTAGATTTAGATGTCATGTAATGGAAAAACTTTGAACTCTTCAAATATCTTACATCCAAGCATAAGTCGCTTATGTTTATTCTTTATCAATAACTTCATGATTTGTATTCACATCTCAACTAACAACTGTTATGTTTCTTGTTTTTCTTTAGATACTGCTCTTGCACAGCTTACTAACGACAAGAAGTCTGCGTTTGTCAAGGCATGGGAAGAGAGTGAAAAAAGCAAAGTTGATAACAAGTAGGATTTCTATAACTTTTCTATATGTTGTTAGCTATCATTACAACCGATTTCTTGCCTATATGAGAGAGCATAAGTAGAACACTTTAAGTATACTCTTTTAATTGCACGAAAGCTTTTCGTGCAATTCAACTGATCGTGTTATCTTAACGCTCGTATATGAATGAACAGGGCTCAAAAGAAGCTCTCTAAAGTTGCAGCATGGGAGAACAAAAAGAAAGCACATCTTGATGCTAAGCTGAAAAAACTTGAGGTAAGCATATGTACAATGTTTAGTGTACATATTTTCGATCAATTTTAGACATCATAATCCTGTCAAGAGGAAACCAATTTAGCCTTTCGAATACGTATTACATAATCAAATTATTCTTGGAAAAATGATTCCGCGTGTTTACGTATTAAACATAAACACACTGAAGTGAACTTCTGTGAGCTTAGTGCAAATGTGGCTGCAAAACAGTGTGATCAAAGACAATGGCCCATGCACGGTCAGATAGACCGTAGTGCATGGATGATGACAACAATAAATTCATGATACTGTTGCAATCTGCAGGTAAGATTAGAGCAAAAGAAAGCAGAATATGCAGAAAAGTTGAAAAATAAAGAAGCTTTAATACATAAGGAAGCAGAAGAGAAGAAAGCCATGGTTGAAGCTAAACGAGGGGAACAAATTCTTAAGACGGAGGACATGGCTGCCAAATATCGCGCCACAGGGCAAAATCCTAAGAAGTTACTTGGATGTGTTGGATGATAAAAGCTTTTTTCCCATTATTGTATATTTCTTGCATGCTGTTGTTTCGCGTGTTTTCTTTTACGTGTCCAGTTTTTTTGTAATGCTTCCTAATCTGTATAGGAACTTAAAAGTCTGCTTAGGAAAACAATTCATGTTCTGGAGAACTCAATATCAATGTGTGTGAGATCCCTTTTTAATTTGATTTTGTTTAGCATCAGTCCCCTGCCTATTTTCACTTCTGCATTTCCGTTTCTACTGATTTATATATGCTTTACTTGAGCCAAAGGTCTATCAGATACAACGTCTCTACCTTCAACAAGGTAGGGGTAAGGTTACGTCGTTATCACCCTCCACAAACCTCACTCGTGGAATTACACCGTATCTAAGATGCACCTCTGAAATGTTTAGAACTTTAAATCAGCTGAAATGTCAATTCCATTGACTAGAAAATAAGTTAATAAAGTTTCTCCCAATGTTTATAGCTATGCATAAGATATAACTACAAAATATGAGCTTCAAGACATGGTGACCAAAATTTGCCTAACATGTCTTGGCTTACATACCACTCAAGATGGCTAATAATAATACATACTGAAGTCAAAATACAAATCTTTTCTGCAGCTGAACCTACTGGAAAAGATCAGTATTTTTTCGACAATTTAGGCTTTTCGCAAATCGCGACTTAACATATTCAGAGAAAGCCAACTTCATGTTGAGCTGAAGAGCATTTAAAGGAGCTTTCACTCGAGAATTCAGGATACAAGCTGTAGGTATCACTGTGTCCAAGAAAGCTCATGTCGTTGTTACTCGGAAAATCTAATAGAAGTTGCAGTGCTGATTCAGAAGAATCCTCCAATCCACTAGAGCTAGAGGTATCGTCGTATCCTTGCAAGACATCTTCTGTATACGGTTGGCTGTTCTTCCACTCTGTATCTTCATTTTGATAGGCAGCAAAACTAACATCCATCTCAGTTGTGACGCCTGAAGTAGATCCGAACTTTGTTGATGAAGATGCTTGAGAAGCTGGACTTTCACAAGTAGTCCTGCCTTCTTTTTTGTTGAGTTTCCGAAATGATTCTCCTACTTCTGAATTCCATATGCGCAAAAAGTAGTCGGTTCCAGATCTTCCTACTGATGATGGAACCAATGGTTGGGATTCCCTGGAGAGACGAGCCTCAGCTTCCAGCCTTGCACTTTCCCATTGTGCCATATGGCGAGCTGCAAGCGATGTAGGTGGAGTTATCATCTGCCCATTAGGTGCTGAAGAGGGTTCATGAGTCTGAGGATCAACACCCATGGAAAGTAGGCGTTTCTTCAGGTGAGTATTCCATAAGTTCTTGATCTCATTATCAGTCCTTCCAGGCAGTTGCGATGCAATCGCAGCCCATCTGGATTAACAGTGAATAATTAGTAACTTATAACAGGAAATTCCAAACAGATTATTGACTACTAAAGCAAATATACAGACAAAGGGGTAAAAATTAAACCTGTTGCCAAGAATTCCATGTAACTGTATGACAAGCTTTTCTTCATCATGGCTAAAGGGACCTCTTTTTATGTCTGGCCTTAGATAATTTGTCCATCTAAGACGGCAACTCTTTCCGCAACGAGCAAGACCTGAACAGAAAAATTATTACCAAATTGATCTCAGATAAACAAGGTCTCTCAGTTCACTGTGAAATCATTTTCTGAACAACAAAATACATAACATTCTAGAGTACTTAACCAAGCTATGGTACACTAAACAGATACAAGCACATGACCAAAAGAGTCGAAAACAAAGTAAATGTAGCACATACTGTTTCACTCATAGTTCATTAGTGGCTAACTGCCTTCAAAACTAAGACTTCAAGAATCAAGTTGAGTTCATTACAACAACAACAACAACATACCAAGTGAAATACGACAATTGGGGGTGGGAGTGGGGTTTGGGGAGAGTAGAGTATGCGCAGACATTACTCATACCTCGTAGAGATAGAGAGGTTGTTTCCGAAAGAAGCTCATCTCAAGCAACACAACTAGAAAACTAAAATAATGAAGACATCACAAATAATAGGAGAAGCATACAGAGGAAGGAACAATAATCACAGCATAATAATAGGTTGACTTCACTAGTACAACAACAACGTACTCCAACTGAAATCCAGAGTATAGAGTGTGCGCAGACCTTACTCCTACCTCGTGGAGACATAGATGAAGTTTCCGAAACACACACCGCTCAAGTGTAACACATATCAAAACAAATATACAACTAGAAAAAACCAGAAGTAACAAAATATTAGGGGAAACATTCAAAATCAAACAGAGAAAAGTCAGAGAAGAAACCTGCAAGATGTGGAAGAGAACGCCAACTACCATGACCATGATTCTTGATATACTCAACAAGCTTTTCATCTTCCTCAGGTGTCCATGGACCTTTCTTTAAACCTTTCTTATCACAACATGGTGTTCTCCCCATCCCTTACACACACAAACACAAACACACTAACTATAACTCACTTTAGTTCTTTGAATTTGTTTGTAATAAGTGATCACTTGAAAACAAGTCTTTTAGCTTTAAAAGATGGAGTCTTTCAATCAAGACTAAGGGAAAAAAATAGGATGACTTAGACTTTTCAATAGGAGAAAAAAGTGAAAACATTGTAGGTTTTATATGAAGAGGGGAGATCATAAGGTTGTGGTTAAATTGTGAATAAGGAAAGTTGACAACAATCAGGTTTTTAAGTTTCAAATTTAGCAAATAATAGTATTAACTCGTATAGATAGAAAGATTGTTTGTAAAAAGCTATCGATTCAAATAACGCATATCAAAGACGGTAGAAAACAAAAGATATGGAATCAAAGAGGACATAGTAAATAGTTAAGGAAAACATTACACAACATTACAGAGAAGGCAAAGTAACAAAGGTCAAATAATGTGATAATCAAAACATAAAACAACAACAAATAGTAATATGAATCGAAGGAGAACAAATTATTTCTTTGTTTTATGTGATATCTACATTTCATTTTTCGAAAGTCAATCTTTTTAACTGATATTTGATAAGCCTATTTTCATACTGTGCTTTTCATCAAATTTACATGAGAGAATTTCCAAGTTATATTATCGAAATTATAATTTAAAACATTAAATTGATAAAATCTAATTTAGGTGCAAAGATTAGTTAAATTAACACTCGAAAAGCAAAAAGTTATCGACATAACTGAGAGGAACAGTGTAAATGATTTCTTCTAATTTGTTCAAATTAAGTAAAAGAAGAAAAAAATGATACTAGAGAACATGTCAAATGGAGTAGCCCTTATAGTCAATAAGGTGAGTTAAAGTGCATCAGTAACCACTTAAACTTGCATAAATATAAATAAGTAGAGATGTGAGTCCTACGTAGTATAATACATGTTGGACGCTACGTAGGATATCATGTAGGATCAACAGAGGCGTATCCAGAATTTTGAGATGATGGTTGAACTATTACGAAAAGATAAATCTAAGATATGACTTCATCGACTTTAACCTCGTTTTGTCAAATAAAAGATTCAAATTTTCAACTTCTTTAAGAGAGGTGCACCCAATCATCATCGCACAATATTATACGACACTTTAAGTGTGGATTCACACATCTATACTTAAATACTTTTTAAAAGATATAACACTACTATATATGATTACAGAAGGGGAGCATGGGTTCACGTGAACCCGGTGATCCCCTCCTGGATACGCCTCTGATAGGATGGTGTATCTATTTATTCAACTTTATACAAATTTAAGTATCTATTTATGCACACAAATAATTACACAATATAAATACAATTAAGTTACGACTAAATTAAAAGTCATATTTATGCATTATGCGTAAGACATTTCACACAATAGGTGGATTGGATCAACAAGTCTTAGGTGCTATGCATTTAATGCCATGATATGTTGTCTAAGTAGACACTGTACTACTATTTCTAATGGAAATAAATGCATACGTAGGCCACATGCTACAAGAAAAATAAAATTGGATGATTGATGCAATAGAACACTAAAGTTGCATTGAATGAATGCCTAAATCTTCACTTCTTTCCCAATTCTTGAGGTTTTGGGAATCTCATCTCAGATAATACTAGTACTATTGGATAGCAAGAAAATTTGGTTAAATGCAGTGCAGAGTCAAAAATAGAGGAAAAGAAAGAAATTTATGAATGAAATGATCCCTTGTCGAATCGGAATGAGATTTTTGAACTCCTTATAAAATTTGAATAATGTTTTTATTTTTGAACTAAATATTTTGGATAGTGAGTTAGGTTCTATTTCTTATTTAACATGGTATTAGAGTCAGACTCATTAGACTCGATGTGGAGCCTTGAGTCATGGAGAAATGTGAATATACTTCCGATTCATGATTATGTATGCTCCATACCGGATAATGAAATATCGGATAAAGAATATACGGACTTGAGTGTGACGGAGGTGATAAATGAAATGATCTTACGTCAAAATGAAAACGAAATTCTTGAACTCCTTATAAGATCCCACGTTGGATCGATACAAAATTCCGAATAACAATGAATGGAATTATCCCACGTCGGGCCAGAACGAAATTTTTGAATTTCTTATAAAACTTGGATAACATTTCTATTTTCGAACTAATTTTTAGTATTGTGAATTAGAGTCTACATTTAATTCAACATAGTATTAAAATCATACTCGTTAGAGCCGGTGTAGAACCCGAACCATAAAGAATTGTGAATATACTTTCGATCCCAGATAAAGAATATTCAGAATTTAAGCGTGAGAGAGTAATGAATGAAATAATCTTACATAAAATCATTACGATATTTCTAAACTTGTTATAAGATTTGAACAATCCTCTTTATAAAAACCCTACAAAAATTGCAAAATGGGCATTAAATCCAATTAAAATGAGAATAGATTTTTAACTTTTTTTAGATTGATGAGAACATAGAAATAAAAGACAACAATTGGTCAACAAGTATCTGTCTGTGTAAGTCTATTTGACAAAATGTATCAGAATTAAATGCTCAGACAATTTAAAGTCTATTTAAATTTATATCCATAGGGTAATTGGACTGAATATAAATAAGCTCTTAATTGTGCATTCAAAGAGCAGGAGCTTGTTAAAAGAAACAAATCTTCCTAGGTCAATGCTGTCATTGCTGCCCTTTTCAATGCAGATTGGTTATTTGTTAGCAATAATTTAGTTTTATCTATCTTTAATTATTGAACAATTTTTATATATAGCAAATATAAAATTCTTATTATATGTTATAATTATAGTTTGTATAATTATGTTTCATAGCAAATTTTATGTTTAATATGAATCTTTTGATTTGTATAATTCGCTACAATCATTCAATTTTATATAAGTTTTGTATAAATTTATTTATACATAATAATTTTTATAATAAAATCGTATTTGTATAATTATAAATGAATTGGACGAAAATATATGTATTTGTATTTGAATATATAATTTTCTCTTACTTCATACAAACAAAAATATATTTTATACATTTTATACCGAAATGTATAAAACGACTAACTGTATACAGAATCAGATGGCAAAAAAAGAGAACGTTTACTGCGAATCATAATTAAAATAGACTATGACTATAATATTTAATTCATATTAATAGTTTGTTATTTTGTACAATTTTTCCTTAATTATTTGGCCATTTTTTATTTTTTAGAAGTCCCTTACTAATTACTAATCCATAGAGCTGTCAAAACGGGCTTGACCCATGGGGCCGGTCCAACCCAATTCGTTATTTGGATAGGTTGGGATAAAAAGTTTCAAACCCATTTAAAACTAGGGCTTATAAATCCGCCCATATAAGTCCTTGGCCCTTGAGACTTGATTGGGGTCGGGCCAAGGTCAATCCATCGGTCAAACTTTTTATTTAAGGGTAACTTACAATAATCTCATTAGTACATAATCAAGTTACTTAAATACACACTATGTTGTAATATTATGAATCTTACCAAATTTTAATATGTCCAGATACATGTATCTCAGAATATATGGACTCAAAATTAAGTTAATTTGTTCTAAATACACTCTATCCAAGTAGATTTGCGTGTATCTAGGATACATAGACAAATCTCGCGCCCTCACTTCACTAACATTTTGTTTGTCACTCTCTTATCGCGCTCGCCTATCTCATATGTGAGATACATTCTAATTATACTAGAATTTTTTGTGAGTGTTATGAAACAACACCGTTGTTTTGTCATACTTGATTTGAAAATCTTCTCATTTTTCTTGATGTTATAGAATAATTAGTTTGAAAAGAAAAAAAAAGAAAAAAAAATGAAAAAGAAGGGCTAGACCGCCCCAACCCTCGCCCTTCTAGGGTTGAGCTGTGTTGAGAATTTTCAGGCCTTTCAAAATGAAGGGCCGACTCGCCCTAGCCCTTCAAATTTCTTAGCCCTCGAGGTTTGGGTCGGGTGAGGTTGACCGACCCTTTTTGATAGCTTTACTTGTCTATTTTGACAAATCAAGAAAGAACAAATTTCTTTACCTAGTATTATACCCTCAATTAATTGTTTTGAAAAAGATAGAACTTTTTGAAAATTTTAAGTTTTTAGTTCACCACTTCATAACTAATATGGCTAAAATGGTAAACTCACTATTTCAATCATTGTTTTCTTAATAGGTGTGTCAGTTTAAAAATGGACAAATATTTAGGATAGAGGATTTAAATTTTAATTTAGATTAAAATTAATTCGGTATTCAAAAATCTATATAAGAAATATAGTTTTTAAATATCAATATGACTAAAAAAAAAATACTTTTTGAAATATCAACCAAAATGTAAATCAGTTGATTCTTAAACAGAAAAAATTGTGACAAGTAAAGAGGAATGGAAGAATAAGTTTGATGTATTTGAATCCTTTTAACTTCTTTAGAACTTTCTTGTTGTATAAAAAAAATTAGCTTTTGTGTTATTTTTTTCCATAGGGGTGCATGTTGATAGATTCGGTTTGAATTTGTCAATTTGAGATTTTTTTCGGGAGGTATCAAGAAGAATTTAGAATGAAATAAAATCGATTCATACAAAAGAATAGGTTTTCTGTTGTTTCAGAATTGACCCATAGGCTTTTACTTTCACGTCTCTATCTTCTACTTCATGAAGTCACTCTTCGGAAAGATTCTTCATTCGACTTAGCTTTTTTTGCTCCTTTACCTTTGCCTGTATTTCCAGGAACGAAAGTTTTAAATCCATTAGATTTATCGCCCCTTGGGGTTGCTAGGTCCATACCCACAAATGAATAGTAAGCGAAGCGAGACCTTTTAAATTATTGTCGAAGGAGATCCAAACTTGTTTGTTTCTGATCCTTTGTTTTGATTGTCAAGTCATACTTTACTCGATTGTATTTTATTGAAATTTCAAGTCAATAATATTACAACCGAAAGGGTGAAAACCAACTTAAGTGTAAAGGAACCCGCTAAACCTTCGGAAGAAAGGAGATTATGTTCATGCTTTAGATGATATTAATTTAATTTACCAATTTTTATTTGTAAACAAACTAGATCACTAATCAAAACAATAAGATATTTATTATTAATTTTTATTAATCAATTTTTGATCTTTAATAATCCAATTTTTTATTTAATCGATAAAAATATACTAATAAAATAAAAAAATATAGATAATGTTCATAAAATAAAAATAGTAGCAAAACTTCGAGCATTATCCATATCATGCTGATAACTACAAAATAAACATATGGAATTAGACATAACAACAACACTAATAATACTTCCATCTACTTTTAATTTTTATAATTTTCTTTTTTTTAGAGTCAAATAATACTAATGTTGATTGACATTTTACGATACATCTTTCATCATATTGATATGCAAAAAATAGAAATTTAGATTACTTTTTGTATAGTTTTTGAATATTTTTTTTTAATATCGAATTAATGTAATCTAATTTTATTTGAAAATTAGTCAAATCGACTTTCGAAAAACACAACATGACAATTAAAAGTGAACAGATGAAGTAGTAAAACCAAGGGATAAGGCACAAGTACCCCTAATCTATGATTGAAATCTCAGACACACCTTAACTAAACTAAGGTCTTATTATCCCCTTAATTTTTTTTTTGTTTGTAATTTTTACACTTTTTGTCTTACGTGCCATACTCTGTGACTCCATGCAATTGAGACACGTGAGAGATATTTTGATGCCACATAAGAAAAAATGGTGCATAAAATTACAAAAAAAAATAAGTTCATAGAGTAATAGAATCTTAATTTAAATTAAGATGTGTCTTTGATATTTCAATCATAATCTATGTGATACTTGTACATTTTTCCCTAAAAACAACAACAATATGAATAGTAATTATAAACGATAATTAATTACCATTTGCTTTGATATGTTTCTTAATGAGGAACATCACCATAATTTTCATGGTAAGTTTTGTTCAATTCAAGCTTTAATTCTTTTATTGACATTTGACCTGTGTAAGAATACCTGAAGGAATATTTGAAATATGAGAGATTTAATGATTTTTAAAACTCATACCAAATCCACTTTTGACTGGGTTTTGGATGAACTTTGAAGAAAAATAATCTAATGTAAAAATTCTAGAATATAACATTCTACTATTTTTCTTCACTATGCATATATATAAGACAAGTTAAGTACAAATATAATGAAAAAAAGTTTATCGAAAGCCTGAAAAAATCTAATGAACATGTGTCCTAATTCTAATGATTCATACAGCACAATAAAATTAGTGCACGTAATATTGTTCTAATTTTAATAATTCATATCGCTCAGTAAATTAGTGTGTTCAATATTGTCTTAATTTTTATTGATTCATATAGCATAATAAATTTGTGTGAGTAATATTGTCTTAGTTTTATTGATCATATAGCACAATAAATTAGTACACGTAATATTATCTTAATTTTAATGACTCTTATATATAGTACTGTAAATTAGTTCATGCAACATTGTCATAATTTTAATGACTCATATATCACAATAAATTAGTGAGCACAATATTATCCTAATTTTAAGGGCACAATAAATTAGTGAGCACAATATTGTCCTAATTTTAATGACTCATATAGCACAGTAAATCATCGAGCAACATTGTCCTAATTTTAATGACTTATATAGCATAGTAAATTAGTGTACGCAACATTGCCTAATTTTAATGACTCAGCACAGTAAATCAGAGCGAGCAACATTGTCCTAATTTTAATGACTCATATAGCACAGTAAATCAGAGCGAACAACATTGTCCTAATTTTAATGGCTTATATAGCATAGTAAATTAGTGTGTGCAACATTGTCCTAATTTTAATGACTCATATAGCACAGTAAATCAAAGCGAACAACATTGTCGCAATTTTAATGACTCATATAACACAGTAAACACAGTAAATTAATGCAATCAATATTGTCCAAATTTTAATGACTTATATAGCATAGTAAATTAGTGTGCGCATTGTCCTAATTTTAATGGCACAAATAGCACAGTAAATTAGTGCCAACTTTGTCTAATTTTAATGACTCATATAATACAGTAAATTACTAATTCAGTGTGTGCAACATTTTTTTAATTTTAATGACTCATATAGCACTGTAAACAACATTGTCCTAATTTTAATGACTCATATAGCACAGTAAATAACATTGTCCTAATTTTAATAACTCATATAGCACAGTAAATTAGTACACACAATATTATTCTAATTTTAATAACTCATATAACACAGTAAATTAATACGGGCAACATTATTTAGATTCCAAACTCTCAATTTGGTCAGATGAAAAAAAGAGGTGCATTAAAGGCTCTCTGCATCTACACACTTAAATTCTTGGACCCCATTTAGAAGGAGGAAAAGAGAAACTACAGAATATGCATTTAGTATGAAAGAGAAGACAAGAGGGGGAGTTAATGAGGGGATCATGAAATTTCAGAAAAATATTGATAAATACAACAAGACAAAACCAATATTCATGGTCAGAGCAATAATAGTGGATGAGTTAGATCCATCAGAATTGTGACGGAGTGATAAATATTCTTTTATCGTTAATTAAAAACGTTTCGAGTTTGAGTCTCTCTAAATACAATTTTTTTCTTTCGTTAAGAAGCACTTTACCTTTCTTTATGTGAATCTAGATTTAATTGAACTCATATATTGAATACTCGATATAGAATGAAATAATAATTAATAATAATGGAGGTGATAGAGAACACTCAAAAGAGTGTAGAGGGAACACTTATTAGGCAATCTCTTATCTTGTGATAGGCTAACATGCCCTTCCTTTTCTGGCTCTAAATTTTGTCAATGAATTAAATGAATGTGGTCAAAATATATGGATAAAGTGAAACTAAAATTTAAATTTTATGAGTTTTGAATTTTATAATAATAATAAATAAAAATATTTTTTAAATTTAATATTCGTACTCCGACCTTATATCAAAGCAATTATAGATATATATAGGAGAAATGATTTTTATTTTTATTTTTTTAAGTTCTTTTTTTATATACATTTCATTTTTACACGCAAAAAATATAAAAAATCTAACATTTTTATTTAAATTATAAGAGACAAGAAATCTCATTTCTTCATATTATGTAACTCTACGCAAATTGACAACCTAAAAAATAATTGTACTAAACTTGGTAGAGTCTATTAATGTGAGCTGATATTTGTATTGTGTTGTCTTTGTTTGACTTTTTCTCGCAATCATGAGAATAAACGATTAGCCATTTAAATTTTAAACGTTATAAATTCTAAATCAAAAAAGTGCATCATGAATTGTATACCTAAGTATATATATATATATACATACTTGTGTTATGAATTCTAAATCGAAAAGTGTATCATGAACTATATACCTACGTGTATCTATATATACTTGTGTTATGAATTCTAAATCGAAAAAGTATATCATGAACTATATAGCTAAGTATATACATATATATCTATTTTCAATTGTGAGTCGAAAGAGCACGCTTTCTCTCACACACGCACACTCGCACAATATTGGAAATTTGATTCCAAAATATTGGAAATACTAAATAAGTAAACTCATGATTGAGTCCACCAACAAACATAATGAGAGATAAAAAGTGTTTAAGTTTTGTATGGTAACTCAACAAAGGCAAAAGAAAAGTTTCTTTTTTTGAATTTTTATTCGGAGATCGATATTCATATTGAAATTCAGTTAAATTTAAACTTGCGCTAAAAAATCTCATATTAGGAGGTAAAAGCTTTCTCACAAAAGCAATTTCATAATCAGGATAACTCGAACTCGAGACATTTGATTATGAATAAAAAAAGACTCAACACTCTATCACGATTCAATATCAAAAAAGAAATCTTAAACTAGAACGGAACGTGATACTCCAACATCGATTGCCTTTCTATCCTAATCAAACAAGACTGGGTGGAGAAATGCTTATATAGGATGGCAATGGGGCGGGGCGGATGTGGGGCAAGGTGGGTTTAAAGCTATGCAGGGTGGGACGGGTTTAAGGTTGTGCGGGAGAGGGGGGAGGGTATGATGTGGGGCGGATTGAAGTGGGTTCTTTTTAAATTAATGTGTGTGTGTGGGGGGGGGGACGAGTTGCGGGTATATGTGATTTCATGTGGGTTCAAACTTAATTTTAACTTTTTACATGTTATAAAAGTGATATAGCATATTATTAAAATAATTTCTTAACGTAAACTGTTTTGAATGGCTAAAAAACTAGAAAGAAGAAAAATTATCTCACTACTTGAATTTAATATTTTGTTATTACGTCAAGCATAACCAATTCAAATCCATAAATAAGTTATAAAACATTGTAATGTTAAAATAATGTTATAACATATTAATTTTAGTGATTAACGACTAACAAAATTTTAATTTCTTAAGCTAAAAACTTACTAAGCCTATTATTTGAAATGTTGTTATAAAATATGTGGGATGGGGCGGGGTAAGGCGGGTTTTTGCGGGGCAGAGCGAGTTAAAGACAACAATATATGTTATGTGGAGCGAAGGCGGAGAGGCTTGAGATCTTAGCCGGCTTAAACGGGTATGCCCCGCAACCGCCCTGCCCCATTGCTATCACCTAATGCTATTCCCCTTCGTTTTCCCAAGACAATTGATAATTTAAGTGGACCCAACCACATCAGTGATGTCTTTCTGTTTGTGAAAAATATAATTAACTTGATTTGATTTGTTACATCGAAAAATAATTAATTTGACTCTAGAGTAAGAAATCATAACCATTTTAAAATGGAAGGAGTGTTAATTACAAGCAAAATGACAATGATTTGTATTAACCGATGACATATATATATATATATATATATATATATATATATATATTTTAAAAGTTAGATAAATATTTAAATTTTTTTTATCAGTTTAATTTTCGTAGCATAGACCTCTAATAACAGGTAACATAGTAAGAATGATTTAGCAAAATCATCAAACCTGTCCGTTAAAAATAATGATATGAATTGACTCTTTATGTAGAGGCATCGGGAATGATTAAACGCAACTTTTTAACAACTAACATAAATAATTTTTTTCTCAAAGTTCGATTAAATATTTGAGCATTTATAGCTTCTAAGAAAGACCAACATCAATTCAATTTTGAAAAATAACCTAACTACACAATCTTTCTTTTCATAATTTCTAAAATTCCCTATCATTTTAAAATATTTCGAAAATCCTTCTTCTTTTTTTCTCTCATTTTCAAGATACAATATTTATCTCCCTTTCAATCCAGCGTTTTTTGTTTCTATTTTTATGCCTAAAATCACTCTCATATATCAACAGTTACATCAATCATTCAATTTTTTAATTTCAAATCTATTTTGTCTCAAGTTCATCAATTTCAAGTTCCTAAAGAGATAGAATAATTTCTTCATCAATTTTTTATTTTCAATTTTTCAAATTTTGTTTTTATTTTATTAAAAAAGTAATGTTTGAATTTACAATATTCATATACATATGAATTCTGCTCCGTGTTTTAGTATGATACCTTGTGTATTTTATTTTGATGATGAAACTTTAATGAAAATAGATCTAATCAACTCATTATGATTCCGACAATGATGATTGGGCTGAATATAGATCCAGAAGCTTGTAGAATCCATTAACAATGAAAGAATGATAATATTTTGAAGACGAAGTCGAAGAAGGATGAAACTTCATCTTTTAAAGCGAATGTGAAAGAACCCCCAAAAAGGATAGAATTGTTGCACCTGCTATGTGGTGTGTTATCTTTGGTTTCTGGATAAATAGTTACTTCTCTAAAAATTTTGTTATTTTGAATTTAAATTTTAATGTATTTTAATTTAGATATCAGTATGTATATTTTCTTTATTTTTTGGTTATAATTATAGTGCTTGTGGTATACAATATAGAATAGGATACTTTTAAAATTTATCTGATACAAATAAGTTTTATAAATTTAAGTATCACACAATTTTATCATTCAAGAGGTTGTTTATTAAGTTAAAGATACCCTTTATATCTAGGACAACTTTCACATATAACAAACAAAAAATTCATATTTGTATGCTAACAAAGTTTGCATAATTGTACTCCATAGCAAACATAAAACTGTATAATTCGCTATACATATACAATTGTATAATTCGCTGGCCTAAATTGTATAAATCACTGGCCTCACTATACATATTTAATTGTATGATTCGCTGGGCTAGATTGTATGATTCGCTAGCCTATTTTGCTGCAATTGTATAATTCGATGGCCTGTTTCATTACAATTGTATAATGCGCAATTGTATAATTTGCTGGCCTATTTCGCTGCAATATCTGTGTAAAATTTGTTTTGCATCCAATTGAATCGAAGTAAAATGTTTGTATACTGTATAATTATAAGTGTCTAGGAAGAAGATATATGTTTTTCTCTCGCTTTATACAAAAATGAAAACACAATTTATACACTGCTGTTGTATAAAGCAAGAAAAATTGTATTTCACTGCAATTGTATAATTCACAATTGTATAATTCGCTGGCCTTTTTCGCTGCAATAATTGTTAAAATTTGCATTTGTATAAAATTGAATCGAAGTAAAATGTTTGTAAATTGTATAATTAAGTGTATAACATGAAGATATATGTTTTTTGCATGTGTATATACAATTTTCTCTCGCTTTATACAAAATATAAACACAATTTATACACTTCTGTTGTATATAGTGAGAGCGGCGAGTAGAGAGAGAGTTTTGGGAGAGAGACAACTGACAAACTTTGGCAACCGTTTGCTATGTGGCACAATTAAATCAAACAACAGCTGCTCCATTTATTTTAGGTTCTTAGTTTGCTATTTATATACAATTATCCCGTATATCTAACCACGACAATGTATATTTCAAAATGTACCAATTACATAAATTAATGTATCAAATATACTATTTTCTTTCCTTTTATATGTGATATTTAACATAAAAGTTACAGTATATACGGGCGTTCACAATCATGACGTATCATATACATTATTATTAAAATAAAAATATATATATTATATAAATATTTTACCAGATTTATAAAATTTAATAGTTTAACAGTGTGACTAAACTATTTTCTAGCAGAAATGTACACAAAGTTGAACAAATTTCTATTTATTAATATTTAACAGCAACACTTCATTATATTGGAAGTTGAATGTATTTTCTAAAAAAATGTATCACTTTTCTTTGGGTAAGAAAGTACAAGATCGCATGTTGTGACTTTGATGTCTATAATGTTCACAACGATTTCTGTTCTTATTCTTTTCGTGACCGTCCAAGCATTCTTTTGTATCGAGATGACAAGACAATTTCTTATATGGTAATAAATCATTGGATCTTTCAAAATTACTTATTTACCTTTCAAGGTAAACAACATAATGTTTCATCAGTAGGCTTATTGTTTCTATTAAGTATCAATTTGACTGATTTATAATTTGTAGTTAGAATTATATATCAAGTACAATTTTATATTTTTATGTATCATATTAGAGCTTATTTGTAACGACCTGTTTAGTCGTTTTGAGCAACAGATTTTATTTCTGGAAAAACTGGCTGAGACGACGGATACCACGACGGACCGTCATGGGCACGACGGACCGTCGAGGGTGTCTCGTTCCAAAACACTTAGAATTCTGATATTTGAGTGCTGAAATCGACTCTCTGAACTTTGTGACGGACCTGCAGGACGGACCGTCACAGATACGACGAACCGTCGTGAGCCTTCGTTTCAAAACACTTCAACTCTTGAAAATTGGGTACTGGGAACAATTCTCTGAACTTCGTGACGGAAGTGCAGGATGGACCGTCGTAGGTACGACGGACCGTCATAGACTCTTCAAGGAAATTGAGTCTCTGAACTTTGCGACGGACCTGCAGGACGGACCGTCACAGCTATGACGGACCGTCACAGGTTGTGTAATCCCAGGCTGGGTAGGATTTCTGTTTAAGTTTTAAAGGGGCGTTTTGGACTATTCCTGCTATAATTATAAATTTCGTGGGTTAATATTAATGACTCAATTTCTTGGGGGATAAAAGAGGTAACCTTGAGTTAATTAGTGGGTTACTATTGTCATATTTTATACTTAATTATATGCTAATTAGGGTAAAAGAAAGAGGGTTTGAATAAGAAAAATAGAAAGAACAAAGAGAGAGAGAGAGAGAGGATCGAATGAGAAGAGGAGAAACGAAGAGGAAACAAAGCTTTGGGGAATTTGCTTGCTTGATCACTAATCTTTGGTGGAGGTAGGTTATGGTTTTGATACTATTCGTAGTAAACTCTTAATAGCGAATGATATGTATTGGTAGTATTGTAAACCCTTTGATATGCTTAATTGTATGCTTGCATGAATGTGATTATGAGATTGTGATAAAATAATCATAATGAAGCTATTGAATCCTAAATCTTGAAGAAACCCTAATTCACTTTATTATTGATGATGCCTTGGTATAAAAGAAGGCTTGATGAACTAAAGTAATGAGATTGATGATGCCTTGGTATAAAAGAAGGGTTGATGAACTAAAGTAATGAGATTGATGATGCCTTGGTATAAGAGAAGGCTTGATGAATTGATAGAATGATGTTAGTGGATCAGAGTGTCACGTTCCGACACATAGTATTAAGGGATCGGGTGTCACGAACCGACACGTAGAATTAGGGGATCGGAGTGTCACGTTCCGACACATAGTATTAAGGGATCGGGTGTCACGAACCGACACGTAGAATTAGGGGATCGGAGTGTCACGTACCGACACATAGTATTAGGGGATCGGGTGTCACAAACCGACACGTAGAATTAGGGGATCGGAGTGTCACGTACCGACACATAGCAGTAGGGGATCGGAGTGTCACGTACCGACACAAGAGGAAGAAAGATAATGAACCTTGAAAGATGTTAATATACTCAATGTAATGAACCTAATTCCCCAAATGAGTATGGCATGGAGGCTTGAGTCCTCATGGATGAACTTGGTGGTACTTATTGATGATTATAGTACTTGTTGTTGCTACATGTTGAGTATTGTAGTTGACTTATGATATTAACTGATATATACTGTTTTCTATTTTGAGTTGGCCGATGATACCTACTCAGTACTTGTGTTTTGTACTGACCCCTACTTGCATGTTTCTTTCTTTGTTATATGTGGAGTGCAGCAAACGCGCCGTCGTCTTCAACTCAACCGCAATTCTAGCCAGTCTTCATTACATCGGATTTCAGGGTGAGCTAATGCTTCTAGCTTGGACTGGATCTTCTTCTTCATGTCTTGATGCCTTGAAGTTCCGGCATGGACTAGCTTTTGATTTATTTTAGCTTCTTAGAATACTCTTAGTTTAGTAATTTGATCATAGATGTTCTTGTGGTGATGACTTCCAGATTTTGGGGATAATGAGTTATAAATTTTAGAAGTTTATTGAATTGATTTTTATTAATGAGTTTAAGTCTTCCGCATGATAGCTTGATATTATATTGAAATGTTGGGTTTTGTATTGGTTGGTTCGCTCACATAGGAGGGTAAGTGTGGGTGCCACTCGCGGCTCGGTTTTGGGTCGTGACATTATTGTATCTATTAAATATCAATTTGACTGACTTATAATAGTTAGAATTATATAACAAATACAATTTTACATTTTTATAATATTAAAACTTAGTATTTGAATTAAGTAACAACATCATTTTTTTTCAATTGCAAAATATCCGATACTTTATTATTAGTAGACACAAAATTTAGAAAAAAGATATTATGTATATAATATATCGTTGCTTCAAATGATACCTTTTTTATATGTCTTCTCGTTTAACTTTGGCACACATCACAGCTATTGATACTATTATTCTATCCAACACAAAATTTACAAACAATTAAGCATCAGACACACAACAATGTATACCAAATTAACATATAAAAAATTAAGAATAAAAAAATGTAACCAGAATTGAAAACATAACATTTTCATTTATCGCATCATAAAATAGTTACCTAAAAGTACTTCAAAAAGTATCTAATTTAAGAATTATTAGACATGAAGAAGAAAAGTACTTCTAAAAAAATAAGAATCAAGAATCTTTCAAGAAGAAAGTACATGTTTGCATCCCTTTTTTCACCTTCAACACACAAAATTTCACTTATTGCATCAAAATTATGTATCTCTTCATCACTTTTATCCGATGTAACAATGCATAGTGAATACATACCGAATCCTATACCCCATGTTTCATCATTCCTATGTACAATTTCACCCCATATCATTCTGAATACACAATGGAGACAAATTACCTTCAACAATATATCTTCTCAATATTAATTTTTTTTCAATTCATTAATACCCAATTCAGCTGCAATTGTTGAAATAAAATTTACAAACAATATTTTCTCTAACCACTATCACATTACTTTCTCTCATATCTAACATTACTTTTCCATGATCCAAAATGCCTTAATAAGATCAAAATACTCATTTCAAATCTTCACAAAATTGCGTTTCAAAATTGTTTGAATCAAACTTTTAATTTTTTTTCCGAAGAATAGGAAGAAGATTTCACAATTTGAAATTTTAAAATTATAATTTAATTAGAGGTTTATGACTGATTGGTTGAAGGAAGAAACGTATGCATGATTAGTGGAAATTAATTAATTTCTATTTTTAATCACTTATTTAACGCTTAAACTGATAACAACTTAATAATTTAAATATCAACCGTTATTAATTAAAGTATCTGCTTACAATTTTATGTATCCGAAAAATACGAAAAAAGGGAATTTTTAGTAATTAACGAAAGAGTAGGGATAGAAAGAAAATTTCTTTCTTATAGATTTGCTTAACTTTTTAACCAATTTTTACCTTCAATAACCACAAGAAAGAAATACAAGTCCAGTAACAAAAAGATTGCTAATTCCACAGAACTCAAATAAAAAATAGTTAAAAAGGGAAATAACAAAGGAAAAATACTCAGAAACTAAAAGATCAGCAATGACTCACACAACAACTCATTTCTGCAACAAGATGATTTCCTCAGTAACAATATGTTCACTTTGAAGGGCCTAGGAAAACAGACCTGCTAACACACTCTCCCCATTGGCACAAATACAACCAACATATACTACTAGTATTAGCTAATATACGATCATATTCTCTGTATCAGCAAAGCCAAATATACTCATTCATGGATACAATCACCTCTTTATATTTCGGAAAAAAAAAACTTAAAAGTAGAAACAACCACAGAAGGATGAAATTCCCCTTCTAACACAGGGCAATAGGCTATAAATTATAAAAGCTGGTAAATACTGAAGCTGCACTTGAATGTCTCAGGTCATTTCACCATTATAGAATGTTCTACAACTCGACATGTTTGACACAATAAGTGTATCTCCATGACAATCTCTACGTCAATGCCACGTTGTCAATGACCATAAGGTGGAAAAACTAACAGAGTAATTTCGACAGCTTTGTTCTACAGCCACAGGAATAAAACAACTATGAATGCCACACACTACAGATCCCAGAGCTCAGCAAAGGATAGTCGGTCAATGAACAGACCCTTCCAGTGTCAATATCTGCCATTAAATTCTTTTGCATCATCTAAAAGGAAGTTAGGAGCCAAAGATCTACAATTCACTTTGTCATCTCAGCAACCATGAAACACCCAAGTCTCTCATTCTTTTAGACTCTCAGGGGTCACATATTTTCAAACAGAAAATACTGACAATTTCATGAAAGCATGTGTTAAAAAAATATCTCCCCATCCTCTCTCCTTATGTTTGGGGAAGATATTCAAAGCAATAAGACATCATAACTTAGGCAAGATGTGCCAACCATCTTCAATGCCAGTAAAACTAACTACTAATACTAATGGACAATTAAAGTTGTCGAAAGATACACTCAAGTATGCACGGAAAAACTAGATTCTCGGGTAGCTCAGCTCAGCACTTAGACAAACTGTGTGCATGAAGCACCTCGTCATTAACGACTCACCATCCAGAAAAGTATTTGACCATGCAAATGATCAATTTTACCCGCAATACACAGCCTGGTCTATATGTGGCGGAATTTGCTTAATCTCGGTTCCTAGCTCTTGTTCAATTCTATACCTGTCAAAATAAAAATAAATAAATAAAATGAAGAGTGCAAACCAAATGACCTATTTAAGAGATGAGCTACTTTATACTTACAAATTGAAGCGATCCTCGAAAGTAATTAGGTTGACAGCTAAACCCAGGTGACCGAATCTCCCAGACCGCCCAACCTGCGCAAAAAGTAAATAAGAATGATATAATAGTAGAAAATAGATAGACGATTCACTTGGTAAGGATCTTCACATACCCTGTGTAAATATGTTTCTGAGTTCTTTGGGAAATCAAAGTTGATAACAACATTGACTGCTTGAATGTCTATCCCTCTAGTAAACAGATCTGAGTTCAACATGAAGTAATTTAAGTTACTTGATCAATCTACAACATATATAAGCATTAATAATAAGTAAAAATGCGATTCATTATCATCATGCAATTAGTAAAGCAGATCTGCGGACAATATGAAAGTGACGAAGTTCCTTGACCAATCTAAGCGACATACATAAAAAGAGACCCCAGTTATTTATCACTGTGCGCAAGCAGGACTTGAGGAAACGTTTTTTATTTGCGGAAAGTAAAAGGATTCAGGGAATTAAGTGTGGATCATGAATATAAAGGCAAGATTTATATCTATAAATAGGCAACAATGCCAGGATTATCATGACAGTGAGGACCCAGGATTTTCAGGATTTTTGTTCGGGGGTTAGAAAAATAAATGTATAAACGTGTAAATACGCCTTCAGAAATGGGACCCTTGAATTCTTTTGGGTTTAAACCACACTTTTAGCATGTTTTTTAAAAAAATTTAAAAAAACTTTAAAAACAGAACTGATAAAGAAAAACTAAAACTAAAAAAGAAAACGCTATCTCAGGGATTCGAACTCGTGACGTGAAGCTTAATTTCAGGGGACTTGCCACTGCGCCATCAATTTTGTTATTGAGGAGGTTCAAAATATATACATCTACAGAAATACAAAAAATTTATCTTATATACAGTGTAATTTTTTGGCGAGGCGGTTCGGGTGAACCCCCTAGAACCCACGTGGTTCCACCCCTGATCATGCAATTGTAAAATTCAAATGGATGCTACAATAGGTCAGAATTTGGACAGTTTTGAGTAGAAGTCGAAAAAAAATATATTTTAAGTTGAAGTTGAAAAAGAGTTTGTGGTAGTTGAAGTTATGTTTGGACATGAATGGAAAAAGGAAATTATGAAAGTAAAAAATTTGTGGGTAAAAACGAATCACTTGAAATACACCTTTAAACCACTACCACTTGTAATTCAACTACTGAAATCAGCATTGAAAAGTCTCATTGTCTAACAAGAACTTTGACAGTGTTATCACGGCGAAAAATGCAAAAGATATCTAGTTGTATTACTTGGCGATAACGTACACTCCTGTGTGTACTGGGACCACAAATGTGTCTCTATCATTTCTCCACAAAAAAATAATCTTGAACACAACGGGATCCCTCTTCTCATCAAATTGTCTTGTGTAAGGGTCGCTTCTTTGGTTAGTAGCCACACAAAACAAGCTACTTCGTGTGGTGCTTTAGTTTTCGAAATGTGCTTCCATGGCCAGTTAGTTGGCTGTCTGTTGATCAGGATGGCACTGACCTTGAATAATCCCCTCTTGTTTCCTATCCACCAAAAAAACATCTTGCTCTGTTTATAGCCCACTAAACTGCTTAAGTGTGCTAAAAGATTAGTCTCTTTTTGTACAGTCACTGATTCGTCTTCCAAAAATGATGTTCCATCATTGAGCTGTCCACATTTTTTGTATAGTCCTTTGCTGCTATAGAACTATGAGCCTATTTGGATTGACTTTTGGCTTTTGACTTATAAGCCAAAAGCCATAAGTTAGTAATCATAACTTATTGCTTTTGGCTTACTTTTACTGTTTTAGATTTAAAATCAAGTGCTTATAAGTACTTGTTTAATTTACACAAACACTGCATAAGTGCTTAAAAGCTATTTTGGCTTAATAACATTTAAAGTAATTCAATCCAAACAGGCTCTAAATTGAAGACATCTGGAAAATCCATTTCCAGAATGCCCACCACGTGCCAATGATCCTACAAAAGGCTACTTTTGCTCCCATTAAGTACTTTGATCTTGGCATTGATCTTCAGTTCACCCCACATGACACTAATGGATCTCTATATGCCAATGATCCTACAAAAGGCTAGTTTTGCTCCCATTCAGTACTTTGATCTTGAAATTGATCTTCAGTTCACCCCATATGACACTAATGGATCTCTATAAACTAACCCCAAAAGGTGTAGTGACCTCTTTAGTCATCCAATTGTCTTTTTGTCCATATTTAAACCTAGTAATATTCCCCTCAAAAGTTGGTTCTCATTGGTGAACTTCCACAACCATTTTTTTCTTGAGTGGAATGGATCTTCAAATTTTTGATACCCAAACCCCCATACTTCTTGCCAAAAGCAAGTGGTTTCCTATCTTTCTTTGTTCCCTTCCAACAGAAAATTGCGCATAATACATAAATGTGTCTTTTAACTTGGCTTCAGCTAACATCTAACTCCAACTTTGAATGTGCAGAAGCAGACACTTAAACTTGTACAAAATTGCATCTAAAGGTGTGACCTAGTGACCACTGAAGTGTGTGAGAACCATGAGGTCTTAGCTACAAATCCCAGCAGAGAGAAAAAAACGTTAGGTGATATCTTCCTATCTGCCCTAGTTTTGGTGGATAAAGTTACCTCGTACCTGTTGTTGGTGTAAGGTGGCAGGTATCTACGGAATTAGTTGAGGTGCGCACAAGCTGGCCCAGACACCACGATTATCAAAAAAGATTATATGAAGTTGAACAAGTAGATCCATGTGTCCTACATGGCAATTCACAAGTATACACTCGATATGATTTGCATTATGTCATATAGGACGTGTATGTCTACTTATTCGACTTTATAAAAGTTAAAGCGAGTCCTAACTTCACCTCCTAGGATTGCAGACAAAAATCCATGTTTGTAACTACATTGATTGGAAGAGAAAACTTATCCTTCCGTTGATGCGTAAGCTAGATCTCCCTTCAAAAGGTACCAGAATCACCCTTAGGTATGTATTTCAACTGATCTTCTTCAGCATCACAACAGATAAGTGTGTGTTATCAATACGCTGTAGATGAGTTGCCTTTAAACTGTCATTGCCAACTCCAGCTACATCAAAGTCTCTTATCCACCCTGCAAATTGGTTGTTCTTAGTTCTAATCATATAGTCGAGGCCTTCCATAGCAATCACAAACAGAAGGGGTGACGAAGGATCACCTTGCCTGAGAACTCTTTGTGCTTTGAAGAACTCTGCTGGGTATCCTTTTACAGATAAAATGATAGTTGAGATGAAAAATTTGATACGGTGTATCCATTTCTGTCAAAACTCCCCAGCAAACTCAGCCGGGAACTCCAACTGTCATGATCATAAGCTTTCTGTCAAGTTTGCACAAATTCTAGATTTCTTTTGCTTCAACCTGGAATTAACTACTTCATCAGCTATAAATAAGCATCCACGATTTGTCTACTTTTAATGAAAGTCATTTGTTGAGAAACTACCAGTTTAGAAATCACTTCTTTTAATCTCTCAAGGTGCTTTGGAGAACAACTTGTAAATGCTTCATGTCAAACTGATAGTTTGAAGTCCCTCAATTCCTTAACACCTTTCGTCTTGGGAATGAGAGCTATAAAGGTTGCATTGAAGCTTCTTTCAAAAACTTCTTGAACATAGAAGTTTTGACAATCACACTTGATGTCCTGTTTCACTATCTCCCAGATTTGATGCCGGAGCCCATGGCAAACCCATCTGACCTTGAGCTTTGTGTGCTACATAATTTCAGACACGTTAGCACTTCATTTTCATCAAAGGTTCTGACCTTGAGCTTTGTGTGCTACATAATTTCAGACACGTTAGCACTTCATTTTCATCAAAGTTACCTTGTAAGACTTCACTGTCCTCCTCGATATGACGGGACAATTGTCATAATGACAAGTACACCTCCATTGTATTGTTTTAGTACAGAGCTTCTAGTAGAAGCCAATGATTGCTCCTTCAATATTAATTGGCTCCTTAGTTACTTCTCCCTGAACCCAAAGTTGATCAATGTTGTTGAATCTTTTGTGTCCATTTGCCACTTTGTGAAAGAACTTCGTGTTCCTATCACCTTCTTTTAACTACAAAGCCCTTGATTTTTGTCCAAAGAGATTTCTTCATGTTTGATTGGTTCCTCCAAGAACCATCTCCATATCTATACCTAACAGTTTCTTCCTTTGGTAGTCCATTCTCACTTCTGCTCCACTCTTTGAGTTAAGATTTAAGAGCTTTTAGTTTGCAGGCAAGTATGTATTAAGGATTCCCTGAGAAGTTGAACGAACTCCACCTCTCCTATTCTGTTATTGAATCCTGTTGAACCTAACCACCAAATCTCAAATCTAAAATACCTTTTCTTTTTCCTGTTCCAAGAACAACCTAGTAAAGCTTGTGTTGGGACTTGTTTAATATTGTCATCCCATTCCTTAGAGATTAAAAATTCTAGAAGCTATCTCTGCATTGTCCCCTTTAAACAAGTATATGTGACATCTTCTAAATGCAGATCAATTAAGTCCATGTCTTCAAGAATACTATGCTGAGGAGGTTGAATCACTAGTTGATATGATAGGATCCTTGTGATGTAGTAGCCTAAGGGCCTGTTTGGATTGGCTTTTGGCTTATGACTTATAAGCCAAAAGCCATAAGTTAGGATTTCTAACTTATGATTTTTGGTTTATTTTTGTTATTTTGACTTTAAAATAAGTGCTTATAAGTTATAAGTACTTTTTAACTTTACCCAAACACTTCAAAACCGCTTAAAAGTTATTTTGGCTTAAGAACACCTAAAATAAGTCAATACAAACGGGCACAAAGTTTGGTTGGGATTTTGTAAAGTCTTTCTGCACTGTTATGGTTCAACTTTAATATCTATAGTAGTTATCAGTTTCAAAATGTACATGTCTTCAATAAAATCAGCAAATTCCACCATACCCTCCTTGTTGAGATTTTTTTTTACAATTACAATGTGAATGTAAAATCAAAGCCAACTTTATAAATGAAAGTCTCCACAAATTGGAAGAGGTGAGAACAAGAAGGGGTTACTGTTGACAGACAAATTAGCTTGTTGGATATTGCCGGCAAAGCTTCATAAAAATTTGGGTTGCGATAGACAGACTGGTGATGTGAGTTGGAGGTGAGAAAAGCTTGGTTTCTGAAAATTGGAGCAAGGGTTTCTTCTCTTCCATGAAGCGAAGTTGAGTTTAGAATTGAGACTCACCATATTTGAAAATCAAAAGAATTATCATCCAAAGTCGTTAAAAAACTGGATTCACTAAGGAGAAGCTTCCTTTGGTAAGGCTGTAACAAAAAGAAGGGGTCTGCTTGGTAAAATAGGAAATAATTTTACTTAGCAAGAAAAGGGGTTTATTGGAAATCAGATACCTAAAATACATAATAACTGCTTATTAATGAAGTGGCTTTGGAGATGCAATGGGAGGAGCAAACTCTATGTAAAGAGGTAATCAGAGCAAGGTATGGGAGGAGAACTCTTTTTTTGAACTGGTAACTTTTTGTATTCCTCGGCATTAAGGGCTATGCTGGCCACCTCCAAAAAACTGTTACAAGAAAGGGAAAAAAACTAAAAAGAAATACTAACAGAGAGAACCTATGAAGTCCACTAGTTGGAACTCCTCTTCTATATCCTGTTCTCTACACCAAAACCTAAAGTAGTAATTACTTCCATTGATCTTCTGTATTGTACACTCGTTTCCTTCAAAAATTCTCTGATTCCTTTCTTTCCATACAATCCACCAGATACATGCTGGAACTGTTCTCCACCATCTTTTCTGACTTTTGCTGCCTCCCTTTTGATCCAGCAACTAAGAAGGTCAGAGGTGTATTCAGGCATAGTCCACAGAGCCCACAGCTGAGCAGTTACCTTACAGTGCACGAAGAAGTGTTTGTTAGTCTCTAGAGCTTCTTTACAAAGGAGGCATCTGGATACTATGTTGATGTGCCTCTTCTGCATTGCCTCAAGAGTCGAAACATTTTTTCCTAGCAACCAACCAAGTGAAGCACTTCACCTTGGCAGGAGCCACACTTTTCCATATTGTGTTCCAAGGTCCAATGGATGTTCTACAGAGGTAGGTCAGATGTCAGAAAACCCTATGGAGTAGGAGTTTGGAAAATCATCAGGGCCTTCAGGCCCATGATGGGACCAAATCTAAAACTAAAGGTTGGGAATGGTAGCAAAATTCAGGCCCATGATGGGAATGGTAGCAAAATTCAATTCTAGTAGAAATGTAAGACAGACCGAACCCCCTCATGGAATCATTCTCAAATTTTTCACTATCTATAGTGATCCAGATGCTAGAGTAGGTTAGTGTTGGACACCTCAGGGGGTGGGATCTATCCTTCAAGAGACTTCTAAATGACTCGGAAGTAGAAAGGGTGACATCATAACTGGAAACACTTGAGGGGTTCAGTGGCATAAGAACAATCTCAGACATAATACTTTGGAGGCATCACAAGGATGGTTGCTACACTGTCAGTAGTACTTACAAAAGAGATATCCTTAATCTTAGTGGGAGGCTAGGGGAGGTAGATTAACCATGGTTAATAGTGTGCTAGATGCAATACCTGCTTATATGATGTCCGTGTTCCCAGCACCAGATAAGGTCATACAGAGGATAGATGCTTTGAGAAGAAATTTCTTTTGGCGGGGAAATGAAGACAAAAAGAAGTTTCATCTAGTCAACTGGGAGGAGGTCATAAAAAACAAGAAAGAGGGGGGACTGGGGATTAGGAACATGAAGAAACAAAACAAAAGCCTAATGCTGAAATGGCTTAGGAAGCTTATGACAGGAGAGGATATGCTTTGGAGGGAGGTGATCAGGGCAAAATATGAAATGGAGACTAGGTGGATGACAAAGATGGTGACTACACCATATGGATGTGGTATCTGGAGATCAGTAAAAATCTTTGGCCTCTGTTTCGTTCTAGAATCAGATTCCAGGTGGGTAATGGAATGAAGGTGTCATTTTGGGAGGACAGATGGATAGCCCAAAGAACTCTGAAACAATTATTCCCAGACTTAAATACACTGAGCTATCAACAAAATGCAACTGTGGCTGATATGTGGACAGGACAGGGGTGGAACTTACATCTTAGGAGGAATCTAAATGATTGTGAGATGGGGAACATAGTGGCCTTCCATGATACAATGGCACAATTTAATAATCTGACTAGGGAAGAAGACAAGGTTGTGTGGAAGATTGGCAGCAAAGGGATTTTCAGTGTCAAGTCAGCTTACAAAGATCTTAATCATTCAAATTCAAATGACAGGAAGGAGCTCTGGCCATGGCAGATGATATTGAAACCTAAAATCCCATACAAGGTAAACTGTTTCACATGGTTACTAGCAAAGGAAGCAGTGCTGACACAAGAGAATAAAAAGAAGAGGAAGTTCCAACTATGCTCAAGATGCTTTTTGTGTGAGGAACAGGCAGAGACAGTCAACCATCTCTTCCTGCATTGCAAATGGACAGATCCATTATGGAGAATATTCAACAGCCTTAGGAAGATCATTTGGGAGAAACCAAGAAACATAGCACAACTCCTAAATTGTTGGATCAATATAGGCAATACTACAATTAAGGAGGAGAGATGGAGGATTGTCCCAGCTTGTATATGGTGGACACTGTGGAAAGAAAGGAATCAAAGATGTTTTGAGGGCAAGAAGAACAATTTGCAGAATTTTAAGATGAATTGTATAGCTCTTTATTATCTTTGGTGTAAACAGAAAGTTTTAGTTCAGGCAGAAGAACTTTTTGATGTTATAGACTATTTGTGACAAAAAGCACAGATGGAGTCAGTCTAGTTTGTAATACTTTTGGAGGGGGGCTACTTTGATGTAGTATACCTGTGGATAAATAGAAAAAAAAAAAAGTTATCATTCTCAAAAAAAGGTCTTAGTTGGAGGCAGCAGTATCAATGGAATTATCTCTGGAACTCTGGATAGGAATGATCCCTAACACGGTGAAGTGCTTTACTTGGTGGTGAAGAAAGCTTATCTTACACATGAAGTTCTACAAAGGAAAGGGAAGCAGATAGTGTCCAGATGCTTTCTCTGCAACAAAACAGGGAAACTGACAAGCACTTGTTTCTTCATTGTAGCTTCACTGCGCAGTCATGGCCAATCTTACTCGAGCTTCATTGACACAAGATGGACCATGCCTGCGCACACAACGATCACTAAGTTATTGGAGTATGAGGGGAGGCAGCAAAAGCCATAAGAGATGGTGGAGGATAATACATCTCGTGTGGACTATGAGGAGGAAGAGAAATGGCAGATGTTTTGAAGATAGATCCAATTCTATTCAGAAAGTAAATGAGATTGGAAGGTGGGGCTGTTGGGATAAAAGTTAAAACTAAAGGGGAAAAGAAAGAAGCAAAAAAAAAAAACTCTGCCAAACGTATATATGGGCTGATGAGTAAAGGACGTCTGACTCAAAAATAGAAAGAAATAAGGTGCACGAAAGGGGAGTCGAACCTAGATGGTCAAGAAAAAAAATTCATATTATAACATTCTCTTCTGTTTTTCCAAAAAAAAATAAAAATTCTCATCCAGACAAGTTCCCCCAAGCAGTTTTTTTTTTAAAAAATGACAAGGAAAACCCACAGTCGCTACCCTTTGGGTGCGCACAAGGAAAACCTCCTGCTCCTATGCGCACAGTGCCCCCAAGCAGGTCTTGTAACTTTGAGTGCCTAGTAAACTACGTTGTTCCAATATATTACACATATATATAGGATCTTTTCGAGATTACCTGGTGCAGGTGATTCCCCTAACACCAACGTAGGTCTGCCTCTAGTCACAACCAAATGACTTCCATACAGGAACCATTACCATCAAATTTCTCTTGATATTTGACTACTCGAAACATTTTCTAAAGACAACAATCAACCAGTAAATATGCTTAGAGGGTGCATCAGAATCGATCTTCAATGTTAACATTTGCAATGAGACACTTCATCCACAATCATAGGAGCAATTTCAACAATTAACTTCAATGACCACCTACCACTGACTCAGTACTTACAACAAGAAGCACCAGCAAGTATAAGTACTAGCAGTTCGACGTAGACACAATTATCATACCAGTACAGACAAGGTTCCTGCAGGCACCATTGCGGAAGTCATGAAAAACCCTGTTCCTATGATCTTGAAGCATCTTCGCATGTATATAGAAGCATGAATAACCCAGTTCCGTGATCTTCTTGGCAAGAAGTTCTACACGATTTACAGAGTTGCAAAAAATTATTGATTGGTTTATTTGAAGCTGCAAACACAGAAGAGAATGTTATAATATTAGTTGCTGTAAGTTCTCATATCACCATTAATCATTTGGTGAAGGACCAACCTTTGAGAACAAAGTGTTAAGGCAATGAAGCTTCTGTCTTTCTTCAACAAAAGCATAAAACTGGGTAATACCCTTGAGTGTAAGTTCATCCATAAGGTTGATAACATAAGGCTTCTGCAAGTATCTATCTTTGAAGGCCTTGACTGTAACAGGAAATGTAGCAGAAAACATTAATATCTGCCGACTTGCAGGCAAGAAGCGGATCAGCTGCTCAATGGAAGGTAGGAACTCTGGTGATAGCAGCTTATCAGCCTGAAGGACAATAGTAAACACAACTATATTATAAATAACATATAGTGTCCTCCCTGTGAATTTTTTGCGTGGGGGCTGGGGTGGGTGGGTATGTAAGGAAATGTTCAAGATAATCATTTATTCCAGTGAACTCCAATAGAATGTGTATTCATGTAAGGGACAGTTCAAAATTATTATTCAGGAAAGGGAAGGATTTTATAGCTTGATTCTTGACTTTCTAGGTTCCAAATGAGACTCATAACTACACTAGCTTAAAGTATTACTTGTATATTCTTCTCCAAATCAGAAATAAATGTTATGGACATGTCAAAAATATTATGTTGATTAGACTTTCTTAATATTGCACATGAGCTTTCCCGTATTCAACAGGGTTCGTGAAGAACTGATAACATTTGGCAATCACTATGGCCTTTTGGTTGTCCGCAATCTAAGAGAAAAATAGCCATGCGGCTTCACAGAAGGAAAAAGCAAAAGGAAAAGGGAAGAAGAAGAATTACCTCATCCATGACAAGCATGGAGCAATCTTTCAAAACACACACTCCTTTCCTTGCAAGGTCAAGTATTCTTCCAGGAGTTCCAACAAGCAAATGCACTGGCTGATACAGTCTCATTATGTCGTCTTTTAAGCTGGTCCCCCCAGTGGAAACCATGACTTGAATTTTTAAGTGCTTCCCAAGTTCTTTGCAAACTTGAGATGTTTGAAGAGCCAATTCCCGAGTCGGGACAAGGATAATAACTGCATATGGAGGCATCAAAAGTAACTTAGTGAACCAATTATAAGGATCCAACCTAAAGCTTACTGAACTAAATTGCATCAACAAACAGTTTTTTCTTAAAGAAAAGGACAAATATTTTATTTTGCAGCGGGGATCAATTTCTAGGACAAACAAAGACTATGCGTAGTATCAACTACATTCCACATGACCAAAATATTCTAGCTTCTAACATAAGAAAATATTTCTAGCAGTCTATGCATTACAACAGATATCCAGGAAAGTATAGTACTTAATAACTTTCTGATGTGCAGTTAAGATATTAACAACGTATCCCATTATACTAATATCTGTAACTGATGAAACTTGCTGTCAGAAGCCCTTGATGGCAATTTATTTAAATCCACCACTTTACTTATTGAGCCAGCATCCTACTAGCATATAAGGTGCTCAGCTCAGTGATAGACTATCCCACCAAAAATGGTTTCAGTACACATCATTAAAAGTCCAGTGTTGTGGACGGCGAGAGGCGACAAAAGGCGACAAGGGCCTGCATCGCCACGCGGCGAGGCGAGCGGCGAGGCGCTTGCCTTTTTGAATAAAGGCGCCAATTAATACCAAAAATTAAAAATATTTAATTGCATATTTTATCCAAAATCTTAATAGCAATAACACATATTAGCAAATATTCAATTCAAAAACCAATAGTAGATACTAAAATGTCTAAAACTTTAAAGACCAAACAATTCAAAATACAATAAACCAAAACTTTAAAAGTCTATTCTTCTTCAAAATTATCCAACCCTTGAGTGCTATAATTTCATCCAATGTCCCTCTTTTTGCTAGCATCCGCCATTGATTATTAAATTCAATTAATTCGCTGTTTAGGAATATTGAAATAAAAAATTAGGAAAAGAGAGCTTTTTTTTTTAAAATTAACTGCCTATAATTTAAAAAAAAAAGTTTACACAAAGCAGTAAGCAACTAAGCACTGCTTAGTGCTTACAGCCTTACACCAAAAAAACACAACTGAAAAAAAAAAACTGAAGAAGAAGAACAGAAAAAAATTGTTGAAGAAGAAGAGAGAAAACGATCCCTGGAGAACAGAGAGTTGTGAGGGTCGGAGGGAACACAATCGTGAGCCGGCGGCCGGCAAGGGAGAAGGTGAACAGAATCCGACAGCGAGGGAGAACTGGAGAGAGGCTCGCGATGGAGAAGCTGACAACAATGGAGAGGGAGGGAGAAGAGACAGCGATGGAGGAGAAGAGAAGAGAGTCAATCGAGAGAGAGAGAGAGTCGCGATGGAGTTTCAGAAATTTCCAAAGTAAAAAAAATACCCTAATTTTGACTAATATTATTAAGTCAAATATTTTTAATTAAAAAGGCGGCGCCTTTTCTGTCGCCATTGCAGCGCCACACCTCGCCACACCTCGCCTTTTTACTATCGCCTCGCCTCGGCAGAGAATGGCGAGGACCCATCGCCTCGCCTCGCCTCTCGCCAAAGGCGAGGAGGCGCTCGCCTTTTGTAACACTAATTAAAACACTCCCACAAGAAGCAAAGACATGTGAAGATTATATGAGCTCATTCAATGTGCAACCGATAATAGTTGGAGAAAGAGCACTGTGAAGAGTTGAACTTCGTTTAACTAGTAACCTCTCCACCCAAAGAAAATAAACGTGAATTAAAAGATGTTGAGTGTCATCACTTAACTATATTACGCTCAAGCTGAACATCATAACATACACAAACTTGTTGCTACATTCTTTGAAGAGTATAAGTTTCATCCATAGATGGTATAAAAGATATCAAGTCATATATTTTTTATAGGTAATATGCTAAGTCACCTTAAACCAATTACATGTAATCGTTTTCATGGTTTAACAACCTAGAAAACAAAAACAGTAAAGAACCTCTTGGAGCAGGATAAATTGTACCAAACTTTAAAATATATATTGCCGTGCATGAAAACTTCAATTTTTCCCTCCCTCGGAGCTCCCATTTTTTTGCTCACTTGGTGACTCAAACCCACAACCTTAAGGTACAAATTTAATTCTTTTCTTTCTTGCCTACAATATTAATTCTTTTCTCAAGTTATTTTACAACTTGACGTTGAAACTTTTTTTTAACAATATCTTGACCGTGAATTTAAGTTCAAGATATTTCCAAATAAACCAAAAGAAAAGCTATTAAATGTTCTCTTATTATAATTCAAGTAGCAATTAACTCCAAAGAATCTCTTTGCAAGAGATTTATCATTGGTGATCAAAGGTATGCACACATAAAGGGGTTGACAATCAAGCAGTTTGTTATGTTAGGGCTTTCAAGAGGATTTAAGTAATTGGGTCATAGACAAACCCATACCAATGGTGTATGCAGGTTAAAATATTAAGGAGGTTGCATCATCAACAAGAGAAGTTAGATTCATAACCCAATCCACCCAGTGTAATATATGCTCACATGTTCCCAACAACAGCAACATACCAGTGTAATCCCACAAGTGGGTTCTAGGGAGAGAGATTGTTTTTGATAGAGACGTAAGAAAATCATACCTCGATTATTGTGGGGTAGAAAGGTCGTTTCCACTAGATCGTAGACTTGACAAACAAGAAAAGAAATCGAAGCATGGTAGCAAGAAAATAGACAACAAAATATCAAGATGCATGTGAAGCAACAGGTAGTAATACAGTTGCGTGGACTCTTCACTTTTGATGCCTCGCCCATGTCAGATTCTCCAATAATGCACTAGTTCTGGAGAATCCGAGACGCACCCATTGACATTTTTGAAGAGTCCGATCAACATAGATAATACACAAAGAAGAAAAGGAACAAAACAAGTACCAAATGACACTACTAACAAGGAGAAACATAGAGGAGTTTATCCCCTGCCCCCTAAATTGCTCGAACTCTATTCCACCTGTTTCGACATGACATAGGTGTGGGTTGGGTAATGGGATACGTACTATTTGGATACTTTGACAAAAATCTATGGAAAAATTTGAGACAAATATAATGATTTCATAATCAAAACAAAAGTGAATTGTGAAATTGAAGAAAATAGAGTAAAAATATATTGAAAACAATATGTCATTCCTTTTTCTTAGATCACCTTCTAGATTCTCCTCTTGATCAATATTTTCTCCACATAATACCTTGTAAATTTTCCACATAATGTCTCCAAATTTAGACACTCTAATTTTTTTTTAAATATTTGAAGCCGAATCCCCGCACCTGGGTCCGTACCCCCGAATCTTATAATTAGATTATGAAAGATGTGACCTCTAGATCTGCACCCGCGTCCGTGCAACTCAATTTCCCACTATATGCCACTCGGCTACCTACTAACCTTGTAAACTAATCCTCAACCTCCACCCCTTCCTATCTTGGATCATGTCCAACGGGCTGGATTATTATCATGTCATGTCTAAATTCTAATCACCACCCAGTTCTTCTTTAGTCTACATCTACTTTTCTCTGAACTCTTGTTACAACCAACTCCTCACTAATCCTTATTGGAGCATTTGCACACTTCTTCACATGCTTAAGCCATCTCAGCCTTGCTTCCCTCATCTTGTCCACCACCTGAGTTATTCCCACATTGCCCTGTATAACTTCATCCCTAATCATCTATCCTAGTATCCCAACACATCATGAACCTTCTCATCTTCGCTACATTCATCGTTTGAATGTGGGTCTAGCCAACACTTCACCCCATACAACAATGTCGAACTAGCATGATACAATTTACCTTTAAGCCTTCACAACATATTCTTATCGCACAACAGCCTGGATGTGATTCTCTATTTCATTAACCTGCTTCAATACGATGTGCAACATCATCATCAATCTTCACATCCCTCCTAGGATTATAGACCCAAGATACTTGAAACTTTCTTTCATGGGTATGACCTAGGCATTGATCTTCACTTCTACCTCTACATCATGCGTTGTTTCACACAACTTGTACTACAGGTACTCTATTTTAGTCTTGCTTAACTTGAAATCTAAAGACTAGAGTCTATTGCCAAACTTCCCGCCTATCATTAACTCAATTATGTCCCTTCAATTAGTTCTATGTGATATGCGAATAGTGTTGTGAAAGCCGGCAAAGAATATTCTTGGCATGGACATAAAAAGAGATAGACATTCAAAGAAACTCTATTTATCTCAAAAGGAATATTTGAATATGAATAAAAAAATGAAGTCAGTTAGCACTCCGTTTGCTCCTCATTTTAAGTTTAGTGATGCTATGTCACCTAATAATGAAGCTGAACGAGAATATATGTCAAGAGTACCATACGCTAATGCTATTGGTAGCTTGATGTATGCAATGGTTTGCACAAGGCCAGATATTTCACACGCTGTTGGAGTTGTAAGCAGGTACAAGCACAATCCTGGAAAGGATCATTGGCAGGCTGTAAAATGGATTCTACGGTATATTCATAATACTGTAGATGTTGGTTTGGTTTTCGAGTAGAAAGATAGTCAATATCTTGTTGGATATTGTGACTCAGATTGTACAGGTGATTTGGACAAACGAAGATCAACTACTAGTTATGTTTTCACTATTGCAAATGCACCAGTTAGTTGGAAGTCTACTTTGCAGTCAACAGTTACTTTTGTCAACATATCGGCAGGATTATTCAGAAGGGTTTCCACGTAAAATTATTGTTGTCATTATTTTCCCATTTTATTTCCATTACTTTTACCATATATATTTTTGTGCTCGTCCGCGTTTTCCCAACAAATTGGTATCAGAGCCAAGGTATTATCTGAGTATGCTCTGTGATTGCAGCATAGTCTGAACTTCCACATCAGAAAGAAATCTACTTTGGTCTTTGCATTGTTAGCTAGCAAATAGTATTGCAGTAAAGTGGGAGACAAGAAAAATGATGAGTCCACATCAAGTGTCAATAATACATCATCATTGGCATCTTCGCATATGACAAGAATTGTGTCAAATGCGAAATTTGCAGTTGAAATTTTTGACGGGTCAGGACATTTCGGAATGTGGCAAGGCGAGGTCCTTGATGTTCTTTTTCAACAAGGGCTAGATATTGCCATTGAAGAAAAGAAACCAGACGATGTAGGAGAAAAAGATTGGAAGATTATCCACCGTGTTGCTTGCGGTACCATTCGATCTTACCTTGCAAGAGAACAAAAGTATCCATACACGAAGGAAACATCTGCAAATAAATTATGGAATTCATTGGAGGAGAAATTCTTGAAGAAAAACAGTCAAAATAAACTTTACATGAAAAGAAGACTGTTACGCTTCACTTATGTTCCCGGTAGCACAATGAATGATCATATCACCAACTTTAATAAGTTGGCGACAGATTTGCGAAATATGGACGTGACTTTTACGGATGGAGATATGGCCTTAATGTTGTTAAGTTCACTTCCCGATGAGTTTGAGCATCTTGAAACGACTCTACTGCATGGGAATGATGAAGTATCTCTCAAAGAAGTTTGTTCTGCCTTATACAGTTATGAACAAAGAAAGAGAAAAACAAAAAGGCGGAGAAGCAGAAGCACTAGTTGCGAGAGGTCGTTCTCAAAATAATATGAGAACGAAGAAAGGGAGATCCAAGTCAAGATCGAGACTCAGGAAAGATGAATGTGGGCATTGGATTTTTGACGGTGAGATGTCTAACGATGCCATTTTCCTCACAAATTTTCTGAAAAAAGATCATTTTTGTATTCGCCACCATTGTTTGTGCGAAGACACTTGATCTTTCTGCCACTTTGAGTTTCTATCATCGCCTTCCATTTGAGAAAAATTATCAATACTTCATCTTTTGTTTTCATCGTATACACCCACAATCTTCCAGAAAAGTCATCAACAAAGGTTACAAAATAGTGTTTCCCACCTAATGAAGGTGTTTTGGAAGCACCCCAAACATCCGAATAAACATAATCAAAAATACCTTTAGTATTATGGATAGTTGTTCCAAATTTAACCCTTGTTTGCTTTCCCTTGATACAATGCTCACAAAACTCCAAGTTGCAAGTTTTACTCCTTTTAGCAATCCTTGATCTGAAAAAGTTTTCAAGGATTTTCCTCCAGCATGTCCCAAGCGCATATGCCACAGCTTGGTCATTTCTGCCTCTTTCTCGTCATTGAATGTTGTTGCCACTGTCCCAATAACTGTACTACCTTGATAGTGGTACATATTATTTCTTCGAATTGCCTTCATTACCACCAGTGCACCAGAGCATATTCTCATCACGCCATTATCTGCAATGACTTTGAACCCCTTTGATTCTAGGGCTCCTACAGAAATGAGATTTTTCTTCAAATCTGGTACATATCGAACATCTGTTAATGTTCTACTAAATCCATCATGGTTCCTTAATCGGATTGAACCAACACCATATGCGGTAAGAGGATTATTATTACAGTGTGAATAACTCCACATTTTCCTTCTTGTAAATCAATAAACCAGTCCTGACTGGGACACATATGATAACTACAAGCTGAATCCATCAACCATACATCAGATGATTTGGATGGATCTGTTGTAACTAGTGAGTAATCGGAATCATCACAATCAGCCACATTTGAATCCATGATAGCCTTCCTATTATTTGGTTTGCAATTCAACTTTGGGCAGTCTTTCTTCCAATGCCCTTTTTCTCGACAAAAGGCACATTCATCTTTGCTGAGTCTCGATCTTGACTTGGATCTCCCTTTCTTTGTTCTCATATTATTTTGAGAACGACCTCTCGCAACTAGTGCTTCCGCTTCTCCGCCTTTTTGTTTTTCTCTCTTTCTTTGTTCATAACTATATAAGGCAGAACAAACTTCTTTGAGAGATACTTCATCATTCACATGCAGTAGAGTCGTTTCAAGATGCTCAAACTCATCGGGAAGTGAACTTAACAACATTAAGGCCATATCTCCATCCGTAAAAGTCACGTCCATATTTTGCAAATCTGTCGCCTACTTATTAAAGTTGGTGATATGATCATTCATTATGCTACCGGGAACATAACTGAAGCGTAACAGTCTTCTTTTCATGTTAAGTTTATTTTGACTGTTTTTCTTCAAAAATTTCTCCTCCAATGAATTCCATAATTTATTTGCAGATGTTTCCTTCGTATATGGATACTTTTGTTCTCTTGCAAGGTAAGATCGAATGGTACCGCAAGCAACACGGTTGATAATCTTCCAATCATCTTCTCCTACACCGTCTGGTTTCTTTTCTTCAATGGCAATATCTAGCCCTTGTTAAAAAAGAACATCAAGGACCTCGCCTTGCCACACTCCGAAATGTCCTGACCCGTCAAAAATTTCAATTGCAAATTTCGCATTTGACACAATTCTTGTCATAAGCGAAGATGCCAATGATGACGTATTATTGACACTTGATGTGGACTCATCATTTTTCTTGTCTCCCACTTTACTACAATACTATTTACTAGCTAACAATGCAAAGACCAAAGTAGATTTCTTTCTGATGTGGAAGTTCAGACTATGCTGCAACCACAGAGCATACTCAGATAATACCTTGGCTCTGATACCAATTGTTGCGGAAGCCGAATATATAGAGAGTGATGGAATCACAACTGCTATATCTAAATGTAGCTAATAAATAGTAAATGATACAAGAACAAAAAGAACGCCAGAAATTAACGAGGTTCGACAAACTTTTGTTTTCTTTTGTCTACTCCTTGGACACAACCAATCAATATTTATTTCACTCCAAAAGAGTACAAGTGAAATACTACAAGAGAGAAAGAAGAACAAATGTCTTAGGAGATAAGAAGGCAAGTTAGAGGTGTGTTACAAATGAATTAGGAGCTACCTATTTATAGGAGTGAATTCTTCCTATTGATGTCATCCATGACATCACAATATGTCAAAATGTCAACATTTACCTTGTGAAATCAACTTATGGTTCACCTAAATTTCACCTACAAAAGGTGCTATCTTGACTTTTCTACCAATGAATAATTATCCTCCTAACTACCATATCTTCTCATTAATCCATTTTTGAATCTTGTCAAATTTAACAAATAGCATACAACTTTTTACTGGTCTTTTTGAGAGAAACAAGAATGCCTACATGATGGGGCCTTGAATTTATGGTTTGCAAAATTGCAACCCCATGAAAGGCGGAACATTTTAACAGACTAGTCTGAAATTGAGTACCTGAAGAAATCACTTTTTTGACCTGTAGATATGTTGGTGATTTGGTTTACCATGGCACCCATATTGTCCTATAGTTACCATACAGATACATTGCAATTTTACTAGAGGAAAGGGGATGTTCTTGAGGGGCTCAAAACAAGTCTGGCTCAAACTTAGTTCATTCAGTACCTTAGCTATAAGCCCAGCTTGTGTAGTGATCGAATAAGTAAGCAAATTCAAACTGCACTACGTAGGCAATTTAGTTTTTGTTACAGTTCCTCCAACCAGCAGAGAACCAACAATATAACAGTTGTGCAATTAGATAAGAACCTTGGATGATATTGTTGTCCTGATCAATTTTTTCTAATGCAGGGATGCAGAAGGCAGCAGTCTTCCCAGTTCCATTCTTAGCCCTCGCCAAAATATCACTTCCTGTTAGAACAATTGGAATACTCTCCTCCTGGATTGGTGATGGCCTCTCAAATCCCTTTTCGTAAATTCCCATAAGCAGTTCACGCTTTAGAAAATAGTCTTCGAAATCGTTTCCCTTGGTTGCTGTCACATCCTGCCAGGAACAATAACTATTGTAAGTGCACAAACTTCAAGTTGAGAAGCAGCAGTTGAAGGGCGATTTGTGTAGTGTAGAACATGACTTCTATTAAACAATTAAAATCACTGCAGTAAGGAACCATGAACCACATCAATGAACACGACACACTTAACCAAAATACTTGGAGACTAAAGTATCATAGTAAAATACTTGGAGACTAAAGTATCATAGTGATAGGAGCCAGTGATGTTACGTTACGTCAACTTAGTGTTAAAAAAATGTATTATATTTTTAGTAGAACCATAACACACAAAAACGATAAAATTCTGTTATCACAAGAATAGACTCAGATTCATTGAGCAATTGCGTGAACATAGCGAAAAGGACACAATTATGAGCGAAAACTGCACAAGCTTCATATAGGAGAACAATTTTTAGCAAATTTCGGCAACTTTACAGAAGTATTTGTTTTTTATCTTCCGGCATCTCTGGATCAATTTATTTTCCTTATGAGAGGCGATTGCACAAGTGCATTTAATAGGTTTTCAGGGAAAATATTATGGGACTAAAAGATCAGACATAAGTAGCCTTCCCTATTCCTTCAAAGTTAATCTTGATGTGATTTGAAGAGGAACGCCACGAGACTGAGATAGATATATTTGATTTTTTTCCTTATAATTGAGCAAAACAACAAAACCTCACTTAACCCAACACCTGAACAGCCATGCAACATCTGTGTCCGCAATCTGAAGGCACCCCTCTCTTTCACGAGACGTTGATAAGATCCATCCATTTAGCAGAATATTAGGTAGTCCTAACCTTATAAGTTAAAAGGGAAGGGTGAGGTTCAAGTGAGTAGAGGCTTATAGCAGATACCTGGTAATAGTTGACAAATTGGAGATGAGTATTTTGGTTTGAAACTGCTCCTGAAAAAAGAAGGGATTTACGTCTAAGTTAAACTTGGTGATGGAAGTCTTACTTCCCAAACTGACTAATGTTGAAGAACCAGCCGACAAGTTGTGGTTAGGAGTGACCCAGAGCTTGCTTGTTTTTCCCATACTAATAAAGTATATTGCTGGTTTTGTTTGTTTCTCAATTCTAGTCCAAATATCTATAGAGTGGCTCAGAGTTGTCAGACAAGGAATAACAAGGTCGATAGAAAAGAACTGTCACAATTAAGGAAAATAGGCAGAGAATATTATAATATTCCTATAGCAAGGATAATTAAGAATTAAAGCACCACATAAACCTCCATACAGAAGCTAGATGGTATTTAGCAGATATTATTTGTCCTCTGCCAGTTTCTTTTTGGTTGTAGGGTCATGGGAGGAATAAGATAATCTATACTACCTCAAAAACATGAACTCCAAAAAAGGAATGTTAAATTACATAAATACCCCCTCACTTAAAAAGATTACGCAAATACCCCTCATATTTTAAATAAACCTGCCTAAACACCCTTAGCCCAACAAACACCTGCTAATATTCACCACTTTCACTGGACAGATGCCAAGATCCCCTGCATCTGCCCAACATCCAAATATTGCGAACCAATGCAACCTCACAAACACCTGCGAATAGTCACCTCTTTCACAGGAAAGACGCCAAGTTTCGTTTGCCCAACGTCCAAAGATTTGCCAACACATGCAACCTCACCAACACCAGCGTATAGTCACCTCGTTCACAAGAAAGACGTCAAGTTTCCCTGCATCAGCCCAACGGCCAAATATACGCCAACCAACGCATCATCTGCATATAACCCTATTTATATTCTAACCACACGTACAACACAGTCTCCTATTACTAAATAAACTTCTGGAAAAACGCATAGGTCTGCCCAGTTTCCTCCTCTTCTACCAGCGTAGTTGTTTTGTTGTTCATGCCTACATCTGCACTTTGTAAGTCACTTAACTTTTTTGCGCTGTTTCCCCGGAAAATATTGATCTTCTTGCGGCAAAACAATTGGACTCAACTTTGACATATTTCACTCGCATCTTAAATTGTAAGTTTCCACTTTCCTTGTATATCCTGTAATGCTCTTCATTGGGCTACTTGCAACACACTTTTCTTGGGATAACATTGCTGCAATTTACTTAATGATTCCTTTGTATTTTACTATTACACGTTACGGCCTGGAATTGGTATTGATTTTTACTTTCCCCTGTGCACCTCTCACTATCCAGATTCATCACACATGGCGACGAAACTGAATTATCAAAGCAGAGTGTCCCCATTAACAAGATACTAAGACACTCTGTTAATTGGGTGATGAAAGAATTAGTTATTTAAAAGGGTTCTCTAATTTCATACAAGAATTCACGCCATGAAGGTACTTTCCAAACAGTGATATTAGTGGACGACGAGGAAACACTTTTACTTAGGTTGTATCTAACGTTCCTATCTACTCCCCTTAATACTTATGTAATAATATCACATATCAATTACATCAATACTAGGGGACGAAGTTACAAGCGGCACTATTTAATAAGCAAAATCGACACATAGAAGGACTTCTTAAGACAAATAAGAGTTACTAGATTGCTAATGGGCTGTTGGATAGGGTCAACTCCAACTACACTTCCGTGCACAAAGTGATTAAACTATCCATTACAGACAACACAATCATAAAGGAGAGTGGCCATGTTGTTTCAACACACAACTTCTCCGAAGACTTTGTATTTTTGGAACGCAGAAAAATTGCCATATGGTGCCATATTCAGTAACTCTTCACATGACGAAAATTCTCGATTTCTGTTACAAATACCTATCACTAATTTTTATTTTTATTTTTGAAAATGGTAATGGTGTATTCTTCAGCATTAAGGAGATGTTGGTGACCTGCAAACAGAGGGGAGCAAAAGAAGAGAGAAAAAAAATACTTACAAGGGTCCTAATAATTCTACAATCTGTTCTGTAACCTCTAAACCTTCCTCTTTACACCAAAAATAAAAGGATGCAATACAATCCCATCTAACCTTCTGAATTAATTGGACCTATCTTCAAAATTTCTACTATTTCTTTCTTTCCATACTGTCCACCAAATGCAATGTGGAATTATCCTCCACCATGCCTTTTGACTCTTGCTCCCCCCTCTTCTTATCCAACAACTCAACAATCTGCCGTATGCTCGGGCATGGTCCAGTTTGTTTTTGTGAGACTAAGGAAGATGGCCCAAATTTGTGTTGTAAAGTTGCAATGCAAGAATAGATGTTGGTTGGTCTCTGCTGCGTTCCCGCATAATGAACACCAAGATACTATAATCTTTCATTTTCTCCTAAGCACTTCATGTGTCAGGCAAGCCCTTCTAGCAACCAACCATGTAAAGCATTTTATCTTAGTTGGTGCTAAGGTTCTCCATACCTTTCTCCACAAACTCTGCTTAGAGTTGCGTTGCTGTGGACTTCCCATTTTGTATGCTCTGCTAACCTTGAAAGCCCCATCTTTACTATGTTTCCATCTCAAAGAATCAGGAGCATTGGTGATGCCAGGGAATTTTTCTACTAGCTCTAGCAATTTGGCCACTCTCTCCACTTCCTAATCATTCAAAAACCTTCTGAAGATTAGATCCCACCCTTGTGTTCTCCAACATTCATTGATATTTGCATCAGGATTACTACATAGTAAGAACAGATATGGAAAGGATTCTTTTAGAGGAATCTGTTTGTTCCACGCATCTGTCCAAGACTTAGTTCTCCTACAATCTCCCACTTCAATGTACGTACTAGCTTCAAGTTTTGCCATAAGTTTCTGATAGTTCTCCAGATCCCCACCCCATATGCACCAACACTAACATTACTGCACCAAGGATTGTACTCACCATACTTGGATTTGATGACATCCTTCCATAAAGCTTGCCCCTCTTCATTATACCTCCATAACCATTTCATCAAAAGACTATTGTTTTGTTTCCTTAGATCTCTAATACCCATGCCTCCTTTGTCTTTGCTTTTCAAGGGCTATCACTAATTTACCTCATCTCTATTCAGACTAGCTTGGCCTGTTAGTTATAGCGAATCCTATCATTGTAAAAGGAAATAGCAAAAGACGTGAAATTGTTGTTACAAATGAACTCTAATTTGTCATTATGACAAGGAGCATACAACTGTTACTCTATAGGGAGATTTTGTAGTAAACGATGGCGCAAATCTGGAAAAGATGAAAGATGATCAACCTATTCTTGGATTATGTGACATGAATTCTCAAGATATAAAGGTATACCAAGCCTCTTCTATCTGCTAATAGCTTAAATGTAGAGTATATTTGTTCATTCCTCATTTAATATTTTGTTATCCAAACAAAGTACTTATGGGATACCGACACAACCCGTGAGCACTATGTTGATCAATCCAATGTTTCAAAAAGCACTAGATATTCACTCCTAGTAGACAACCTAATTTATTAATATGCTCGACAATATTTATTTTGAAAAAAATATTTGTTATGACTGAACAACCATATACCACGACAGGGATATATACAAGAAATATCATATACAAGGAAGTATTAGGTGAGAAATGATTGTTATCTTTTCTAGCATAATGGATTAGGAACAAAACCAATACATTACATTAAGCTAATGAAAATGACATTGGTTATATTTGCTAGGTTTGGTTGAAGAAGAGACAAGCTGGCCATCACCATGCAACATATGAAGAAAATACAACTATTGTGTAGACTTAGATATTGATAATTATGATACAAAGTTATTGACTTGGAACTACTAAAAGGTATCATTTATTTCTGGACGGCGTCATAGCCAGTACCAAATGTTCCTTCGAGCAAAATAATATATTAACATAGTAATTAGAGCTTTTGCCCTAAGTTTCATGCATTTAATTCAAGCCTTTTAGTCGCGTGTGATGGAGTAATGTTTAGAAACTAATATTTGGTATCTGAGAAACATCCATACAAAGTCTTCGCTTACATATTCAATATATTGAATAATGGTAGTATGCATACAATTTTCGGTTAAATTAGGTAAAAGGTACTATGCACATAATTACATCGATATATTATGACAAATAAGTATGCATACTGTTTCACAATTGAAGGCATCAAAAGACAAGGCAACGATGTGCAATGCATGTGCAGTAAATTTAGTTTATAAATAAAAGTACCAAGAACTACCAATACGTACGCAAGATCCTGGAATCGTTTCTTTAGTTTTGAAATGGTAAATATATCATACACTGAGACACAAAGAGTGCAGTAAAGTTACATAACAAAAGAAGCAATAAAGATCCCTAACTATCTATGTAATGATTCTAAGAACTGTAACAAGGTTTCTGCTTCGTTTAGAAGGATGATGCAGATATTATCTTAAGAGTGGCATTGGCTTTTCGTTTGAAAACTCTACTTTTTCTGCCACCATATACATGCTAGAAGCCTAGAATGGTATTCCATATAATCTTCATAGCTTTTGATAAATCTTTCCTGTTCCGTCATTTCAAAACATGTTCAGTAGACATGGAATTACCCATTTCAACCCAGAATATAGAACATTTGCCAGACCTGAGTTACCATGGAACAGTGAACAAAAAAATGGTCAACTGTCTCAGAGATTTCTCCACACATGTCGCATGAACTGCTTAGCTGGACGCCTCTTCTTTGCAAGTTATCACTGAATGAGTCAAGCTTCTTTCATCACTAACCAAACAAAACATATTACTTTGCAGGTGGTTTTAATTTCCAGCCTAGTTTCCGTGGAACATCAGGATTCCCCAAAGGCCTTCGTTTTAAAACCATGTAGCAGAACCTGCTGTGAAACTTCCATCCATGTTTCCTTTCCATACGTCACTGTGTTTTAGCTCTTGGAAGCTGAGGAGAACATTATAAAACCAGTCATCCCACTAAGCTCCCAGCAATTTAAACTAATTCTGAAAATAACATTCCAACAATTGTTTTCTTCGCTTTTGAACTACTGTGCTGTTGGTATCTTGAGTTGACTAATGAAGATGAGATAACTGGTCTCTCAAAATAGTTCCTGGGTCCTTTTATGGACAATTCATAATGGATAAAAGGATCTAACGATACTAAGTGTTTTCCCAGTCATTTTCTACACACCAAGAATGAATTTTATATAAATTGACTTTTTACAAGAAACGTATTCCTTTTCCCTTCAGAACATACTATTTAAGGGCAGCCCAGTGCACTAAAGTTCCCGCTATGCGCAGGGTCCGGGGAAGGGCCAGAGCATCCACTATTCTCACTAGAAAAATTGTCCACCAGGCGTAGCCCTTGAACCCCATGCAGGTTCATAAACATGGCACAACTCTGCCAACAAAATCTGCAATGGATAAATATGTGATTGATTGACTACATTGCTTCTTCCATAACCAGAGCATCTGATACACAACATATGATCTCTTCTCCTGTAAATTATCTTGTGTTAGGCATGTGTCACTGGTTAGCAATCTATCCAAAGCAGGCCAGCTTTGAAGATCTGTAGCCTCCCAAATCATCTTCCAGGGACACTGACTCTCAACTGCTATGTTCTGTGTTACCAGCTTTTTGAAGCATGCATCAACCGTAAATTTCCTATATTTACAACCTATCCAGATTGTTGAATCTTCAACACTTCCCATCAGCACCACAGTAATTAGTATCTCGAGTAGGTAATTACTGTATCTATTAAGAAATTGTTATTCACTACCACCCAAATTCAACTGCCAATATTGCTCTAACTTTTTCATTTTAAAGCAAAGTGTTTGAACTGGTATCTGAATTTCAAGACTTGCTGCAGATGACCCAAGGATTTGGTTTAATGGTAACTATAGTACAATGGTATTGTGCTAGGCGCACATCACGAGTTTGAATCTTGCATGTGAACCAAGTCTAACGTATAAAAATTGAGGACGATGGAGGAGTGAACCTATTAGTCATGAGTTACAAAATGGTATACAGAGGACTCTTGATTATCAAATACAAAATATTTCAAAGCTCCAGGTGATCTGTTCAACTAAAAAGTGAAGTTGGGGGGGGACAAGAGAATTTCTTTGCTAGGAAAATAGATGCTTTCACCTTGTGGGGTAAGTAGAAAAACTGGGGGATTGAACATTACAAACTTAAGAACGCAACAAAAACCTTCCATGCAAATGACTTTGGAGATACAATACTGCAGATAAAGCATTACGAAAGAAGGTGATCCAACAGAAATATTGTCAGCAGGGATACTGGAGTACTAAACCTGTTGGGCCTTCTATAAGGATTCACATTTGGAAAGCTATCAGAAAATATTGGGGAGGAGTTTGTTGTCAATACTGGGTTCAGAATTGGTGATGGGAGGAAAATATCATTTTGGAGTGATAATTGGTTAGGACATGGCCCTCTAAAAGACTTGTATCCAGATCTACCCAGTCTGGTTTCTTCACCTGATGCTACAAGTGAAGATGTATGGAATCAGTTGATTGCAATCTTTTTAGACGACCAAATGACTTGGAGACTGGGAGAATGGACGATTTTCTGAAAACACACAGCATTCCATGGTACAAGCAATATGGATGAAACTGATGTGGAATAGAAGCAGCAACAAAAAGTTCACAACTAGATTTGCTTTAGTTTTGTCAAATAAATCTACACTGGTGTGGACTGGCCTTGGAAAGCTACGTGGAAGACTAAAGCTCCTTTTAAGGTGATCTGTTTCACTTGGTTAGTGGCTAGAAAGCATGTTTGACACATGAGAATTTTCAGAAAAGAGGTTTTCAGTTGACTTCAGGTGCTATTTGTGTCAGGAGGAGACAGCAACAACAGTCATTTATTTCTTTATTGTAAGTTCACATAAATCTTATGACAATTGTTTTTGTCTTTGGTTAGGATCAAATGGGTAATGCCAAGAGATAATAAGGCCTTACTATGGAGCTGGTTCAATGTAATAGGTAGCTTTAGAAAGAAGTGGAGGAATGTTTTCCCGACTTGTATTTGGTGGACTCTACAAGACAGAGGAACCACATGTGTTTTGAAGACAAGTCATCATCTATACAGAATATCAAGATGAAGTGTTCCCTTTACATCCATTATGTCTGTGCTAGCTTGCAAGCACCTTGACCAATTCCAATGGGTACCAGCTGCCTCCCAACACAGATACCGGCCATGGCATGAAAAGATGGGAACAAGTCAGCTATTTTTGTCTCCGTAGAGGAATTGAGCCCGAAACTTCATGGTACTCAACCCACTTAATTGACCACTAGACCACACTCTTGGGTGAAAATGAAGTGTTATGTGTCTTCTATTCTCTATTGTAACTAGTAAGTATAACTATATAGAGGATGCAAAAATATTTTTGTGAATCTTTAGAAGCCTTGTAAGACTAGCAAGGCCTTTGGCACTTGTAATATGGATTCCACACATGTTACCTTTCTCAAAAAACAATTAAAAAAAATCTCTTGAAGGAAATAGTTGGAGATGGTTGAACATGATGAGAAAAAACAAATAGCGGATCAAAATCATTGAGACATGTATAATTGCTTCAATTAAGGACGAGCACTACTCAAATCTTTAGATGCATTCTCACTATAAGTAGTTGAACCCTCTAAAAGAATCAGGATGGGATGCACAAGATCTTCGAAATGTTGTAACACCCTGCTTATGACTTCTGAGGATAAAAGTTAATAAGCCAAAAATGGTGTGTAAATCTGCAAGAATCAAGGGGTACAGGATTCATTTGGTCGTTTTCTCCATAACAAAGAATTGCTGGGAAAGGTCAGAGAAGATTGCATTTGATAATTCCTGAGTTCCTAATGTCTTTTTACATGATCTTAAATGAAAATCTGAGCTTGTTAGACCTTTAGCTCTTCCAAGATAGAGGAAGGTAATTGAGCATAGGCCCAACCTCAAAATCCATGGCAATGTTGCAAAGTTGCCAACATGATTTGTAAATGAGCCCCACCACATACGGCAATTTCTGCTCCGACAAAATCCCTACTTAGCTACCATAAGTAATTAGAAGCATCCAATTCCTCAAAGCTCTTCCATGGGCCTGAAGCTAGGCCAATGAACAGTCTCTTCCTATATTTGGTACAGACAATAATAATAATATCGATTATATGTAGATGTAAAATGGTGGATAGAATGCTCAAAAACAAACAACCCAAGAGCTGAAATTTTATAGACATAAAGCATGACCAGGTTTTCCATGACAAAAATTGATTATGAGATGCTTGTAGACTACACCAGATAAGTCGCATAAAAATAGCATCTGATCTTTAAAGGTGTGAAATCAAGATGGAGTAAGTGAAACACAAAGGAAGTTCAAATAAATTATGTTAGATAAGAAGAGAAACAAACATGGCTGTCAAAACAGTCATTTCATAGAGAATAATCAGATATAAATTGAACTGCATGAGCATGAGATGACAATTGCTAATTTACCTCTGTCCTGTATCGAGCATCAAGTGGTGGTATCTTCAACCTAGCCTTCCAATCTTGTGAACTAAATAAGAGGAAAAACAAAAATGACTTATTTCTCAATATCACAGAGTGAACTTTAACTTTTGAAACATAAAACTCATAGTTACCCTAACTACTATTATCAACCAAAATCTTAAGTTGGACTTCGGAGAAAGAAAAGTTTTTCATGATATAATCTATTTGATCTCTGAATTTATAATCAAATCCATCCCTCCTTTCCATTATCACTGCCATATGTAAACTAAACCTCCCTTCAAAGCGCAGGCCCTTTTTGGTCTGTGGCCTCAGAAAGACTCGCCGCTAATAATTTGCTTCCGACAATAAGACATAGTGCCCATTTGGATTGACTTATTATTTTAGGTGTTTTTATGCCAAAATAGTTTTTAAGCAGCTTTGAAGTGTGCGAGTAAAATTAAAAAGTGCTTATAAGCACTTATTCTAAAGCCAAAATAACAAAAATAAGCCAAAAGGCATAATTTAAAAATCCTAACTTATGGCTTTTGGCTTATAAGTCATAAGCCAAAAGCCAATCCAAACAGGCCCATAAAAAGGCTCTTCCCGCAAACATTTGTGTTGACCGCAAACATCACAATGAGATCCATAACTTTCTCCTTCATATTGTCCCATTGCAATGTTGTAAAGGAAAGTGTGGTATCCCTGACATGATACTGTCCTATCACTGCATCGTAAGGGAAAGTCTAGTATCCCCAGTATTCTGTTCTTTTTCGGAGTATGCCATTGTGTTATTTTAGAGAAAGGAAATTGTTTAATAAAACTAGAACTAAAGAAGTGTTGTACTAATTACAAGTGAGCAAAAAAAAAACAAAAAAAAAATTCTAAGAGCTAAGTACTGATTTTGTTTCATTTAAAGTTCCCCTTTACACCAAAAAGAAAGCAAAAGCATGCAGTCGTTAAAAAGAGTTGGTTTGTTACTCTCTTTGTCCCAATTTATATGAGACACTTTCTTTTTAGTCTCTCCCAAAAAGAATCCCAAAAAAAATGACACATTTCCTTGTTTGGCAAATGTTTAATGACACTATCAACAATTTACCCATGTTGGGATCTACTTATTTAGCAAGAAGTCTGCAAAGGTAAGTACTATACTATTATTTAAAAAATTATTTATTTTAAGGGTAGTTTTGGAACATTGCAAAGTGTTCCCACATTTCTTATAAGAGTTGTAGTATTTACAAAGTACTACCTACATCTATGATTATGTGATCCTATGTCTATAATGAGTCTAAAACATCAATGATAGAGACATGATCATTTAAAAGTAACTGATTACACAAAAACATCGTAGCAAGATGCAATTGAGCTTAATCTGTTGCATATTGTTCTCTATGCGCTCAAAACACCTAGAATTCCTCTCCTTCCATATTGTCCACCAAAAGCTTGTTGAGACTATCCTCCACCTGCCTCTATTCTTGGACAACAACCCAACTTGTTCCCAGCTTGTTAAGGACTCTTGTAATGTTCCCAGCTTGTTAAGGACTCTTGTAATTTTCCCAGGCATGCTCCATGCTATTCCTCTGAGGTTCAAAAACAATCTCCATAGATATCATGTGATTCTACAATGTAGGAATAGATGGTTCACAGTCTCTGCCAGCTCCCCACAAGTATCTCATTGTTTTTAAGAACAGAAAGCGCAAAAAACAACTAGTCCATGGGGTTGAAGCGCAAATCATGAAATGAAATGCACACTTCTTTCTTTGAACGACTTATAGAAACTAGTGTACCAAATATATATGAATTTAGTATTCTCTTTTTTTTTAAAAAAATAATCGAGAAATCCGTATGTGACCCGCCCTTTGGACCAATCACAGCCTTCTAAACTCGGTTGATAATGGGTCCACCCCTCTACCCTTCTCCACTTAAATACTGGGCTTCGCTTTGTATGGTGTGGGGCTTGAACTTGCGACATAAGTCACAAATCCTCCCCCTTTTGCCACTCGAGCTAGGCCTTGGGGGTAAATTTAATATTCTAACAATCAAATTTCAATTAAAACATACAATAATGACGATATTAATCCAACTCATTAATGAGATCCAAAGAACCAATAGTTTCTCATTGGGATCACTTTGCACAACAATGTTTAAAGCACATACTTCTTTAAAGCGCATGACTTCACCCATAAAGCGATAACCTATGGCTTCACATCGCTTAAAACCACCAATTATCCCCACGATACTAGGACATGTTGGTTTTAGAATTTGGTACAGTGAGGATCGAAGCACTATGAAGAGGAAAGAGAGGATTTAGTTTGTTTTTTTTTTTAAATTGGTAACATGTGTGTCACACAAACAGGAAAGACACGTGAAAGTGGAGAGTAAGAGAGGGCCTTTCTTGTTGAAGTCTTTCTATCATAGTTTACTGAAAGAAAGGATTTAGTTTTTTTTTCTGAAATTGGTAACATGTGTGTCTGTACATATAGTCCTAAGCATGGTTGGGTTTTGTAATTGTAGATAGCACTGTTATGGTGTACATCATATATATATATATATTAGATGTACACCATAACAATGCTATCTACAATTACAAAACCCAGCCATGCTTAGAACTACTGCTTCACTAGGAACATATCATATAAGTAGTGATTCAGTCTCCTCTACATAGTTTTCTTCACACCAAAAATGAAAGGTGAAATAGTCTCGTGGATCCTTATACTTGTATGCGTTTGTATTGTGAACCCTTCTACTTAACAATTTATCAACTAAATCCTTAAATTCAATAAAATACAACATATCAAAACCCTCTGACCATTGACCAGGCTTATGTGGCATTAAGATGGTTAAGTTGGCGAAAAGAGTGTGACTACACGCAGGTAAAGGCGAGTGGACTTCATATTTAAATTATAAAAATATTTTAAAATAAAATTTTCATAAAAAAACTTCAATAATAGATTAAAAAGAAAAAAAATAAAAATATGTCTTCTTCTTCCTTAAACTCTAGCCGCCATCCCCAACCCCTTTTCCCTTCTTCTATACACTTATTCTCTGTCACCTTCATGTCTTTATCGTCACATTTCAAGTTATTATCACTCGAGAAAGAAAGCGGTGTTGATTTTATGGTAGTGCTTGTCGGAATCTACTGGTTCGAAATGGAGTAAGATAGACACGACGCTGATCCAATTTCACCAGAATGGGAGGCAGCGGCGAGATTAATTGGTAAGACGAAGAGGATGGAGAAAAGAAGGCGGTCCCTGGTGGGTCGCAGGGGTCGCGCGGTGGTCTTACGGCGTAGGTTACTAATTTAGTGGAGATTGAAGAAAGATGGAAGGAAAATAGTGAGGTTCGCAATGGAAATGGAGACCTGCAGGTCTTGCCGACAAGAAGAGCGGTGGCGGCGACGACGACGATTTTCGCCGACGGATTTAGGTGTTACATTAGGGGGGGGAGGGGTTGTGGAGTCCCAAAATTATATAAATTTAAAATCTATTATTTTATATTTTATTTAATAAAACTTTGTTTAATAATTTTTAAAAATAAATAATAAAGATAATTATGACATGTAATTAATTTAACTAGCGTGGATTTGACATGTCATCTATTCAAGGCGAGTGGACTACACACATGATAAGAGGGGTTTGAAAATATTCGTTTGATTCAGTTTAAGGGTTTACTTGGTAAATGGTTAAGTACAAGGATTCACAATACAAACGCATACAAGTATAAGTGTCTACCAGACCATTCCGCCAAAATGAAATAAAAGAATACAATTCATCTAGACTTTCTGTTTCTGTCTTTAAGAATTCTATAGTTCCTCTCCTTCCAAATTTTCCACCATTTACAAGTTGGGGAAGTTTCCACCACTTCTTTTGTCTCACTACACCACCATTATAGTTCCAACACTTCAATAAATTACAGCTTCATGTTGGCATAGAATCTTACTCCTGCCGTATCCAAAAAAGTTGCAACAATTGTCCAGTTATAGGACAGTGTAGAACCACATGGCTATTCTTTTCTCTGGCTGCACAGCGCATCCAACATCTTGAGCATAAATGAAATCCCCTACTTCTTAAGTTTTCTTGAGTGAGACATGCTTCTCTTGCTACAAGCCAAGAATAACATAAAACTTTGTAAGGAGTCTAAGGGCTCATCTGTTTGCACTTAATGGAGATTTGAATTTGAATGGTCCAGACATTAGTTCATTAAGTGTGCTTATCTTTTCTACTTAATAATTTCTTAATGGATTTGAAGGGTCTATGTGACAGAGTCTTATTCTCATTCAAACTCTTTTAAAGATACTTTTATTTTCGTAAAAACATTGTGATCCATTTTTTTTCATTAAAAAAAATTCAAGTCTCTCTCCTCCACCAACTTTATTAGTTATCCAAATTATTTCCCTTAAACTTTTAATTTTTGTTCTTGCTACGTGTTTATCAAGAATTTATAAAATTTATTGAAAAAATTTATTTGATTGAAGTGCAACGCAACTACATAAATGTATTGTTGAGATCGAATGATAATGCATTTATAAATTTATTTTAAATCATTTAAATGTATCATGTTTGTTATTTATTTTAGATATGAGTACATGAGCAAACATAGAGATGTTTCACTTATTTATTTCCAGCCAAAGATGGCCACAAGGATGTAATGGCTCTCCAATATCATAACCACGAGTTCTCCAATTAGAGTTGCACCCAAGATGTCAGTAAACTTTCATGCTAGAATTAAGTCGAGACTTGTAAACAAGCTAAGCTAGCTTGGGATATGAAATGCAGTTATAATTTAAGCTAGAGCACAATCCAGGTCCTAGCATCAAATTAATGGCCAACATCTATGTCTACATGAAAATGAAACTCTGAAGCCCAACAACGACAACAACATACCCAGTGTGGTCCCTAGAGTTGGGTCTAGAGAGGGAAGAGTGTACCTCGACCTTACCGGCATACCCTCACCTTGTTAAGGTAAAGGTTGTTTCTGATACATTCTATGCTCAAGAAAGGTGTTTTCAAACATATTTGAAAATTGCAAGAGTGAAAGGAGCTGAAGCTCACAAATCTCAAGCCCAACAAAATTCCATTTTGACATACTCTAATGGAGCTCAAAAGTCAGCCCTATACAATAAGTTTACAGATAGCATAAAGCCATAAATAAATTCCATCTTGAACCCACTCTCTAAGTCTCTAATGGAGCTCCAAAGTGAGCCCTACCATAAGTTTTCCGATGACATTGTTAGAGTTTACTCTGCAAACTGAAGTGAATGTTTGTATAGGTAAAGACATGTACATAGACGTCATGGAAATGCAGTTTAAGGCCCTAGATCACTGCAGTACTATTTAGAAAGTTGGAGGTTTTTCTGTCTTGCTGCATGACTCCTACAAGCTACTTTCCGCTAATGATATAAAAATAAATAAGGGATTCCTACAAACAACTAAAACTAATTCAAAGCCGTGAGGATTTAGAAAAAGAAGTTAAGTCATTTGTAAACAAGATAACACCCACTAAAATGCCAATTTAATTATTCTCTGCTAACCAATTCTAGCTTGTCATATTATCTAATTATTACTGTTTCTCCACCAATAAAAGGCCCATGCTACTTGCTACTTCAGCTAAACTTAATACTTGTCCCGCAACTTTCAATTTGTTCGTGTGTTATACTTCAGTATACCACACAACAAAACACACATAAAAGAAGAAAACAAAAAGTACCAATAACTAAGTCTAAATTTCAATATTCAATCAGGGGCAGAGTCACCATTGCACTTATGGCTTCGGCAGAAAAATCTCCACCCCTTTATTAATTAAAGTTCTCAAATTTTATTTTAAAAAAAGGTAAGGAACCCCTACCTTCCGTTTTCGGATTGCACAGTCTTTTCAACCTCATCAATAGCAGAATCTGATGATAACTGGTTCCTTCTCATCCACTGCTGCGTCTGCTGGTTCTGAAATTGTTGTTGATGCGGCACTGAACTTCTCTGCATATATTGCTGTTGATTTCTTTGTTGAAAACTAGTGTTAGCATTAGGATGTATACTGCCACCACCGCCACCGCCACGTCCGCCACCCATCCAAGGTGGCGGATATCTTGATCTCGAATTCATTACCAGTATGGTTCGCCGACGGCCGGAGAAACTCTATGTACGTTCTCCGATGAGAAAAGGACCAAAAATTAGATTGGGAGTCCAGGAATTTTAAAATTAAGTATACTACTACTAAATTAAAGTTATTTTATTTCTTAAAAAATATATATAAACACTATAAAGTTATAAATATAAATAACTTTTAAGAGTTAAAAAATCGAGTAATTCCTCTGGCTAGTCACCCATATTTGATAAATTATCTAGGAATATCATTTATGTTTGTTTTAGGATTATAATATCACCAACTTTACCTATTTTCTTCAAACTATATTTGACACAAAAAATATATTACTTCTCTTCTATTAAGATGTCATTTCATATTATTTATTTTTTTATTATTAAAAAAAATGCTTCAAATCTATTTCAACATTAAGTTGCAATATGTTTTTTTTTTAAAAAAATATTGTTTTCTATTTATATTTTTTGAAAATGTTTTATTTTTTATATATATAAAGATAAATTTTAAAAATGAATGAAAAAAGTACTCTATTTCTACAAGTAACTATTAATAAACTGCTTTAACTATTTTTTAAAAAATAAGTTTTTAAATTTTTTAATGATAATTATTATTTTTTTACTTTAATTTTTTAATTAATTTTTTAAATAATTATTATAATTTTTTATGGTGCACTTTTTCTTCTCTTATTTCTACATTCCATTTTGTTGGTGCATTTTCTAAAATCACTGAAACTGTGATAAATATAAATAGACATTACAGTTTTTTTATAAAATAATTCAATTTTCAGTTTTCATTTTTCAACCTTAAAAATTGAAATTTGAAGCATTTAAAGATCTTTCATTTATTTTTTTCCCGTAATAGCCATTATTGTTTTTATTAAAAAAAATATAGCTCAATTTCATTTTTTCCTTTAAAATTGAAATTAGAGGCATTTAAAAATCATTCATTTTTTGTCATTACAGTTTTTTTTAACAAAAGAACTTTTTTTTCTATTTAAAATAACTATTAAAATTTCTGTTTTATTAATTGTATTTTTAGAGCATATTTAAAATGTTTTTTGAAAAATTAAAATTCTTGAATATCAGTGGTGCTGACATGTGACACTTTTTACTTCTCCTATTAGATATAGATAGATTTTTTTAAAAAATAGACAAACCCACATACTATACCCAGTGAAAAAAATTACATTAAGAACTGTAATATGAGCTCCTCCGATTTTTCAAGAAAATATGTGGTTCTTCCTGTTCTTTAAAAGAATTAGAAAAATATTAATAATAAATTAATAAATGTGACATGGCACCCTAGAAGAAGAGAAATAATGTATTTTTTGTGGCAAGTATATTTTGAGGAAAATAGTCAAAGTTGGGTGATATTGTAGTCCTAAAACAAACATAAGTGATACTTTTAGGTAATTTCCTAAACATGGTGACCATATAGGGAAATTACTCTTAAAAAAACCTTAACATTGACAAATGAACACATAATTTTTGTAATAATTAAAATGTGACAAAAAAACGATTGACAATTTGATCAAAAAATAATTTAAATTAAAAAAATCATATTAATTGATATTATCTAGCGTACTTGAAGCTTGTTCATTGACACTTGGGCTATTGAAATTGTTAGATTGATACAAATTGACGATGACTCTATTTTATTTTTTGAGACATTGACGTAACATATCATATGAATTCAAGAAGTCACTAACAACTTGTGAAACTAAGCACTCTTGGAAGTAGGTTAAGGTTGTTGGGGTTAAGATAGGTAGAGAACCAGACATGGATTAAAATTTAGTGATGAGTTGTCTTTAAAAAAGGGACAATAGGTAACTTGTGTTGATTTGGAGTTTTTCGTCCAACTAAAAAGTATGGGCGACAAACTTGTAGAAAACTATCTATTAAGCGAAAGTTGAAGAGTGTTTTGAGTCAAAGGAATAGATTCTCTAATGAGTTTCCCTAGCAACGTTGCATATAAATTTATTTTTTTCTTGTAGACAGTGAGAACTGATTCTTGATACCTTCAATCGTTAGCATATAAATTGACACAATTAAAATTTTACATGATCTTTTATATAGATCTAGAAATTATTATGCTTTAAAAATGAAAAAGGACCTAAAATACTCCTCAACTATGCAAATTGGTACAAAATTACCATTTGTCAACCTTTTGGGCTAAAATGCCCTTGATGTTAACCTTTTGGCTCTATTTTACCCTTATCTTTAATAGCCAAAAAAAATAACTAAATTCATTTACGACGTGTCGTTATCCTATTGGCTACCCTAATAATTAATTTAATTAATTAATAAAACTAATACCCACCCAAATGCCCTATCCATTACCTAAATCTTTTAACCCAAATATTGTAACCCGAATCTACACCTTCAAATCTCTTCTGTTCCTCAATCGAAACCCCAAATCTAGACCTTCAAATCTCGTTTGTTCTTCCTCAATTGAAACCACAAGAACTCAATTTGGGTTAGAATATTTGGGTTAAAAGATTTGGGCTATGGTAGGGCTTTTGGGTGGGTATCTAGTTTTATTAATTAATTTAATTAATTATTAGGGTAGCCAATAGGACAACGACACGTCATAAATGAATTAGTTATTATTTTGGTTGTTAAATATAAGGGTAAAATAGTCAAAAGGTTAACGTCAATGGCATTTTAGGCCCAATAGGTAGAAGAAGGGTAATTTTGTACCAATTCGCATAGTTAAGGGATATTTTAGGCCCTTTTCCGTTAGAAAAATCTTTTAAATCTTGAATCTAGAAAATAAGTTACTTTATTATAATTATTAATTAATTTATTAAATTTGACTTGAAGTTTAACTGCTCAATTTTTATTTAATCACTCAAATTTGTATTTACGAAACTTGTACAGTTCACAACAATCACTTCGAACTTATTTTGTGTGATTTTTATTTAAATTGGAGTGGTTCAAATATGATTTGAATAACAATGTGTAACTATTATAATTTTTCTCTATCATGCGTCACAATTGCGCACAAGGGTCCTAGAAATGGGTTATCACACATAAAATTTTGGAATTGATGTTGCACTGGTCTATCTGGATGTCTAGGGACTTATTATACTAAAGTATCACGATATTACTAAGGCATCACGATCGTTCTGAAGCACTATTTCAAGTATAAATTGAATAGGATTGGGATATTTAAGTTTTTTCGCAATGATTAAATCTAGGAACCTGGAAATTACGATTTTAATGAGGAAATTGTCTACTAATATCAGGTAAATACTATTATCATGTTATTAGTTGATTAGCTTGGTTGACTACTTGTTTTAAGCTCAAATCGTGAGATATTCAATGTGAAAAAAAGGGGGGGGGGGGTCACCATAGGTTTTGAGATAAGGAAAATATTGATTTTGAAGGTCAATTTGTTATCAGTTTGAAGTCTTTATGTAATTTTAATTTTGTGGCATTATGAATAATGTGAAATTCGTAATAAAATTTGAATTTTGACTTTGACTATTTGATAAACTTCACTTCTAATTCTTAAAAGATTATTATATAGAATAGTTCAACATGTTTAACCTCATAATATATTATTTTGAATATATATTAAGAACATTAGAATCTCCAACGAAAGATAAAGTTATTCGTAGAGATTAGAATATTGCAGATCGAGATAATTTAAGACTTTAACTTTGATGATTTTTTTTTCTCAAATTGAATTTGTTTGTGATACATTATGTATATGGGATGCCCTGCATAACAATGTGAGCTCACTTTATACTAGTGATGGTGTAATTGATATTGTTTTCATGTTAGGTTTTTTCACGCGGTGTTTGGAAGGTCATATTAGATCTTTAACTAAATCTAAATCGCGCACTACATGATCCATTCGAGGGTGACACTCTCAAGAGGATTTTCTCCATATCTAGGGCTCGAACTCAAGACCTCTGGCTAAAACTGAAGCACTACTACTAGTGCACCACAACTCATGTTGGTAGTGTTAAAGAATGACAAAAGTCCACATCGGGGGCAGACCCACGTTAGGTTCAGGGGGTTCACCCGAATTTTTTTGGCGAAAAATTACACAATATATAAAAGGTAAGTTTTTTTTTTTTTGTAAATATATATAATTTTAGCCCCCTCAATTACAAAGAAAAACTGATGGTGTAGTGGTAAGTCTCTTTAAAATTAAGTTTCACATCAGCAATTCAATTCCCCATGATAATTTTTTTTGTTTTTTTTTTAATGTAATTTTTAGTTTTGCTTCAAGTTTTTTTAGTTTCTTTTTGTAATTTTCGGTTTCTGTTTTCAAGTTTTTTTAGTTTTAAAAAACGTGCTAAAGTGTGATATTAAACCAAAAAGAATTCAAGAATCTCATATCTTAAGACTTGCTTACACATTTAGACTTTTATTTTTCGAACCCCCTGAACAAAATTTCTAGGTCCGCCACTGCATATCGGTGGTTAATGAGATAGGTGGAAAATTGTCACGCACCAGATGCTAAGCACTGGGCGTGAGGTGAGATGTTAAAGAATGACAAAAGTCCCACATCGATGGTTAATGAGATGGGTGGATTCCTTATAAGGCTTGAGCAATCCTCCTCCCTTTGAACTAACTTTTGGGGTGTGAGTTAGCCTAAGACCTAATTTAACAGAATCTTGTAAAAGATTGACATCATCTTGAATGGAGTCTTCTACTATGATTTTTTCACGAAAATATGATTGTTTTGAGCCATATATTAGTCAAGAAATTCGTTTAGGATTTTCTTGGAGGTAAAAAGACAAAATATAATTGTTTTGAGCCATATATTCGTTAAGAAATTCATTTAGGATTTTCTTGGAGGGAAAAAGACAAAAGACCATTTTTTATGTTTTCTCATTGGCTAATTCGTCACTGTATCAATTACTAAAATGACTATAACTTTTTATTCAAAAATGGAATTGATGCGAAATTGGTGGCATTGAAAAGTAGATTCAAATACCTTTAATTTGATAGGTTATGAGCCATGTAACTCCTTATATTCTAAGATATATGTTCGTTTGAAGTTGACCCAATTAGAATCTTACATCGAAAACTTAATCGATAAGGAAATTTTCAACTCTACTTTGTGTTAAGAATTCTAGTGATATTACTTCATATCCAGATCATTCCACACTAAACAATTTACCTTTTACACATGTTGTTTATGAGTCACCCGATATGAATCTACAAGAAAATGAAGAATGGTTCGAGTTTTAACTTAGAAATTTTGAGGTGTTACAATTTCAAATTATAATTGTATAAAAAATAGTTTTATTGTTAAATTACATGAATATCGTGTAACACTCTGAAAGTCCATAACTTAAGCTAGAGCCTCACATGATGAACTAAAATTTAAAACAGTGTTTCTAAGCCTAAAATGATGTTTATAAACCATTTAGGAAGTTTTAAAGTCAAGGCATCAAGAAACGTCCATGACGTTCGGAAACTAGCTAAATTAAACTAGTTGACGTCCCTATGTATTGTTTGGTAAAGGATTGGGAGGGTCAAATGAAGTTTAAAACTAGTAAAAAGACTTTAAATAAGTAAAATGTAGTGCAAAGGGTCCAAACGTCTAGTAAAGACTCCCCAAGGACCGCCTGAAGGGTCATTGAGAAGGATGCAAACCTTGACGAGCAAGCTGCCAAAACAGCTTGGGCAGCCTCGAATGTCACTACGCGACGCGCAGCTGACACGTGAGGAGGCAAAATTTACCTCGCGACGTGTGCTCTCCACGAGGATCACTTCCTCAAATCAAATTTCAAAAATAAAATGTGAAATTAGCCCCGTGACGCGCAACTACTTCCTAGATTCGTTGAAATCGTATATTTAGCATTTTGGTTTCTAAAAAAAAATCAATTAAGTGAGAGGTCTTTTGGGTAATTTAGGGGGTGTTATATATAGCATAAGGGTCAATTTTAAGTCATTTTTCACTCACCTAAACCAATTTCCCAAATAAAACCCAAAAGCTCTCATCTCTCTCTACTTTCTCTCTCCCAAAATCCTCCATTGAAGGGTCAATCGGGAAGTGTCTCCCCTCAACCACCAGTAACATTAGTTCTAGTCCTCGTAATCTGTCAAAAGAGTATACAACAACTCAGTACTAAAGGAGGTAACTACGCACGATGAGAAAGAATGAACAAAAGGAAGTTTCCAACTAATTTTATAGCCTCTCCGAGATGAGTACAGACGTCTCCGTACTAATCCTTGAGACTCTATGTAGACTCGGCTTGTATACACGTAACCAGGGGCTCTGATACCATTTTGTCACGATCCAAAAACGGGCGTAATGGTACTCGTCTTATCCTACCAAGACAAGTCAGCCTAACCCAATAATTTTGATAAAATGCAAAAGTAAAACCAATGTCTGATAACGATTACTAATACTAAAACAATTCAACTTAATTTAATTTCCAAGACGTGGTAGTCACGTGCACAAGCCTCTAATGTAAATACTAGAATTGAAATAAAGATACGAGTCTAACATGAAATTGTTTTTCAAGTAAAAACAAAGTCATAAACTGGAGTAGGAAATTTCGCTGAGATGACAAGTAGCTACCTCACAATCCTTCACAAGATGCCTCGGAAACGAAGAGAATAGAAGATATTTTAAAAATCCGGGCTCGTAACCTACAAAAATTTGTAGAAGCAAGTGATGAGTACCAAACCACGCGATACCCAACAAGCAAACCTCTAAACACAAGTTAAGGGAACAAAATACGGGTAATCCTTACACCACATCTGAACCTCCACACTACAAACAACTCACAGTTTACCAAACACACAACTCAATAACCACACTCTATTAGTTTACATATTCTCAACAACAGTCACAATTTTCACAGAGAAACACTAACAAGATTAGCAAACCACGTATTCAAGTTCATCAATAATAAAAATGTGTAATGCCATGAGATGCAATGTCAAGTATAGTGATGCATGTCTTCCCTAACGATACACATCCGATGTCTCTCAGTCTGAGACCCATGGGGGACATATCTGTCCATGCATCTGTTGCGACGCACGACACGACCCTCGATAATAGTAACCATCGCGGCGCGCGATACGTCCCTCGAAATATAATATCCATCGCGGCGCGCGATACGATCCTTGAAATGGTACATCCTTTATCACATTACTCTTATCACAACCATGTTTCAAATCAAGTATGAATTACAAACTAAAATTAAAATAAGGACATAGCCATTTTGATAACAACGCACAATTTGCAACAAGAAGTACAACACCAACAAATAAACAACAAGTCTCCAAATCATTCTCAACGCCACACAAGAAAATACACGAATTTCATACGCTTAACAAGAGTTTAGAAATTCACTTGCCTGAATCCAGTAAGAATAATTACTCTTGGACTTGAGTCTTCCCTTTCCGTTGAGCTTCTGAACCAAAAGAATCAATTTAAGTATATATTCACAATAAGGTTTCAGAACTAACAATACTCACACTTTTATGAGTTTAACCTTGACCTAAAAATTCACCCCAAATTTATAATCAAGTTCTTAAATTTTGATGTCAATTAACATTTAAATTATGATATTTCCCAAGTTTCAAGCCTAGGATTAAATCTCAATATTTCCAAGTATCATATAAAATTAAGGGATAATGCCCAAGTATCCCCTCAACCTATGCCCGAAATCTCAGAGACACACTTATACTAAACTAAGGTCCTATTACCTCCCTGAACTTATTTTATTAATAATTTTTTACCCCTTTTTAGCTTACGTGGCACTATCTTGTGGGCCCAATGATGGTTGAATTTTTTTTCGAACTAGTGCCACGTAGGCTAAAAAGGGGTAGAAAATTACATATAAAATAAGTTCAAGGGGGTAATAGGACCTTAGTATAGTATAAGTGTGTCTCTGGGATTTCGAGCATAGGTTGAGGGGGTACTTGGGTATTTTCTCTAAAATTAATGATAACATACAATCAAATATACCTAATATTTAATTAGGTATCTCAATATGCCAAAATTTGATTCATACTATACAATGAAATTTTTAACCTAAAAAAAATACGCAGAGCTAACTTATAGTATAAAGAGTTATAACAGTAAAACCATGAGAATATGGTCCTTCTTTATTTACTAGATATTAGGTGCCCACGCCAATGCGACCCAACTTATGTTACTTTTTCTTCGAATTTATGTGATACAAATGAAATTTGAAAAATTAAATTAAATTTGTTATATGTGTTTTTCTTAAAAATATTTTGAATTGTTAATTTACGTACCTTTATGTTAATTTTCAAATAATATATGTTACTCCATCTCTTTCATTTTATATGATACAAGTGATTTTAGGAAAGCCAACAGAATTTTTTATATGATTCTCACATATTTTTAATTGTCATTTTACTGTGGTTCATAGTACTTTTTAGTTCTTACGTCATTTTAAAAAAATATATGCAATTTTCTTTTGTTTCGATAAAAATAATGGAATCAACCAAATTTCATTACGATTTTTAATTATGTTTTTCTAAAAATATCTTGAATTGTTACATTGAGATTTTAAGCTTTTTTTATGTAATTTTTAAATATGTAAAAGATTAGAAATTAAAACGAAGAATTAAAGTTTTCAAATCATTATATTTTTATAATAAAATATTCAAATCTTTAAAACTCCATATATATGCACAAATTAATAGAAGGAAACCGAAATAATTTTCTTTTAAAAAAATATATCAAAGCTCATTTTAATAATATATATATATATATATTTCATTTTTAATATATGATTTCTCCTTTTCGTTTTATATGAACTTATTTTTTTATTTCATCTCAAAAAAAAAATAACTTCCGAATTATAATTTTTTTATATAGCATATTTAAAGATTACAAAATCTAAAAATATTTTAATACACAAAATTTAAATAAACATATAAACATTAATTTTATTTTTGATGGATTCCACCTAATATTATACTTGATATATAATTACTAAGAGCTAATCGTAATCATAATTATTTACTTTCATATAATAAATAGATATCACAATAATTCATAAAAAGTGGAGAAATAACAAAAATGAGGTAATACAAATAATAATAACTAAAGATGTTTTTAGAAGTATTTAATATTCTTGTTATCATTCTTGGTAGATTTTTATTTGCATGAAGTTAATTTTTTTTTTACCTTTGATCATCATTCACTTTATATATAGAAAGATGTTTCTAGAATTATTTATTCTTGATAGATTTTTGGTTAGAATGAAATTACTTTTTTATTTTTGATTGTTTTTAATACAAATATATCATCCTATTCACTTTTATTTGTAAAGTTACTTTTAATATCTTTTTTATTTAATTTCAATCTAATATATATTATTAATTTTATTACACTTACTTATTTTTAAGTATATTAATTATAGGCAACATAAAGATGGAAATAATTAATTCATGATGAATTTTTACATAAAAAGTAAACATATTTTATAAGCATAATGTATAGAAAAAATATTAAAATTGAACTAGACTAAAATAGATTAATAGTAAAATAAAGTAATAGTAAAATAAATATCACAATAACTCACAAAAGAAAAGAAAGAGTAAAGTAATAACAAAATAAGTTAATGGTAATAACAATAACTTAAGATGTTTCTAGATATTTAATTTTCTTGTTATCATTTGGTAGATTTTTATTAGTGTGAAATTATATTTTTGCCCTTGATCATTATTCATTTTATATATAGAAAAAGAGATTTGTAGGGTTATTTGTTATCTTTCTTAATAGATTTTTAGAATGAAATTACATTTTTACCCTGAGTCGTCCTCCCACTTCACTCTTCTATATAATAGAAAGAAAAATAAAATAATATATATATATATATATATATATATATATATATATTGATTGATTGATTGATTACATCACATATATATATTATTAATAAATGAAAGTGTTATGATCTTATATTTTGCATCATCACCGTTTATTTTACATTCAAAGAAGAAAAATCATGTACTAAAAAAAGTTTATCTAATTGATTTTTGTACATATGATGATGTTTTCTTCAAAAAGATCATTCACCTTTGTTCTTAAAAAAAAAAAGAGTAAACGTTCATTCTTAAAGAAGTTGATTTTCCAAATTTTAGCTTGCCATTACTTGTATATCATGATATTTTACTCCAATATTTTTCATATTTATAGGTGAAAAATGTAGGGATATTTAAAAAATTATAAGAGGATGTCTGTAGTCAACAGTTAAGATAAGTGCAAATCATGAAATAAATGCATGAGAATATTAATAATTTTTTCTTGAAAAGCATAATAGTTTGCACTCGTCCACTTTTGAATTGATACACATATTAAGAAAATGATAATTAATATAATAAGATTATCATTTTATCCCTATTAATTATAAAATCGATGAATTAAAAACTTAAGACTTTCAAGAAATTCTACCTTTTTACAAGTAATTAATTGAGAGTATAATAAGTAAAACAAATTATTTTCCTTGATTTGTCAAAATGGACAAATAATTAAGGACAACTAAAAAGTGAACAAGTAATTAGGGACTGAAAGAGTATTAAATTGCTTGTAAATTTTACAATAACCTTTGAAATTCCAAAAAAAAAAATCTGTTATTAATTTTTTTGTGCATTGAAATATTAATGTTTGCACAATAATTTAATTTCTAAGCATAAGTAATTAGAACAATGTTAATTCATATATATATATATATATATATATATATATATATATATATATATATATATAGATAGATAAATTGTATAGAATTTTATGTATATTTTTGTATTATTATTTAATTATTTTATATTCACTCTATTTTATATCATTTAAGACTGTAAAATTTTTTTTAAAAGCAATAATATATTTACTGCTAATTAGTTATGCAGAAGAAACATTAATGAAACATAACATTAACCAACAAAACAATATCCTTTTACTAAAAATAAAATATTGCTTTTATTAAAAGCAATTAATTAAGACAAGATCATATAAGAAAATAAAAATAGATTCAAGAAGGAGATCCAAAACTTATGAGTACACATAATAAAACATTAAAGATAAAGATATTTTGAGTTCTAAATGGTATATAAAGATAGAACAATGAAAAATTATCAAACATCTTTCTCCATTGCATTCCATTTTCGCAAATAAAAAATTCCTCAAAATGCTCCAGTAATGCGGTTGTGTATATCAAGGATTCTGATTCCTGTTGGCAACAATACACAATATTATAAATTGATAAAATTAATCATAAATTACGTACTCCCTTTATTTGAAAAAGAATGAGTTTCTTTCCTTTTTGATCTGTTTAAAAAATGAATGATTGTTTAGTTATTTTAGGAAAGACTTTTCACATGACAGGTTTAAAAACACATGATTAAAGGATAATTTTGTACATTTGACATGACTTTAATTTAGGACAACATGATAAAAATCTTCTTTATTTTCTTAAACTTCGTGTCAAGTCAAACTAGACCATTCTTTGTGAAACAAAGGGAGTATCACTACAACAAAAATGACCATCAGCGGCATTTAATTCTTAATTGCCGCTAAATATATATTTTTAGCGGCAATTGTCACTCTTTGTATATGTCTCTAAAGCCTTTAGCGATATTGATTCTAATAACACTTAACTAATGCCGATAAAGACTTTAGCACTCTTTATTAGTGTCAATATTTAATACTGCTAGTGTATTTGTGTTGTTTGTATGTTGATACTAACCTTACGAAGATATTATCTTGAGTTGGGCAGCTAGCAAATGGATCTTCCAAACTTGTGAACAAATCATTTGGCGGAATGACAAGTGGTTGAGGTAAATATGCATCTTGATGTAGTTCACTGAAGTTCATAGTTAGATCCTTCGTTTTCAATACATTCGAATGATTTACCAAATCTGTATTGAAATAAGTGATAGTTTGATTTTTAATCATGTTATCATTGAAATAGTTGAGTCCTACATTTTGGTTCCAGACATTCAATCCTGCGAAGAAATTACTTGTTGGAACCAGAGAAGGTAATGAAGGGGGTTGAGGTAAGTGTCCTTGTTGAATCGGTTCATTGAAACTTATATGAAACTCGCTATTGTCCTGCATGTGATTGAACATGTTGAGATGAGATTCACTTTGATAAGTATCAATCTGATTTTCGCTTATTTTGGAATAGAGATCGAATTCAAGCTTTTGAATCAAGTCATCCAATCCTGTAAAGAACTCATTTGGTGGAACTAAAGAAGGTATTGCATGTGTTTGGGGTAAGGATGGTGTGTTGAAGTTCATAATTAACTCATGCGAATTTAGTACATTAGGATGATTAGCTAGAACTAGAGAAGAAGAAGAAGCATGTTGAGCTAGTTGAGCTTGTCGTTTATGTACTCTGTATTGCTGTAGACGATTCTCAACTTGTTTGCGAGTCAATTGTGGCACATTCATGTACTCCAAGATCGGTATGGCAGTGGCTACATCAACGAAAGATAAAGATTGAATAGTAAGAAACTAAATTAAGAAGAAAGTATTCTAAGAAATGCATACCTTTTTCTCCTAATATGCGAATAGCTTCATTGAATTTCTTGTTAAGATTCGGCGTCCATTTTATACGTAGCCTTCTCTCCTTTCGTTCTTCCATAATTTTTTTGAAACCAACAATTTACATTGGTGAACACCTTGTTGTTTCAGGTTGATATCAAGGTCGAACTCTAAGTATTCCTCTTTTGAAGAGCTATAATAAAAATTGTTGAATGTCCTCAGAAAGCTATGTAGTCTCTTATTTATAGATATAATAACAAGTAGGCAGTTCAAATGTAAATGAATTATCTTGTCTTATTTTGATTGGTTCCTGTCAGACATTACGCAATTTTTTTAGCATTGATCCTATTGACCAAAGTTAAATGTATTATCACATTCGTTTTAACACGTGTTATGAACTGGTGTCATATGTAGTATCTTATTTATAGATGGAGAAAGTAAACAATCCAAATGTAAATGAATTCTCTTTGGTTCTTGTCAGACAACAAACAATTTTTTAGCATTGATCTTATTGGCCAAATTTGGATATACTATCCCATCGCTATAACACGTGGTATGAATTTGAGTCATATATAATATATTATTTATAGATGAAGCAAGTAGATAATCCAAATGTAAATGAATTCTCTTGCCTTATTTTGATTAGTTCCTGTCAAATATTAAGCAATTTGTTAGAACTGATTCTATTCGTCGAATTTTGATAATTATCACATCGCTTTAACACGTGTTCTAAATTTGGGTCATATGTAATCTCTTATTTAAAGATGGATCAAGTAGACAATCCACATATAAATGAATTCTATTGTCTTATTCTGATTGTAACTGTCAGACATCAAGCAATTTGTTAGCATTGATCTTATTGTTCAAATTTGAATGTATTAGCACATTGCTTAAACACATGTTATGAATTTTGGTCTTATGTAATCTCTTATTTATAGATGGAGCAAGTAGACTGTTCAAATGTAAATGAATTCTCTTGCCTTACTTTGATTGTTTACTTTCAGACATCAATAAATTTGTTAGCATTGATCTTGTTGGCCAAATTTGAATGTATTATGACATCACTTTAACACGTGTTATGAATTTGAGTCATATGTAATGTCTTATCTATAGGTGGAGCAAGTAGACAATCCAAATGTAAATGAATTCTCTTGCCTTATTTCGATTGGATCCTGTCAGACATCAAGCAATTTGTTAGCATTGATCCTATTGGCCAAATTTGAATATATTATCACATCGCTTTAACAGGTCTTATAAATTTGAGTCATCAAGATAAATAAATCATAGGCTTAAATTAAGTAAAATAGACTTATTTAATTGTGTATTTAAAAAAAAACCATTCAACTCAAACAAACATGTATTCAGTCTACATTTTATATGAATTTAGCCTAACAAAATCTATGTGTTTACAATCATCAACTAAGAGCTTAGGCCACGAAAAGGTGAAGGAACACGACTAATGAAACTCTCGAAATACATATCTTATCAGCCAATGCTCTTTAAGTTTTTAGTACTATTGGGTTTCTTTGTTTCATAGAGATAAAATAAATTTTGGGTAGATTAAGCAAATATCCCATAAAAGTAAATAATTATAAATATATATTCTTTTACATTAATACCCCATTAAATAATTTTTCAAGCTCCGAGCCTATACCCTGGGCGGACTGACATTCGGTGATCATTGCTGACCTCGAGCGAACCATTGACCTGACTTACTTAACTCAGTGGAAGACAACAATCATATTTGTAAGAATGAAAGAACTTAACTGAACTGAATAGAAATACTATTTGGAATGTTTTTAAAAGTCTTAAACATTCAAACTGGCCAAAATGACAAATAAAGTCTTTAACATAAAATGAAAATGAAAAGACTAATGAACTACTAACTGTCCATGAAGCCTCTAAATTGACTAAGATGGATGTTGGGACAGACCCCACAACATCCTAATGATCTAAGCTAGAAAAGCAATAAAAGGTACGTCCTCCGGAATGCAAGGAGGCTCACCAAGTGACTATGGAGTGCTCAACGGGATCAAAGGTGGGCTGCGTGCTGTTCCTGGTTACCTGCGTCTGCATCATGAAATGATACAGGTCAACTGGCATCAGTACATTAAATGTACGAGTATGCGAGTTGGAATGCTAAAAACACACTTAAGCTTGAAAAGAATTAAGAAAGAACACTTACTTTGGCTCTGCTTAACTCATAGTATATAATAATATTTGAGATGTATTTAAAATATAAATAACTGATGTATATGAAAGTACAATACTTCTATGGGAGCTTCTCTAACCGACAACCATGACTTAAGAGTTATAGTGATGATATAACGTTACTCGGACCACGCTGCCCGACCATCATAACCTTGCCAAAATATAGGACTTGAACTGCCTAATGGATCCACTAGTAAACTATGAAGATGGTTCATCTAAAAAGTATGATCCTTTTCTACCCATGATGGCGACATGGTTTACATGTAGACTTGAGTTAATCTGAACTTGCATCCCCACATCGGTGCTCAATACTACTCCCAAAATATATATATACTGGCTCTTGTATTTTTAAAACATACTGATTCTGTGATCTGGAATTAGTGCTCAAAACTTACTTTTTAAATCTCTCTTGGAAATCATAGTTTCCTCTTTCTTCTATTAAAACTAGTCATAGGCTCTATGGAAGTCTAGCTTCCTTTCTTTCTCAAAAGTTTGAAAACATTTTAGTTTAAGCTCTGAAGGACTACTTAGTTCCCTTGTAACTCTTAAGAAATGAACTCAACTTTATGCTTTTTGCTTACTCGAAACTAACTCTTAGGGAATACTTAGTTTCCTTATAGCATTTGAGAATTTAACTCAACTCTTTACTCGAACCTTAAAACAAAGTTAAAACGTCTGTTTAAGACTCTTGAATGCTTTAGGAACTTACTTTGACTTGCTTCTTAACTTTTAAACTTGACTCTTAACTTCCTTGACTTTAATCTTAACTTTCTTTGAATTGGATTATGGATTCAAGGATCATGATCTCATGTTTATGGATTATTTCATGATATTTATACTTTAGAGTGTTGGAATCAACTAGGAATGATAGGTACATCACTTAGGAACTAGTACGAAAAGATAGGAAAGAATGGGGTCTCCAGGCGTCGGGGCCTGTCGGACAGTCCCTAGTCTGGGGCGCTCTGGCTAGTGCGTCTTGCCAGGGCCTGTTAGACAAAGCCTGCCCTGAGGGGTTTAGGCAGGGGCGGCCCCCCAAGGGCTATCTGACAAAACCTCCAACTTTTCTTCTCCATTTTTCATCTCTTAACTTCCTAAACTTCCATGGATTCCACCCCAAACACTTGGGATCCCTAAATAACTCATTACCCAATAGATTAGACCTGAAAACAATCCGAAAACATGAATCAAACCTAAACGAATGTTTGCCGTGTCATTCTCATTCACTGAATAATCAATATATACAAAAGTGTACAAGCCTAATTTTAGGCAAGAGATAATTACGGAGATTATTATCAATTACATAGATAATAATCAATTACAAAGATAATTGCTAAATATAAAAGATGACAACTAATTAGAATATTTACCAAAAGATAGTACAATAAATAGATTATTTCCATAATCTATCACACCCCCGCAGTCGAAACGGGAGATTTACGAATGTTGAGACTGTGCCGGAAATCATCAAATAATACCCGAGGGAGACTTATAGTAAAAATGTCGGCAAGCTGATAACGAGATGGTACATGTAGTACTCGAACCTCACCCCGTTGAACTTTCTCACGAACAAAATGTATGTCCATCTCAATATGTTTGGTACGTTGATGTTGTACCGGATTACTGGAAAGATAGATGGCACTTACATTATCACAGTAAACCAATGTAGCCTTGGAAATAGGAAAACCTAGCTCGAGAAGTAAGTTTCGAACCCAACATGATTCAGAGACTACATTTGCAACACCACGATACTCTACTTCAGCACTAGACTTAGACAGAGTTGGTTGTCGTTTTGCTGACCAAGATATCAGGTTATCACCTAGAAACACACAATAACCTGACGTAGAACGACGAGTGTCGGGACACCCGCCCCAGTCTGCGTCCGTGTAGGACAAAAGGGAACTAACAGATGACTTAGACATGTGCAAACCATAGTTAAGCGTACCTTGAACATAGCGAAGAACACGCTTTAAAGCATTCATATGCTCAACCCGTGGAGCATGCATAAACAGAAAAACATGTTGAACAACATAAGAAATATCCGGACGAGTAAAAGTCAAATATTGCAAACCCCCACACAGACTACGATAGTGAGTAGCATTCTCATAAAGATCGCCGGATGAAGAACTCATTTTCCCTTTGGAATCATCAGGAGTAAGAGATGGTTTGCAAGAAGTCATACCTGCTTTAGCAATAATATCCTGAGCATATTTCTTTTGAGACAAAAATAAACCAGATTTGTCCCGGGAGACAGCAATACCTAAGAAATAGCTCAGTGGACCCAAGTCTTTCATATAAAATTCAGATGCAAGGCGAGAAATAATTCGAAGCCTAATAAATTCTGAAGAAGCAGTTAAGATAATATCATCAACATAAAGTAGGATAAAAGCAGTTTCAGTACCATGGCGAAAAATGAACAATGAATTATCAGATTTGCTATGGGAAAATCCAATGGACGCCACAAAATCAGCAAACCTTTGATACCAAGCTCGGGGGGCTTGTTTGAGACCGTAGAGAGACTTACGGAGAAGACAAACATGATCAGGTCGACTAGGATCCTTGAACCCCATTGGTTGGTACATGTAAACAGTCTCATTTAAATTACCATGTAAGAAAGCATTTTTAACATCCAATTGATGAATTGACCAAGACTTGGATAAAGCAATACTAAGCACCACCCGAATAGTAGCCGGTTTAACAACCGGACTAAAAGTCTCATCACAGTCAATACCTTCCCTCTGTGTCTTACCATCACCAACAAGACGAGCCTTATGTCTTTCAAAAGAACCATCAGACTTAGTCTTATGCCGAAAAATCCATAGAGACCGAATAATATTAACATCAGACGGTCGCGGGACTAAATCCCAAGTACCATTTTTAATAAGAGCATCATACTCTTCCTGCATAGCAATTTTCCAATTATGGTCACGAATGGCCTGAACAGGGTTCTTCGGAATGGGTGATATGGAGGTAGTAGTATGATTGGCCTGGTCATGGTATTTAGGATTCGGTTTAAAAATTCCATGTTTACTACGGGTGTTCATGGAATGCGATGGTTGAGAGGAGTGGGAAGAGGATGATGTGATGGCAAAAAGTGGTGGTTGCCTATCATTGGCAGCGGGTACAAAAGGGTGCAGCCCCTGCTGTACGTTGACAGGTGGAGTGCACGGTTGGCTGGGGTGGGAGTGCAGCTTGGCATTAGCAGCGGGTACAGGAGCTAGGCTGCCACTGCCTTGCTGCAGGGGGTTCCGCAGGAGGGTCGCGGTTTGCTGGGTATGGTCGCGAGTGTGCTGCGGGGAAGGGGAAGGCAGGGTAGGCTGCGGGCTGGCTGCGGTATGGGTGTCCTGGCCACGGGTGGGGTGCGGTACAGGCTGTGAAGTAGCATCCAAGGGAGCAATACCCAACTCAAGAATAGAACGATACATAGGAATGTCCGAAGGACTGGAAGTGTCACTTAAGAAATCATATGTATGAGGGAGGGGAGTGTGCACCTTAGAGAATGGAAAAACCGACTCATCAAACCACACATGCTTGGCTATTATAATACGACGACTCGACATATCAAAACACTTATACCCCCTATGATTGGATGGATATCCAAGAAAGACACATGGAGTAGACCGGGATTGGAGTTTATTTATCTTTGAAGAAGGAATCAAAGGATAACATAAACACCCAAAGACACGTAGATGTGAATAATCCAGAGTTTTTTGATATAAGATCTGAGTAGGTGATTTATAACCAAGTATTTTTGTGGGCATGATATTGTGAAGGTATGTATTTCAAGTGCATGATGCCAAAAAGAAGGAGGCATAGAAGCATGACAAAGGAGCGTACGAACAACATTGTTAATCGTTTTAATTTTTCGTTCCGATTTGCCATTTTGAGGAGAGGTGTATACACATGAGAATCTAAAATGCATTCCATATTTTTGACAAAATTGCTCAAGGGGATCATTTTCAAATTCACGGCTGTTATCACATTGGAAAGCTTTAATTTCTCTCTCAAATTGAGTTCGAATATAAGTTCGGACACGAATAAAAAGATTATAGACTTGAGATTTAGAAGAAATAGGAAACGTCCGTAAAAAATTCGTGTAATTATCAAGAAAGAGAACATAATACTTATGACCAAGTGAGCTAAGAATCGGAGATGTCCATAAATCACTGTGAATAATGTCAAAAGGCATAGTAGTATGAGATAAAGAATCTGTAAAAGGCGTTTTTATTAATTTTCCCAATGGGCAAGAATGACAAATATCGTTTGAAGCCTTATTACATTTGATAAGATTACTACTACGCAGACTACTAAGAATTGCATGTCCCGGATGACCTAAACGGGAATGCCATAAACTAGGAGAGACAACTGCAAAAGCTGAAGGGGTGGTAGATGAAATGATTTGACGATCAGTGAGAAAAGGATAGAGATCGCCACTGCTATTACACCTCACTATTTTGCTCCCCGTCTGCAAATCCTTCACAGAAAACCCAAACGGATCAAATTCAACAGAAACATGATTGTCAATGGTGAATTTTCTAACTGATATTAGGTTTTTAATAATTTTTGGGACATGAAGGACATTTTTGAGTTGAAGAGTGTTTTGGTTTAGACATTCGTGACCATAACCTTTAATAGGTATTTTACTACCATTGCCAACAGTAATAGCATTATTAACATGATTGCTCAAATTAAAATATGGAGATAAGTTACCTTGGGAATTCGTCATGTGAGAGGTTGCCCCGGTATCCATATAGTAATTTGGATCGGTGAGAGACATTGTGTGCATAGCTTGTTCAACGTTGGTAGGAACATAACCCGGATAAGAAGATGGAGCGCTTGAGAAGTACGCTTGATTAGGTCGAGACCCGAGGATGCCGTGAGAAGAAGGCTGGTACGGCCTTGCCCCTGTCCACGGGTTTGGGCCCGGACCCTGGGCTGGGTACGGACAAGGTGGGGTTGCCCAAGGGCCATTGCCCCAGTACGGCCATGGGGGAAACATCCACCCCATGCCCTGCTGCTGCTGCTGTTGGGAGGAGGCGCCACCTTGGCGCGGTTGCTGCTGCTGCGAAGATTGTTGCTACTGCTGGTTGTTCCGGCCGGCACCACCTTTGCCCTTGCCGCCGCTGCCTTTCCCTTTACCCTTGGCTCTACCTCGTGAATTCCCCCTTTAGAAGATGAAGAATGATCACTAGAAGGGTGTGACGCCGTGGAAGAGGCGGTGAGAAGAGCCTCCTCGCGAGCTTCAATTGCAAGGTCCGAAGAGTTACTTTGTTCCTCTAGTTCAAGCATGGAACGTAGAGTATCAAAGGAAGGCAAGGGACTAATATGTCGAACAGATGTACGAAAAGGCTTATACTCCTCCGAAAGCCCTTTCAAAAGTTGAAGCGCCATCCGATTGTCGGATACCTTATCACCTACGTTTCGTAAACTGTCAGCAAGGGTTTTGAGACGAGCGCAATAAGGTTTAACACCATCAAATTGTTCGAGTTTGGTGTTAGTAAACTGCGCATCAAGGTTAAGTGCCCGGGCAGACTTGTTGTTGTGGAAAAAATTTTCTAAATGATTCCATGTATCAATTGCCTTATCATCAGCATCAATAATGGAATTTAAGAGATCATTAGAAATAGTACCATAAATCCACTGTCGAACAATATCATCAAGTCGGTGCCAGAGAGCTGCATCAGAAGAATTCGGAGCCGGTTTCTCTTTATCAGCATCGGATTCCGTAGCAACCGGAGTAATATGATCAATCACCATATAAGCACGGCAATGGAGTTTGAACAAAGTAGACCAGTTGTTGTATTCGGAACCGTCATATTCAAGAACAACAGGTACGTGGGTCTTGATATTAGTGACAAGAGTAGCGGGATGAATTTTCTGAGATTCGTCCATGGTGGATAGCCGTGTGAGAAGAAGAAGATTAGAGAAGAAGAAAAAGCGGAAGAGAGAATTAGGTCAGAAAAGTAACCTAGACTCGTGATACCATGAAAGAATGTTTGCCGTGTCATTCTCATTCACTGAATAATCAATATATACAAAAGTGTACAAGCCTAATTTTAGGCAAGAGATAATTACGGAGATTATTATCAATTACATAGATAATAATCAATTACAAAGATAATTGCTAAATATAAAAGATGACAACTAATTAGAATATTTACCAAAAGATATTGTACAATAAATAGATTATTTCCATAATCTATCAAAACCTATTAGAGATCAACTACAATTCAATCAACAACAACTTCACAAGTTTTCGTCAAGAACTTCAAGATTTTCATTCAAATAAACTCTAATTTGCTGTAGTGAATTAAAATGGGGTGTGGGTGAAAGGACCCAACACCGAATAATCTCACATACCTCGATAGGGATCACCCTTGACGAAATTCACGCAATGATCTATGCGTTTCTTGGACAATTCTTGATCTTCCTCTTCTTTTCTCTTTTCTCCCAAGTCCTAAGTGTTCTTAATTTTTGTAAAACTGATTTGGGACTTGATTTTTTACCCGTAAGTTACCCTTAAAATGAATTAGGTAATACTAGGGTGAAAAGATAATTTTGCCCTTACTAAAATCCGGATTGAATTTTCCTCAGTCTAACAGTCCAATTTTCGAAAGACATATATCCCTCATACGACATCGGATCTTCGCTAACTCGGCGGCGTTAGAAAGATTTTCCTAATGAATTTCCATCATATAAAGAACTCATCCAAACTCCTCTTAAGCTAGAAGATATGACCGTTTGAAAATGATCAAAACTCACTTTTGAAAGTTGGAAATTGTCCAGATTATCGTACTTACTCCCAAAATTGATTATTCTTGGTTTCTTAGCGTATTTTTAGTTAATTCAAGTTACGAGATGTTACATAATTGCACTACATGCTCACTAATTAATTTTTCTTGGTTGATGCTAAATCAATATCATATTGTATTAGTATTATAAATGGCTGATAATTTTGTTTAAATGATACTAAATCAATAATGCTGATAATTTTGATTAATTAATACTTTTTTGTATATATATATATATATATATATATATATCATTTGGTAGAGTGTATAAAATAATGTCTAATAGAGTGTATTAGTAATGCTTACATTAGTTATGCATAAACTATTTTTTATGCATTGTTTGGCTTGATATATGAAAATAGTATGATTGTATACATATAATTATTTACAAAAATATCCTTCACAATTGTGATGGAAAAGATGTAAAAATGCTTTTGAGGGGTAATATGATCTTTAATCATGCCAATGCATGTATTAAATTTCTTTGCATTATTAATACTAAGAAATTCACGGTATTAGTAATACACTTTTCAATACACAATAGAGTGTATAACTAATGCAAACATTAATTATACATAAAATGAAAAATATACCAAATAAGAGACTATTAATACACAGAACTCATATATACATTTTTTTTGCTAAATAATTGTCATCCCAACCAACACATAATCAACCTGAAACATATATACACCCGAAAAAAAGCATAGCAAAAATAGTATTATTCATACAAGCATTGTCATCCCAACAATTATTATCAGTCACATGCTTTATAAATTCACAACACATACAAGAGATTAATCAAATTCTAACTTCAAATAATATTATCAGTCATTAGTGTTTCTTAATTAACTCGTAAATTTATAATATCTTTAATAATCTAATTAAGTAAGACTAATTATTGTCAAGAAATTAATCCTATGGTAAGTCAAGCTCTAATAGTTTGTAAAAAATAAGAAATTGAACAATTTAAAATAGTATAAGAAACTAAGACCTTATTTTATCATCAATATTTCTTTCGCAAATAAATATACTACGTAGGATGTAACAGTGACCGATCTAGGATTTTAAGGTTGTGAGTGCTCTGAAGTAAAACTGTAAAAAATATGTGTTAACAATGAGATTCGAACTTTGGTACAACAACACTAAAAGAGTCTTAAGTTCCATCCTAGAACCATTGGGCCAACTATATGATTTATTCATTGGGTGCTCTATGTTAATTTTATACAAATATCTATCAATTTCTACATAAATATATATATTTCGTAACGAAGTTAATGGGTGCTCGAGCACCCGGCGGACACCATGTGGGTCCGCCCCTGGAAAGAGACATTATAGGTATGGTATTAAAGAGGAAAAATAATAAAAATTTCTCATGGTGAAGAGTTGAAAAAGGGCCTCATTTCACTCCAATTAAAGAGAATTATATCCACATTTTTTTAGAGTTCAAATAAGTTCCATCAATTTCACCTCCTATGAAGTGGATCTCCCAAACATGTGTCATGTTTTTATGTGTACTAAGTAAAATTGAATTAATTATTTTCCAATAGAAAAAAATTAGTGAATAGTTTGTTTGTTTGTTTAATCTCAATGACTAAGAAGATATAAGTAGGAAAAATAGGATCCTTGAAATTTTTTTCTTAGCCATTTCTCATTCAGAAAAAGTTTTTATTATTGAGATTTGAGTTTCCAGATTATTTTTTTAAATTTTAAAAAAAATAAATAAAATAAAAAGGAAATGGCATTCACAGGGACATTGGATAAATGCAAAGCTTGTGATAAGACAGTTTACTTTGTTGATTTGTTATCTGCTGATGGAGCTACTTTTCATAAGTCATGCTTCAAATGTAGCCATTGCAAAGGCACTCTTGTGGTATATATATATATATATATATATTTTCGTTTTAATTTGTTTATCAGAGTCTAACTTTACGTGCATGGAGTTATGTATAAACACTTCTGAATCACGTGATTGTCAACATGTCATGGGAAATAGAAAGCAAGACATATAAATCGAAACGAAGTAATAAGTTACACCTATGATTATCTTTTTCTTTTTCTACTTCTTTTCTTTTGCTCTACTTGTGATAAAAGATGATATTGTTTTTTTTAATCTCTAGCTTTCTTGCCCTCTAATAAGCTTTTGTTTTAATAAGAGCTTTAATTTGCTCTGATAAATAAATATAATTAAATAAACAAAAGTGTGCTTTAGTGGTCTTAAATATTTTCATATGTATGATAATACACAAATCAGGTACGGTTCAAATTTCACCGTCATTTATGTCATTATCAGGGACTGAGCTAGTATCTGTATGTGAGACGTTTAACCGACTCAGTGTTAATAAATTTATTAAATATGTAAAAATATTAAATCTAGAATCAAGTTATTATCTCTTAAAATCATCATCGTAAAATTCAAAACTCGTACAGTTGAAATTCTAGCTTCGCCTCTATACTCATGGTGATGTTCTTGTCATGTAGATGAGCAACTACTCCTCTATGGATGGAGTCCTCTATTGCAAGCCACATTTCGAACAACTTTTTAAGGAATCTGGAAATTTTAGCAAAAACTTTCAGACTTCTTGTAAGACATCTTGCCTTTTCTTATACTTCAGTTTGTTATTATCGAGAAGTCCCACTAAAGCGTTATCTAAACTCGAGTTCGAGAACTCTGAATCTCTAATTAACGATGAGAGAGTATTTTTCACTTCACCACAACCCTTACTTAATTTATTTTATTAATTATATTATGCAACTGCTATTAGTTTTAACCTTATTTTTTTATAATTTATGCAGCCAAGTCTGAAAAGGAAAGTTCTCTGGTACGTTATTGGACACACAATCACATTTCTCTTTTTTTTTTAAAAAATTAATTTGATCAAATAACGAAAAATAGAGAAAATTGATCATATAGATATGTATATAATCAATATTAAATTGTTTGGAACTAAGATACAAGATACTCCCAGTAATTCATTTTAATTTATGTGGTACTATTTGATTTGAGATATATTTTTTTTTTAAAAAAATAAATGAAATGTTATAGTCTAAAACAAGTCTTGACATTTGCCTGATCGTAAATCATTTCATTAAGAAAAAATAGAATTTAAAAGTTGATTCTTTCTAATTATAAAAATGTGAATTATTTTTTTTAGACGAACTTATTGTGTCACATAAATTGAATTAGATAGTACGCAGTACAGTAGTATTATTTACTTCAATCCTCCAAATAGTTAAATGCCTTAATATTTTGTGTAGGCAAAGGCTCCAAGCAAAGTCTCTGCAATGTTCTCTGGAACCCAAGACAAATGTGCTGCTTGCAGCAAAACTGTTTACCCTCTTGAAAAGGTATAAACTTTTTTTAAAAAAATGACTTTTATCGTACCAAATAGAATTTATTTCCTTTTTTTTTTCACAATATAATGATGATTCAGGGGTGAAATCAGGTAAAGTTATTCGTAGGAAATGAATTACAATATTTATTCATGATTTAACTTGATTTTTTTAAATTTATATATAGTTTGATATATTGAACCCCTTTGATTTGTTCATGTGTTTACTATTCATCTTTTGAACACTCTTAGTAAAAATCATGACTCCGACGCTATTATAATTGATATCATGTAGGTAAAACTAATCATGTTAATTTTTGAAAAATGACCCTTATTATACCGAACAAACTTTATCGACGTGATTAATGTTTTTCTGTCTCGCAATATAATGATAATTCAGGGGCGAAGCCAGGTAAGGTCAGTTGACCCTTTCGAGAGAACATTAATTACATTGTTATTTATTGTAGTTGTTGAATCCTCTTGACTTGTTTATGCGTTTGCTTGTCATTTTCGAAACACTCTAAGTGAAAATCATGATTTCGTCAGTGTAATGATTGATATATAGGTAATATTGGAGGGAGAAGCATTTCACAAATCATGCTTCAAGTGTGCTCATGGAGGTTGTGCCTTGACTCATGCAACATATGCTGCACTTGATGGAGTCCTTTATTGCAAGCACCATTTTGCTCAACTTTTCATGGAGAAAGGAAGTTACCAACATGTCCTCAAGGCTACTACTAACAAGAAGAGTACTGTAACACCTGTCGATGATGATGATAATAATAATAATAACAATGACGACGACGACAAGCCTGCTAATGAGGAAGACAAGGCAAATGATCATGACAAGGCAGATGAGAAGGAACCTAATGATGAAAATGAGCAATCTTGATCAACCCCTAATTATGCACTTAATGTTATTGATTACTAATTGTTTGTGTTTTTTTGAAAATTTTGAAAAAGGTTTTTGCATTTGAAATCCAAGTATATACATGTGATCAAAAGTCTTGTTATACTTTTGATTACAAAAACTTCATTTTCTCCCCTTTTAGACTTGGTGTCTAGTTTGTAAACATGTTTGAGAGGTTAACTATTTTTTGTTATACAATGATTTGCTAGATAATACTCCAATGTGTCATTGTCCAAATCAACAAGTCAAGACCAAAGATGACATACAGTAGATGTTGAATCCCTTTACAACACGATACTTTCATAACAATATACACCTAAAAGAGATTGCTATAGATATGTAGGTTTCTTCACATGTTATGTCATGCTCAAGTAAAGAGATTGTCTCTCAAGTGCATAGGTGGATCTTGGTAGAAATTTCAAGAGTTTTAGACGATGCAGCAGTTATACTCAATAGTCGCGATACATACAAGATAGAGGAGGGTGGAAAAGAGGTCGTAAAACTAACCAAACATCCGAATCTCTAATAGTACACACATCAAGCAATTCTAATCCCTAAAATAGAGAGTAAAATTGAACTTTGGGAACTTCATTCAGATTTAACATATGAAGATCGGAAGGACTCTTTGGTTCGTCCATAATAGATGGCCTTCCCGCTGGTGTATGTTATGAAGTTCCAGCCAAATGCTGAACCTCCAACGACATATGTGCCTGTCCCTTGGACCGCATCATCTTCAGCTTCCTGTTTCTCAGATGAATTGCCTTCAGGCTTCACAGAGGCCCCACTCTCGGGAGGAGGTTTCATGTCGTTCTGTTGCTCACTAGGCTTATCTTCATCCATGATATCCACTGAAGAATTCTGGGCTCCGGATGCATCCTTAGCCACCTCTGGGTTTACTGTTTCTTCCATCACCTCCTTGTAAAGATCTATCAGGAGATTCAACTCTGCACATTTACATGCACATAATAAGGATCCATGTCTGATATATAACATGCTGATTGTCATGTTGAAAATCTTGATCATAGTTCGACAACAAAAAATTAAAAGAGGCAACATGTATGGTTCCAATAACAGCAGATTACCATATCCGCGGGCAATTGGATTGCTATAGCTAAAAATAACTTACATAAGCGAGAAATCCTGACCATGCAAAGTATTACACCGAGTATGTGTCGTGCTGATCATACTAATGAAATTTAAACATTGTTCAAGTATGATACATCCACGTGCCAGCGCAAATGGATCACACTAATACAAAGTTCTTATATAGATTGCCGGATCAGCTTATCTTGCAAAACAAAAATCAGCATTTTATGAATAGATGAAAGCTGCTGCTACGTAAATTATTGTACAAGGCATAAGCTCCAGAGAGAAATGGTTTGTAAGGGTGGATGTTTAACCGCCTTCAACCAACTAGGTCATACTAAAACTATTTTTTCCAAACCAGGATGTAACCTAGAAGAGAATGCCACAAACAGCCGTGCATTTCTTACTAACTTTAGAACTTTCACATAATGCATCATATTGGTATCAGCAAAAGAGGGACACGAGAGCATACTAGCATGTCAATAATCTCATAACTAGTGTGGCTTAAGATTGCTAATAACTTGGTGATGTATTTATTTCATGACAACTTTTGAAATGAAAAGATTGTAAAGAATAAATCTGATAGGAAACTTACGTTGACGGATTTCAGTAGCAGCCTTGCAATTGCGGAAGTCAGGAGTACGGAGAACCTTCAAGATGACAAATAAAAGTAAGACCCTATAACATCCAATTCTTATAAGGAAGTAACATTCATGAAGGCAAAGAGAACACACAGGTTTTTGGCCACGGATTGCCCCATACAACATTCTTCCCAGTGTCATTTGGTCCTAATGGATAAGACCCTTAGATGTTTGATTATCAATTACATTGCATGAGGTCTCAGAATTTTAAAATGAATCTTGAGAACTTTTTCCTCTTTTTTCCTTGACAGGAAAATGAATCTTGAAAACTTGAAACATTATCAAAAATAATATATGAGAAAATAAATACAAAAATAAACCCAATCCACAAGTGGGGTCTGGGTCTGGGTCTGGGTCTGGGGAGGGTAGTGTGTACGCAAACCTTACCCTACCTCGAGAAGGATATGAGAAAATAAATACGTAACAAATTAAACATGACATAATATTCATTTTTACATGACATTCCCTTATTATGGTTAAATATCTCACATCAAATAAGCAATTTGAAACCATTTACAGCTCTCAGTTCAAGACAAAGGCGATCCCCAGTGCATTTGTCATGTGTATTGCTATGATGTAGAATTAGTCTGGACTACAGATAGTTATTCTCTCTGCCATTCATCAATGATAAGAGTTATTTACTTAAGAGGATCAGAGTTAAGTTTGAGAAGCTATCAAAAAAACCATTTTTGGAGAAATGGTTTTGACTGGATTTATAGAAACATCTGACCAGCCAACTGTTTGCACTAACAAAAAACCAACTGGCAAATCAAGTTCAAGTTTAAGCTTGGACCCAGCTAACAAAAAGGACTGGATTTATATGCAACCTTCTTGGCTTCCACTTTTCCTTCGACTTTCCCGTTAGGTCTAAGCTTTCTACTTAAATGCGTATATCTACTAAATCAGGAGGCCACCTAGAAGATAACAAGGTTGACCCAATCAGACAGTGGTGAACGGTGAACTGACCATATACTCCCTATGATGTCTTTAGTTATGTTTTTCCAATTATCCTAGAGAGTTATTATGAGGCGGGCATGTCCCATGATTACTTTATAGATGCTACCATGATAGTGTTGTATGTATTAGTTCAGACTTATCATCGTTTGGGGTTGTAGACGCTTATGCTTCACAAAGCTATATTTAGACTAATATTATTCCGCTGCTTTAAGTTCCTTCAGTTATTATTTTTCATGCTTAAACTGATTGGATAATGGGTATACTCGATTCGAGGTAATTAGGTATCAATTACTTAGCCTAGGAGATTTTGGGTCGAGACAATTACACCCTGAGAGGTAGCATGGCAGAGAATCTAAAAGAGTGTGATACACTAACAAATGTTAAAAACTAAATTATACAGCTGACATCTTACAAATGCACTTTATGTTAATTACATTTAGTTTGAACTTAATCATTTCTTCTCTTACTCTTTCTCCTCCACTTGTTTCCTTCTTTTGAGATATCTACATCTGTCTTCATTTCCTCACATATTGCCAACTCACATTTGCTCAAATTATGTCAAATTTTCCAGTCTCATTGAAAGAACAATCAACAATAGCTTCCTTGTCTATGAATCTCTACTCTGCAGAACAACTATAGACAACTATTTCCAAGCTTTCAGCATAACAGAAAAGAGGAGTCCGGAGTTTGAAGGTGATTTCTAGGTCTTTGCTCTGATAGAGTTAATGAGAGTTTTGTTGGTGCGTATCCAGTGAGCTTTTCTTAAGGAGGAAAATTTTGTCGCTGGAAGGCGACTGTGGTACGACTTTCATGGTTTACTATGTATACGGGAGGAAGTTGGAACTGTACTATAATTATTGGTGAAGAATTTTCTTCTTAGCAAGAGATAGGACGGAACTTAATTTCGTCACATAAAATGCTCCCAGTCACATTTAATGAGGCACAGATAGCTACAGACTTTAGTTTAGATTTAGCAGTCCATTTCAGCCTAGAGTGGACCACTTATATTATTCCGGTAGAAAGAAAAGGTATAAAGCTCATTTTATTAACAAGGCCACAACTACATGAGTGGTATTCAAAAGGGACAGACCAATATCACTATCAGTAAACCTCCACTTTATCCACAAAAGTGAAGAGGCCCAGCTGGAACCTTTTTTTATGTAGAAATAAACAACAACTTGCTTACCACTTTCAAAAGCTGATTACGATGGTTCTATGGTGGGTAATGACAATGCAGATGATGAAGCAGAGTACGTACAATCCCTGCCACTTTTAACTGTCCCTTCTAAGTACCAAGAATCTCACTTTCCCAATTTCAGGGTTCTGATTTTTCCCCTTCATTTGGCAGTGATACTTTGCATTTAACATGGGATCACGATATACACCAGGCAATTCATACTCCAGCCGTAATTAAGACATCGTGTTGGACTAAAATTGCCTAGGCTAAAGCATGTAAGGCTTTTGGGGTGAACTCTTCAGGTTTCGAACATGAAATCCTCGATATGAATCTACTTATGGAGCAGAAAATGCAATCTCAAATGCAACAGCAGAAGGGGAGAAGTAGCGAGTCTAAGAAATCAAAAAAAGGGAGAAACAGAGGCAAAGAAATTGGTTTGCACTATTACATATGAAGAGGTGAAGGATCCAGCAGAGGCGGGCAACTCAAAGCGTTCTCTGAATGAAGCGGAGATCACAAGCTGAATGTAAGAGGGCTCAATGATTCGAGCAAGAGGACCAGCATATCCATAAGTGGAAGCCTGACATTCTATGTTTGCAGGAAACTAAGATCGAAGGATGTTCTGTGGAAATAGCTAGACAATGATGGGGTTCAAGATTGGTTGAATGGGTTGAACTGAAAGCCAGTGGCAATAGAGGGGGAATAATTATATTATGGGATAAAAGACAATGGAGTTGTATTGATGCACATCAGGGGCAATATAATATGTGGGCTATGAATTATGATGGAAGGTGTTCAAACTGATTTCAGATTCTGCTTTACTTGTGTCTATGGGCCACACACTAACTGGGAAAGGGATGATTTCTGGAATGAATTTGCCAGTGTAGGGGGTTTTGGAATGAAAGTTGGGTCATTGGAAGAGAATTTAATTTCAATTGATTTGAAAGTGAAAGACTCAATTGTGTGAGAAGATCTAGGGCCACAAAATGCTTCTCTGATTCATTCATGACATGCGCTTAGTTGATTTATCACTGCAACGGGCCTTCTCTACCTAGACCAGGGGAAAAACTCACAACAAGCCTCTAAAATTGATAGATTCTTGATTTCTTTGGAGTGGAATGATATTCAATTGGCTCTCCCCAAGGTTATTACTGATTTTAAACCCATCTCTTTAGAGAGTGTTGACTGGTCAAACGAACCTTCTTATATTAAATTTGAGAATATGTGGCTCCAGAAGGAAGGATTTACTAACTTGGTAAAACAGTGGTGGCAAAGCTAAGTGGTTAATAGTTCTCCATATTCCATGCACTCTCAAAAGTTGAGATCTTTGAAAAGGGATTTGATTACATGGAACAGGGAGGTTTTCAGCAAAGTTTCTACCAGAACTAACAAAGCTTTGAAAGAGACTTTAGTTCTTGAAGAGGCAACAAAAGAAGGGTATAGACTCAAGCATAAAAGAACAAATTGCTGCAATAAAAAAATGGAGATACAACAGTTAGCTAAGGCTGAGGAAACATCATGGAGACAGAAATCAAGGTGCCTATGGTTCCAAGAAGTCATTAATACTTTCCTTCATCCATTTTTATTTGTCAATTATTGATTTGACACACCTCTAAAAAATAATAAATAAACTGATAATTTTACTCTATCACTTATTATATATAATGATTTCAATTCTTTTGAAAAAGACTCAAGTCAATAATAAGATTAAATTAGAAATCACATAATCATAAATTATCTCTTGATTATAAACTGAAGAAGCAAAAGTAGAAGGAAGTACAACTTATTAATTTGTTTTCGAAAAAGGGCCAAAAAAAATAGTTGAAGTATTGAAAACGGTACAAAATTACCCTTCATCAACCTATTGGCTCCAAAATGCCCTTTTCATCCACCTATTGGCTCCAAAATACCCTTGTCATCCACCTTTGGGTTCAAAATTGACCACTTATTTAATGATTTTAAATTTAAACTATTTAAATATTTTTTTAAAATACTTGATGCTCAACTATTGGTTATAATTTAATTTATTTGTATCATTTATAAACCAACCCACTACCCATCCATTACTAACTAAACCCACACAATTAATAATCCAACTATAATATCAAAATCGTCATAAACACTACTAAAACACAATGAAATTATAGATTCCTGAAAATGACATCCAAAACTATTCGAGTCCGAATCGAAACCCCAATTAAATTTAGGTTGAGCCGCTGAATTAGAAAGTTCTGATTAAAGGTAAAGAAGTAATACATCCCGAATTAATTCATGCACTTTTTTTAAATATAATTTTATAAATATTTATGATTTGTTTTAAAACCTTTAATATATTATTTTGAAAAAAAGTTACGTATGAAGTAACATCACATAATTGAGACGTAAGAATAATTAAGATGAACATAATCAGACTTTTAAGTTTATCGGTAATTTTTATTTAGACACTTGAATGTATGATAATTTACTTCTATAAATATTTTCGTCTCAAATTTTTTAAAAAACTCAATTGGCAATAGCTTTTCTGTTGTTGCATTAATAATGTGACGGGTTTATTAATTTGAGGGTTTAATTAGTAATGGGTGGGTAGTGGATTGATTTATAAATTATACTAATAAGTTAAATTATAACAAATAGTTGAGCGCGACGTATTTTAAAAAATATTTAAATAGTTTAAACATAAAACCATTAAATAAGTGGTCAATTTTGAACAAAAAGCTGGATGACAAGGATATTTTGGACCCAATAGGTGGGTGGGAAGGGTATTTTGGAGCCAATAGGTGGATGGAGGGTAATTTTGTACCATTTCCAATACTTTGAGGGTATTTTAGGCCCTTTTGTGGTTTGTTTTTTAACCCTCAATAGGAACTTCCATCTTTTTGCTTCCTTGGTGATTCGAACACACAATACTTAATTTGGAGGTCGAGGGTGTTTATCATTCGAGTAAATCTCTGATTTAATTGAAACTTTAATTTGGGTATTTATTTGTAAGGAATATAAAATAACATTCAAGCAAGTTTCTATCAAAAGATTTAGAAGAATATGTTATATGCAATTACACATGTACTATTGTATTTTCCATTCCCTCAATAGTAGATAAACAATTTCGAAATAAAAAAAGTTAATAAGGGGTTACTTTCTTCCCGAATGTCATATAGGTAAATCCAGAGAACTAACTAAGATTTAAACTTTTGACAAAACACTTCATATATTTTCTAGCAAAACACAAGAAATTTAACATACACCATTAGAATTACGAAGTAGCAAAATCAATAGATTATAAACAACTTTCAGTTTAAGAAAACTGATAAATTAGTGTTATTTTTTCATGAATATTTGGATGTATTTAGAAAAATCTCCATCCATACATTAAAAAATCATTATTTCAATTTATATAATTCACTGTGTATCTCTTGTAACTAAAAGCGATTCAGACTGAATTTTCTCTGATGATTTGTATCAAGTGGAAAACAAATTGAAATCACTCATGGTAAAGTAATTGGCTTGAGCAAGATAAATGTGAACATACACTGAAAATTTTTGTTAGTTTCTTTAAATTTTGCACACTCTTTGTAAAACTCGTGGTTCCGCCACGAGAAGAAGCCTATTCCCAACCCCAAGTTTCCAACTTGTATACAGAGTATATGTAATACTAGTAAATGTCATTGCATAAACCAAAACTACTAAAGCTGCTACAATAGTTTCTTTCAACATCTAGTGAATCCATGGAATAATTTGCACCATAAATGCTAAGAAAACCCAAAACCCCTAGGTATGATGTTAATCTTAGAGCAAGCTACCATGGTTAAATACAGTTAGTAAAGTTAGTTAGAGATAAGCTGAGTCAGCAGAGTTTTTTAGGAGGTTGTTAGTGTTAAAGGCATGATAAATATTGTGCCTATAAATAGAGGCTTTATGTAAATGCAATGTAATCAGAAATGTTGAATCAATAGTACAGTTTTCTTCTCTACTCTTCTTCTTTTTCTTCTTCTTCTTCTTCTTATATATTTCTATTACTTAGTGTTATACACAAGCTCCATTAATGGAGTTAAGATGATAAAGGTCAAATCTTTACCCTCGACAAAGCTCGAAAACCTTTTTAAAATGAAGAAAAAAAATCAAAATCGAAATTTGTACTCTAGCATTGAACAGAAAATGTGGACCATTGTATAAATGGAATCCAGCAAACATACAAAATTATATATCCAGAGGAATCTAATAAGCAGGAGCAACACACAAGCAAAAAAAAAAAACAAGAGGAAGTCCAAACAAAGTCAATTTTTTTCAGAGATCTTCAATTCTCAAGAGCAACACATACAAGCAAAAAATAACAAGAGCAGTACAAACAAAGTCAAGTTTATTCAGAAAAATTTAATTGGAAAAAACATAAAATTAAAGGACACCCACTAGCAATAATAACAAGAACAGTCAAAACAAAGTCAAGTTTTTTCAATTCTCAGAGAAATTTAATACGAAAACCCACAAATTGAAAGACAACCACAAGCAATAACAAGAAGAAGAGTCAAAAGCAAGTCAATTTATACGAAATTTTCTTACTAGTGTACCTCGATAACATGGGGTCGAAGATCTTTAACAATGAGTCTCATCTTGTTGTAAGGGGAATTTTGTGACTTGGAGATGTCAAGTGGCCTCTTTCTGTTCATGGGTGGCTGAGAAGGAGGAAGATTTTGGCTTTGGGGTGGCGCAGATTTAGGGGCTTCCATGGATTTTCTGTTCTCCCTTTACTCTCTACTGATGGAAGAACCCCAAATACAGTGAAATGAAAGCCTCAAATAAGTCTTGGTTTGGTTTTTGGCGACTGAAAGTAAATTTGGAATCAAATTAACATTTTAAAAAAAATAATAATTTTTTATAAAAATATAAAGAATATTTATTTTTTTAATTTTTATAATTCTATTTAAACCATTTTTTCTTTAAAAAAGTAAATGAAAATAAATATTTCTCTTTCTTCTTCTCTCAATGCTCTCTCTTCTATTCTTCTTCCTAATTAGAAAATTTATAAATCCAACTATCAAAATAAATATTATTTCCATTATCTTATCTTTCTTCTCATCTCCGATCGTGACTCTTTTTCTTGAACTGAAGATTGTATTTGACTTAAAATGGATGACTCATTTTTTTTGAAATTTTAAAATTTTTGAACAATACAAAGCTTTTTTCTTGGGCTAATGAAGAATAAATCGTTCTATAGATGTGAAAACTGAATACTAATGTAATGATACCTATTATTTATTGTTTTAGAAAGAAAATTAACAAATCCAAAAAGACATAATTTGAGAAAATGCATGTGTAATGTTAACAATCAGTGAAAATTTATTTTTTGTTGTTCTTTTTATGATCAATTTGTTCATATGATTTAAGAAATATAGTTTTATTCAGTTGTCCACAAACATTTGAAGTGTAAGAGATTGAAAAAATCTATTTCTCAATCACCATCTATAATTAGTGAAAGAAAAAAACAATGACTACTGCTCTGTATCACACTCAAACCCAAAAGACAAGGAGAATAAGAAAGAGAAGGAGAAGATCCTAGAGATGGAGAAGGAGAAATTGAAAAAGATAGCGAAAGACAAAGAGAAAAAAGTCGAAGTCGTCAATTGTGATGTGAAGCAACAATATCCACCATTGATTAGATTGATGGTTATGTATACCATTGTGAATTACTTTTTTTGTTGATAAGTTGTATAAAATAATTGGTGAAGTGTTTATTTTTGCTGATAATATTAATGATTTTTTTGTTGAAACAAATGTCAATTATGACGGAAAAGAAGAAATGTGGTGTATGTGGCAACATACATAACCTATGTTATAAAAAAACACTATAAAATTATCTACATGTGCCCCAACAGAAAGAATATGTGACAACATATGTCACAGAAAGAAGATATGTGGTAACATATGTCATAGAAAGAAGAAGATATGAGACAACATATGTCACATAAAGAAGATATGTGGCAACATATGTGACAGAAAAAAAAATGTAACAACATATGTCACAGAAAGGCGATATATGTCAACATTTCATTATTACCAATGTGGTGTCTGTGACAACATATATAACCTTTGTTGTAAAAAAAACTATAAAATTAGCTGCCTGTACCCCAACAGAAAGGATACATGTGGCAACAAATGTCACACTATGAATTATCAAAAAAATTTAAAAAAAAAAAAAAAATATCTACAACAATCCTTCTTTCATTTTCCCTCTCTCCTCTCCTCTATAAAGGGTTGTTTCTTTTCATATTTCAAATTTAATTTATTTTTACTAATTTTTGTTTTCTTTACTCTCTTGCCTTTCTCTCGTTCCATTATTTCTTTACAATTCAAATTGTTGCTATGTTTTCTATAACATTAGTGGTAATATGTTGCAATTTTCTTCTACAACAAAGCGTCGTTGCCCTCATCATTTCTAGTTTATCGGTGATATCTTCTAAGAAAACATATAATAGTTATTGGTATTAAATGAGAAATTTTTTAGTGATTTTTATCACTTATTTGTTTGTAGGATGGTTGGGTTGTTATTCCTTTTGAAATATTATCTGGAAAAAAAAATACATTTTAATATGTACATGTTGTCACATATGACATGTCTGTTGTAATTTTCCAACAAAACGTGCATATGTTATCATATATGTCATTTCAAGATTGACTTAATTGATAATTGAGCGATTTAGGAATTGAAAAATGTCAAATTGGATCAAATTTTAATATTTAAGACCATAATTAAAAAATAAAAATATGTTATAACACTTGGGACAACAATTTACATAGGTGTTATATAACCATCATATGAAATTACTTGGTCATTGTATGATGAACTAGTGATATGATAGTATTTGTAAAAATAATTGATAGAATTGAGGAAGGTTGTTATATTACACTATGATTTTGTACTTAAACATGTTGTAGGACTATATATTAGTTTTACATGTTGAATTAGGTGAAAATTTAATTAAATCAACCCCTTAAAGACCATTTTATGATATACATATGTTGCCACATATGACATTTCTGTTGCAATTTTTCCAACAGAACGTGCATATATTGTTATATATGTCATTTCAATGATGAATTAATCAATAAATTGAGCAATTTAGAATAGAAAAATGTCGAATTAGACCAAATTTTAGTAATTTGAACCATAATTATGCAGTAAAAATATGTTATAACACTTGAAACAACGATTTATAAGGGTGTTATATAACTATCATATGTAGTAACTTGGTCATTGTATGATGAACTAGGGGTAAATAATAGTCTTTGTAAAAATAATTGATAGAATTGATGAAGGTTGTTGTATTAGACCATAATTTTGTACTTAGACATGTTGTAGGACTATATATTAGTGTTACATGTTGAATTAGGTGACAATTTAATTGAATTAATCCCCAAAAGATCATTTTATGATATACATATGTTGCCACATATGACATTTCTGTTGCAATTTTCCCAACAGAACGTGCATATGTTGCCACATATGTCACTTCAAAGATGACTTAATCGATAAATTAAGCGATTTAGGAATGAAAAATGTCAAAAATGGATAAAATTTTAGTACTTTAAACCATAATTAAGCAATAAAAATATGATATAACACTTGAAACAATGATTTACGAGGGTATTATATAACTATCATGTCGATTGCGACATGTAAGTCATATGTTGTAGCTTGTGTAAGTTATATGTTTCAACATCTGTCAATTCTCTTGCTATTGAAATAACCTTTTTGTTGCTACATATGGCTATAATTTGTTCCAATAGTCAATTGTTGCAACATATAACAATCTGTTGGAAACGCGAATGCAAATTATTGACAAAATTGCAGGTGCCCTAATGACGATGAATGATTTCAAAGAACTATTAATTTTACATACCAAAACAATAGTGTGTGATCCTAATCATTTATGAAGTAATTTCAATTGAGAGCAAGCAAAATCTAATCCACTGATTAAATTTGTTAATTTTGATTCAAGAAGAAGAAAAGAAGAAAGCTCAAGGACTAGCAACCAAGACCAATAATGTACGAAAAGAAGAAGAAAAAGATAAAGAGAATGGGAATAAAGACAAGTAAGAACGACGAGAAGAAGAGGAAAAAAAATATGACGAGAGGTGGAGAAAAATATTTTATTTCCCCTTTTGGTACAACTTGCTGGTGGATTCCCCCAATTTTTTATCCCACCAAAATTGGTTAAATTAGGTTTTAGTCAATTTACCCTTTTACCCTTCATTTAATTCAATGGACCAAACTGTCAACTTATAAACTTGAGGACAACTTCACAATCTTTAATCATTAATCACATAATTGTCACCTACACCCAATATTTAAGACTTAAATCACCGCCCATTTATTTTGAAACCTTATTGTCACTTTTTTAAAAGTCCCGTGAATCTTGGTGCTGGTAGTGTTGGTATTTTTGTCCTTTGAGCAAATGTAGGGACTAACTAAGGGTTCTTTTATTCGATTTTATTAAATTTTGATTCAATTCTTTAATTTTTGACTTTGAAAAAATATAAATCAATTGTTGAATTGAATTAATTTGATTTAGTCTGTATTTTTAAAATGATTTGTATGCTGCAATTGAAAAATAAAATAAGATAAAATCAAAGTATTTATAAGATATCGAAAAAATTAAAATCGTGTTGAGTAATGTGTCTCATTAAGAGACGTATTGTGCTTAAAAGACTGTATTTGTCTTTGTAAAGAATGGTGTGCCTCCAACTACGGCTCGATGGAAATAAGGACGAAGACGAATTCATTTGCATGACGTAAATTGAAAAAAAAATACTTTAAGATTCCTCTTGAAAATTAATATTCAAAGTTAACTATTTGAATTGTAAATATGTTGCTACCTTGATTTGTTCATGAATGATTTTATTGCTAATTGACTTTTTTTAATTAAGAAAATATATCATTTTTATTCTTTTGAAAAATAGTATAAGCTTAGTTCTTCGTTGTATCGAAGTTTCGACATTCTTACACTGAGATCTAAAATTTGAAAAGAAAAAAACATTGATACTGAATTGTGAAACTAAAAAATCAAAATCAAAAAATCAAATTAGTTTGACGTTTGTTTGTCTAATTATTCAATATATGCAACCACCCCTAATTACTAGGCTCCCAAACTACTCTTTATATAGACTTTATATAGAGGATACATCTTTATTTTATTTTTAATTAATAATTAACACTTTAATTTTTATTTATAAGTAATAATTAACACTTAATTTTGAAAATGCTCAGTTAGACATTAAAATTTATTTTTACTTTATTCTTTTCATCCGATATTGGTGTGATACATAAATTTGGAGGTATCTACATGACTATCTTATAAGTAAATCGTTCAACTGACATAACAGAGACAACTTTAGGTGACTAAATATTTATTATCTAAGTTAAAGTGTGTCTAAATCTATATTATAAAATTGGACTATTTCATTATCAATTAAGGCCTAGTTAAAATTTATCTATGTAATATTCTTTTTTTTTTTGAGTTCTAAGAAAATTCTAATATCTTTCTATATTTGATAATACTTTAACTTTAAACTTATTATACTCTTAATGAAATAATTTCTAATTTGATAATGTATAATGAGGATATGTTTGCCCAAAGATATTGCAAGTAGTTTTGTGGAGAAATTTTGGGGAAAAAAAATTGGCCATCGAATTTCTCAAGTATGTAAAAAAAAAAAGTTAGACAAAAAATTCAAGATCCCAAAATCTAAATGAAGAAAAACTGGGTTTAGAGCCAAAATCTAGTTTGTGATTTTTTAAAAAAAATAAGTTAACTCAATTTTGTTGTAAACAAAATAAGTGAATGTTCATTATACCCCTCTTATGCCTATAAAAGGCATTGTAATCTTTATGGAAAACATACCAAAATAAGGAAGATTCAAGTTCCTATTTTATCTCTCGTCTACATTCTTCTCTTCTTAATTGTTATTAGTTTAATTTTAGTATTTAGACTTTATTTTATAACACGTTATTAGCATTAGACTCTGTCATCTCAAAGTTTGAAAACTAAATTTGAAGGCTAATGCATTATTATTTTTCTTCTTTTTATTATGACTAATCTTGTTAAACTTGAGTTCATTGCCCTACATAGTTTAGGCAAGAACTACCTTTCATGCGTATTGGATGCTGAAATCCATTTGGATACTATGAGTCTTGGAGACACCATTAAAATTGAAAATAAAGCATCAAAACAAGACTTGCTAAAGCAATGATTTTCTTAAGTCATCATATTGACAAAATTTTAAAAATTGAATATCTCAAAGTCAAATATTCACTTGTTTTGTGGAATATTCTAAAAGAAAGATATGACCATTTGAAGATGATCATTCATCCAAAGGCATGATATGATTGGACGCATTTAAGGCTACAAAACTTTAAGTCTATTCATGAGTACAATTATGCCATGTTCAGAATTACTTCTCAATTGAAACTATGTGGAGATACAGTTAATGATGTTGATATGATGAAAAAAACGTTCTCCACATTTCATGCCTCGGATGTGCTTTTACAGCAACAATTTTGAGAAAAGGGTTTCAAGAAGTATTCTGAACTGATTTCTCATCTTCTCGTGAGTGAACAAAATAATGATTAGTTAATGAAAAATCATGAGAATCGTCCCACTGGATATACACCACTTTCTGAAGTGAATGAGGTGTATGCCCACCATGCTAGGCGTGGAAGAGGTCGTGGACGTGGCCGTGGTCGTAATTACGACCAAGAGCGAAATTCTTTTCCTGGTGTTAATTATTTACCAAAGAAAAATATCAATCAAAGGGGAAAAGGAAAAGATGAGAAACGTAAACAATTAAAATAAATTATTTCCGATGTGGTGGAAGAGTTCATTATGCATGTGATTGTCGTACTCCTAAACACTTGATTGAGCTTTATCAAACATCACTAAAAAGAAAAGATAAAAATCCCAAAACTAATTTTATCACTGATCATGTTGACATCACACACTTGGATGTTGCAATTTCTTCACACACCCTGAAGGAAAAATGAATCACTTAATTGATGAGACGGTTGTGTAGATGTGAAAGAATAATCATGGTTGATATTTGCTATTGCTATTGATATTTGTTGTTTTGTATTGGTCATAATGTGAAAATAATAATAATTAAAGTGCTCATATTTATCATGCATATTCATTAAGTCTCTTCTTTTAAAAACACGAATGGAAAGTGAGTTGGGATGTCATAATTTGAAGAAGAATTGATAAATATTAAAATTATACTTTCTTCGTAAACTTTTGTGGCTATAAAAGGAAAATTTGCACGTTACATTTAATGAAAAAGTAAAAACTACTACTTAAATTGGAAAGTGGAAAACATCTTTTCCTTTTTGTCATTCAAATGTCCTTTTAAGATATTAAAATTATATTAGTACTTATTTTTATACATGAAAGCTAAATCAAATTTAGTGTTGAAGGTTTGAGTGATAAAAATCTTATGCATTATTAATAATTCAAATGTCATTTTAACACTTACATTATTTGTTTAATATTTAATAAAAGATAATTAATCATTTAATATTAATTTATTTTGTTACTTTTGAAGATATAGATAATTCTCCAAGCAAATTATCAAATTATAAAGACATTTGCTTGATTGATTTTGGTACAACACATACGATATTCAAAAATGAGAAATATTTTTCTCATTTAAATATGGACAATATGAATGTTACTACAGTATCTGGTAGTACTAATTAGATTAAGGACTTCCGAAGAGCCATTATAATTTTGCCCAAGGAAACTAACTCATAATAAATAATGTCATGTTTTCTCCCCAGTCTTGGAGAAACTTATTGAGTTTCAAATATATTCGTGAAATGATTATCATATCAAGACAATTGATGAAATGAATCTTGAATATCTTGGTACAACCAAAAATGTCTCCGGCAGACATATGTTGTAGAAAAATTCACGGCCTTATATTCTAGATTCTATGGGACAAAAATTAGTGCAATTGAGGCACATTCTACGGAAAAAGGCCTAAAATACCCTCAAAGTATTAAAAACGGTACAAAATTACCCTTCATCCACCTATTGGCTCCAAAATACCCTTCCCACCCACCTATTGGGTCCAAAATACCCTTGTCATCCACCTTTTGGTTCAAAATTGACCACTTATTTAACAGTTTTATATTTAAACTATTTAAATATTTTTTAAAAATACGTGGTGCTCAACTATTTGTTATAATTTAACTTATTAATATAATTTATAAATCAATCCATTACCCATCCATTACTAATTAAATTTCTCTTAATAAACCCGTCACATTAATAATGCAAGCTACTGCCAATTGAGTGCTTTTAAAAATTATAGAAGTAAATTATCATATATTCAAGTGGCTAAATAAAAATCACCGATAAACTTAAAAGTCTGACTATGTTTATCTTAATTATTCTTACGTCTCAATTATGTGATGTTACTTCACAAGTAACTTTTTTTTTCAAAATAATAAATTAAAGGTTTTAAAACAAATCATAAATATTTATAATATTATATTTAAAAAAAGTGCAAGAATTAATTCGGGATGTATTACTTCTTTACCTTTAATCATAAATTTCTAATTTAATTTTGAAAGAAAGTGTCCTCCTAGATAAGCGGCTCAACCTAAATTTAATTGGGGCTTCGATTCAGACTCGAATAATTTTGGATGTCATTTTTAGGAATCTATAATTTCATCGTGTTTTAGTAGTGTTTATGACGATTTTGATATTATAATTGAATTATTAATTGAGTGAGTTTTAGTTATTAATGAGTGGGTAGTGGGTTGGGTTATAAATTATATTAATAAATTAAAATTATAATCAATAGTTGAACGCCAAGTATTTTAAAAAATGTTTAAAGAGTTTATTTTAAAACAATTAAAAAAGTGGTCAATTTTGAACCCAAAGGTGGATGAAAAGGGCATTTTGGAGCCAATAGGTGGATGGAGGGTAATTTTGTACCATTTTCAATACTTTAAGGGTATTTTAGGCCCTTTTTTGCACATTATATTGTAAATACGGGGTTCACTGATTCAAATACTTTCGTGCTTTATGATCGTCTGGACATCCCGGGTCTATAATGATGAGACGAATTATAGAAAATTCAAATGGGCATCCATTAAAGAATTTGAAAATTCTCTTAAATGGTGAATTTTTTTGTGATGCATATTATCAAGGCAAGTTAATTGTGAGACCATCACCAACAAAAGGTTAAAATTTAGTCCCCTTTGTTTTTGAAACGTATACATGGGGACATTTGTGCGGCAATTCACCCATTGAGTGGGCCATTTAGATATTTATGGTCTTGATAGATGCTTCTTCTAAATGGTCTCCCGTATGCCTATTGTCATCTCGCAATTTGGCATTTGCAAAATTATTGGCACAAATAATACGATTACGGGCACAATTCTCTAATAATCAGATTAAGTCTATTCGCCTTGATAACACTGCAGAGTTTTCATCCCAAACATTCAACGATTAGTGTCTGTCGATTGAGATAAAAGTTGAACATCCGGTAGCTCATGTTCACACTCAAAATGGTCTAGCTGAGTCACTAATTAAACGACTGAAGTTGATTGCAAGACCATTATTTATGAAAACTAAGTTGCGTACTTCTGTGTGGGGTCATGCAATTTTGCATGCTGCAACACTTATTTGTCTCATACTAACAAATTATCATAATTTTTCTCCATTACAATTGGTTTTGAGTCAACAACCCAATATATCTCATTTGAGAACTTTTGGATACGTTGTTTATGTGCCGGTAGCACTATCACAATGCACTAAAGTGGGCCCCCAAAGAAGGCTAGGAATATATATTGGGTTTGAATCACCCTCTAATATTCGCTACCTTGAGCATTAACTGGAGATATGTTCACAGCTTGATTCACTCGGTGCTAAGCAAAACATCCCACATTATATTTTTTAACTGTATTCTTTCATCATCCATGGAAAGACACAATTAAGCAACCAATCCAAGCCAAAGTCATATTATCATCCATGTAAATGTACAAATAAGCAATCAATCCAAGTTAGAAACATCATAGAGTAGCTCCTTAGATCATGCGTGAGAAATGCTTTCACCATCCATGATCTTGTCATAATAACTTTATAATGCTCATAGTCATTAACTTCATACCAAAACCCCAAATACAATGAATCTTGGCACTAGGTAGTGTTGTCTAACATATTGTAACTCGAAATAGCTAGGAATAATCTAAGAAATTAAAAAAAAATCAGTTTTGGAAAGAAAGGGAAAAATCTGGAAATTTTCTTAAGTTTAAGAAAAGAGTTTTGGTCATTTTCAAACGACCACAACTTCTAGCTCAGGATGAGTTAGAGGTAGTTCTTGATATGGTTGGAAATTCCTTGGATATTTCTTTCAAACTGGCCGAGTTTGGACAATTTCGATATAGGATAAGGGAGATATGCCTATCGGAAGTTGGGTTGTTGAAGTGAGTAAAGTCCAATTGCGGAATTAAGTAAGGGCAAACTAGTCTTTACACCCATTTATTTCCTAATCCGCTTTAAAGTTTTATTAGTGATAAAAGTAAGCCTTAAGTCAGTTTTGGAAAAATCAAATTCACGCTTAGGGCTTGGAGAAGAGAGAAAAGAAGAACAGAAGGGAGAAAGAGTCAAGAATTTGCCAAGAAAGCCAAGGAATTTCGAGTGGAATTCGTCGGGAGTGATACCTATTAAGGTATGTGAGATCGTTTATGTTGGGTTAGTTAACCCACACACCAATTTGTTTCAATTCAACGATTTATGAGTTGTTTACATGTTAAAGGTATAAGTTCTTGAAGAAAAATGTTGAATTCTTGATGATTGAATTGTAGGCTTACTATTTTTCTTTGATTCTTATTTCTCCGAGTTAAATCCAGTGGGTATTGAGGGTACCAATAGTCCAAAGTGTTTGGTGAAATAAATAGGGTGGTTTGGAGGGTTTAGGGATGAAAAACCAGTTGAAAATCGGTTAGATTCACCTGGGCAAGGACAGGTACGTCGCACATGCAATCCATTGAAATTAGTCTCAATCACTTGGGGCCTGGCGCGACACTGCCATTGTGCCAGAATCAAGCCTCTGTCAATTAGGGCTGGCGCGGCACAACCTGAACGCGCCTAGATCGGCATTTTTTATCCAGTTTTCATAGTTTAGTTCGATTAAACCCTTCTAAAGTGTTTTAACACTTCTTATTGATTGTAACTACTCTAAATGACTTTTAATCATATTATAATCATCTAGAAACACAAATTTACGACCTTGAATCCATAACATCAAATTCAAGGAAAAATTAGAGTCCAGTTAGGGAGTTCTTAGAGTTCTTTCAAGATGTCTTTTACAAATACTTTAAAATTGTTTTATGACTTAGAGATTAGGTTGAGTAAGGAGTAAAGATAAGAATAAGAAAAGTTCATTTCAGATACTTTAAACTTGTTTTAAGACTTAAATTAAATTCAACTCAAAGTAGTGAAGTCTTTTCTTCAAAAGCAGTATATGGGCACTAAGTATTCCCAAAGTACTGTTAAAATGTTTTTATATTTAAAGGAATGGAAACTGAGATTTCCGAGGAGCCTTAGAATTATTTTTCAAAAAAGAACTATAGCTTTCTTAATGAAGCTAGTAGGGAAACTAAGATTTCCAAGATAGACTGTGAGCTAAGTATATTTTGAGCACTAATATCAAACTAAATCAGTATGTTTTAAAAAACATTAGAGCTAGTATATTTTGGGAGTAGTATAGATCACCGATATGGGTGAGAGTTCAAAAAAATCACAGCCTCCATAAACCATGTAGTCACCATGGGTAAGAAATGGGTCATAGTTATTAGATGAACCCTTTTCACAGTAGACTAGTAGATCCATTAGGCAATTCAAGTCTTATACCTTTGGCCGGGTGAGGATGCGCTGACAGCGTAGATAGATCGATGTATCATCATTGTAGTTCTTAAGTTATGGTTGTCGGTTGAAGAAACTCCCACAGAATTTAAATGTATTCACACACACACACACACACACACACACACACACATATATATATATACGTACACACATCAGTTTATCTATATTTTACAAACATGTCAGAGTTAATTGCATCCTTGTATACGTTCAGAGTTTACAACATGTTTTCAACAACATTTCTGTATGTTGCAATTGCTTTTAGATTACTTTATTTTGAATTGAGTCAGTTATAATTGAGTTATGTTAATTATGAGTCGAGCAGAGTTAATGTAAGTGTTTCTCCAGACTCTTTTCTAGCCTATCTTGTTTAGCATTCTAACTCGCATATTCGTATATTCAATGAACTGATGACAGTTGTCATGCATCATATCATGATGTAGACGCGGGTAACCAAGATCAACACCATCCAGTGCCTCGTTGATCTAGCTGTGAACTAGAAGTCAGTGGTGAGCCTCCTTGCATTCTGGGGGACACATTTATTTCTTTTCAATACGTTCTTTATTAGGATGTTGTGGGGTCTGTCCCGACATCCATCTTAGTTTTAGAGGCTTCGTAGATAGACAATCAAAAGTTAGTCCTTTGAGTCTTTTCAATATTATCACTTTGTTAAGATTTGGGTTGCCATCTTTTGGCTAAGTTTGAATGTTTCAACTTTATAAACCTTCTCAGTTATGATATTCATTTTAGTAAGTTATGATTATTGTCTTCTACTGAGTTAAGTAATCCAAGCGAAGGTTCGCTCGAGGCCAACAATGATAATTGAGCGTCGGCCACGTCTAGGGTGTAGGTTCGGGGCGTGACATGTTGGTCTTTTTGTCTTGAGCAAATGTTGGGACTGGTTATGGGTTCTTTTATTAGGTTTTATTAAATTTTGATTCAATTCTTTAATTTTAGGCATTGAAAAAGGTGCATCAAATATCGAATTGAACTAATTTGATTTTTTTAGCTTCGGTTTCATTCGGTTCAGTTTGTATGTTTTAAAATGATTTGTTTGATGCAATTTAAAAATAAAATGAAGATAGAATCAAATTATTTATAAGATATTGAAAAATTTAAAATCGTGTGGAGTGATAATGTATCTCACTAGGAAACACTTATTGTGCTTAAACGACTATATTTGTCGTTGTAAAGAATAGTGTGCCTCCAACTACTGCTCGATAATAATAAGGACGAAGATGAGTTCATTATATGACATACATCGGCAAAAATACTTTAAGATTCTTCTTGGAAAATAATATTCAAAGTTAACTATTTGAATTGTAAATGTGTTTGTTACTTTGGTTTGTCTATAAATGATTTAATTGCTAGTTGTATTTTATTTTTTGGTTAAGGAAATATATCATTTTTACTTTAATAAAAATAGTAAAAGCTTAGTTCTTCGATGTACCAAAGTTTCGACATCCTTACACTGAAGAACCAAAATTTGTAAAGAAAAAAAACATCGATACTGAATCGTGAAACTAAAAAATCAAACTCGAAAGATCGAAATAGTTCGATGTGTAAATGTCTAATTATTCAATATTTACAACCACCCCTAGTCACTAGGCTCCCAAACTACTCTTTATACAGAGGATATATCTTTATTTTATTTTAATTAATAATTAAAAGTTCTAATTTCAAAAATGCATATTCAGACATTTCAATTTGTTTTTACTTTATTTTTTATCATCCGATATTAATGTGATACATAAATTTAGAGGTATCTACATGAATATCTTATAAGTAAAATGTTCAACTGACATAATAGAGACGAGTATTGGTGTTTAAACATGCATTCTCTAAATTAATAATCCCTAGCAACTCTTATTTTTAGACACAAAAAATTTTGATGCTTTAAAATAAGGGTTGAGGGTCTGAAAAATACCCCAATTTACTTAACTTTCATGAGGACCTATTACTCCCTGAACTATTTAATAGTGTATTTTTAACCCCTGAACTTTTAATGGTGTATTTTTAAGGTATATATGTGCCCACGTAGATACATTACTATTTATAATTTTGCATTATTTTTTATGTCCACATAGGCAAATATATATGTTTAAAATATGGTGTTAAATAGTCTAGGGAGGTAATATGTCCTTATGAAAGTTTAGTACCGCAACAGTAAATTCGATCAAAGTTGGGGGTATTTTTCAGACCCTTTATCCCTTAAAATAAATCTAAACTAAGTAAATTAGGTAAAACACTCCATTTCTCTTTTAGGAGATCTCCATAAGTAAACTCTTTTCAGAACTGATACCTTTCTTATGCATTTGTTTTTTATTTCGCTATTGATATTAAAGGTTGAATACAAAGTTCATAACGGTGAAACATAGAATCTTAAAATATTCTTTGTGATTTGAAGAGATTTTTGTGTGTCAATTTTTTTCTGGTAAAATTTAGTTTAAAAAAGAAGAAAAAGGAGGAGGAGGACGAAGGTAATGAAGAGAAAAATATATCAACTAAAAGTTGCAGCAGAAGAAAGCATATCGAGGAAGAAGAATCAAGATTGAGGGAGAAAAGATTTGCCACGTGGCAAATTTGTGGGACCCACAATTAAGTTAATAAAAAGTATCACTTGTATAAGAGCCTGTTTGGCTCAGCTTAAAAGCTGGTCAAACTGACATAAAAGCTGGTTTTTGACTTATTTGACTGTTTGGCAATACTCAAAATAGCTTATTTTAAGTTAAAAAAAACTTATTTTAAGCCAAAAGTTAAAAGCTGGGGTAGGAGTGTTTTTTTTTTTTTTTAGATTATAAGCTGTTTTAAGTTGACCACATTTTTATGTTTTTTCCCTTAATATTTTTATACAATCTCCAAATTACCCATATAACCCTAACATCTCTTTCTTCTATTTTTCCCTTTTCACGTTTGACATAACAACTTCAGCACTTTTATCCAAACGCATAACTGCTTATTTTAAAAATAAGTTTCAGCACTTTCAAAAGTACTTTTTTAAAGCTGCTTTTATTAAGCCCATCCAAACGGGCCCTAATTAATTTTAGGGTTAAAGACCAAAATGGTCATATTTTTATTTACATTAAAGACTATTTTAGTAAGGCAATATATATAAAGGACCAAGAATGATATTTTTTTCTAATAGATTACTTATACCCTCCTTTACATTTTAGAATAAAAATATTCCGCTGTTATCCGAAGTGATTACAAATGCCCCTCAAAAGTTAACATTCCAAATTTTTAATGACGTGGCAAGCCATATGTGACTAATTCCTCCACCTAAGATGCCAACTAGAATCTCCACTAATCCATTCCTGCTAACCAATCAATTCATCTCTCCAAATCAAACCTAAATTTTGAGAGGAAAAAATTAAATCATCTTTATCAATGAAGCATGCTCCATCAATTCAATTGATGAAGTGATTCAATTTTCAAGATCAAGAAAACTGTTTATATCGATAGGAATTTAGATAACTAAACTTGAGCACTGAAATTATTTTGAATATTGTTTTGCTCGACAAATGGTTCTTAATTATGCGGATGAGCTGGAAGATTTCCTATATCATCAGTTTTGGATAAAACTCCACACTTAATATATGGATGTTTATGAAAAGCAATAATATGTTCAATTTTTTTGTGCCACATGGCATGGAAATGTAGAATTAGTAACATAATACACAACTTTGAGTACATTGCTTGAGTTATAGATTGACATATTTACTTCATTTTCATTAGTATAAGTTTGTTTGAAGGTGGGTACTTGAACTTATGGTGATTTATTTTTGGAAAGATGAATTGATGGGTTATTGGAAATCCTAGTTGGCAGCTTAGGTGAAGGAATCAGTCCTATGTGGCTTGTCTCATCATTAAAAGTTCAGAATATTAACTTTTTAAGGATATTTGTGGTCTCTTTCAATAATGGCAGGGTATTATTGATCTCAAAATGTAACTGAGGATATAATTGATATATTTCATATAGATCAGGGGCAATTTTACCCTTTTTCCGTTATTTTAATAGTTTTTAAAATCTTGAATACAAATCATGTATCAATTTTCTTCTAAAAAAATGAAATTACTTCTCAAAAACTAAGGTTAAATACATGTTGAAACTCCACCAGAATTTCATTCAATATTGATTTTTCAAAAATATTTACGAAGCTATGGTGAAGCATCAGCTTATTCTGGACCACACACTTCAAAAATATCCTTTCATTATTAAAACTAGTAAAATTACACATGCCTCCCGGGGAAATTAAATATCACAGAATTTATAAAATGATATTTAAAACATATTAGTCAGTAAAACTAAAACAGTACATTTTCTTACATACAAAATTACATAGTAACGAATATTAATAATTTTATAATTTTTTCTTTTTGCTTCTATGAAATTTTACTATTTGATAATTTTGAGGAATCAAATGAACATCAACCTGAGATATTAAATTTTATAATAATTATATAATCGTTGGTGAATGGATAAATAAATTTTCAAATGCTGAAAAAAGTTAAAAAATATTCTAGTCTTAACGTGTAGAAAGTTCAGTCCTACCTTTTTCTTTACATATATCATTTAAAAGTTCCCCATTCAGATGTATTATAAGAAATTATTAAAATAGAAAATTAATGGAAGAATGTATCACATTGGACAAAAATTCAAATTATCAAATATACTTGAAAGAGAAATATATTACACAAAAGTATTCAGTTTGTTTGGGTGCGGCATGACCCGAGTATACATCCTAGACGTGGTAGGCACTCGAGAAACATTGTGGTCCCCAAGCAAACCTTTGGTCTGGCTACATGACTTACGTGACACTAAACAATATGCGAAAGCGTAAAATAGGTGAACAATTAGACATTTAAGAAAGTAAAAAAACATATATTGTCTCGCAAAAATACTTAACAAGAGTCATAAATTAAATAACACATGATTAGAAAATAATAGAAGTATCTTATTCATTCAATTTATAAAGCCTCTGTTAAAGAATGACAAAAGTTGTTAAAGAATGACAAAAGTCCCACATCGGTGATTAATGAGATGGGTGGACTCTTTATAAGGCTTGGGCAATCCTCCTCCCTTTGAGCTAGCTTTTGGGGTGTGAGTTAGGCCTAAAACCTAATTTCACATGGTATCAGAGCAGGGCCCGTCTCACCCGATGTTGGGATCCCCAAAATTAAAATTGCTCACGCACCAGAATGCTAAGCACTGGGCGTGAGGTGGGGTGTTAAAGAATGACAAAAGTCCCACATCGGTGATTAATGAGATGGGTGGACTCTTTATAAGGTTTGGGCAATCCTCCTCCCTTTGAGCTAGCTTTTGGGGTGTGAGTTAGGCCTAAAACCTAATTTCACAGCCTCTAACAATGTAAAATAAATGTCGGAACAAAACCCACGACACACCCAATACTACTAAGCTAAATGAAACTGGAGTCTCCCGGAAGCAAGCAGGCCTCACCAAATATTATATGCGAGTAAATAGTGATCTCAACGAAACACATGGTAATGATCCTGAGCATCTGTATCTGCATCCTGAAATGATGCAGGTTAAATAGCGTCAATTCATTGAATATACGTGTATCTGATGAGGTAGAGTGAACAACTCATTGGCTTGAATAATTGAAAACAACATAACCGAATGAATACATGAATATGAAGTGAACACCATTTAAACTTTACTATATTATACACAATGAAAGCAACATGAAAATAATATACTTTACTTATGGGGAGTTTTTGTAACCTACAACCATTACCATGAGCCTAGAATTAATACATTGTTTCATTGGACGTTGTTTTTGCTCCACTTCCTTCTACTAATGCATACCCACAAAATAATGTCCTTTTCTGATGTGTCCATTGTTACTACTCAAAAATAAGCTTAACATGTTTGACAAGCAGAACCTGTTCATTTGTAATATTATTCTAATCATTCATAAACACTTAACAAATTAAAGAATAAATAAAGGCTTACATTCTAATATTACTTGAACGAGTTGTTAATGTGGTGGGTAAAAAGAAAATTGTCGATCAATTGAGTATTTGTTTAAGATATATTTAAAATTATTGTTATGCTAAAGCGTTTTTATGTAGTTTCTCATCTCAAATGCCAAAACTGCGCATTATCGGTTATCATCCTTTAAAAATGCAATTGAATTCTTCAAAAATGTGTGTTATAAAGAGTGCAGTTTTGGAGGATTCGATACGGTGTTATCAGTTGTCATCCTTTAAAATACAATATGAACTCACTCTAGCATGTTGCTTGAGCTTATATTCAAAAATGTCAAGAATGTACCGATTTGGGAGTAAAATTTTTAAATAGTCTGAGCAACATATTACTTCACATTTATTGTAAAGGTGTATGTGAAAACCTTGGATTATCATTGACCGATACCAAATTATTCATTCTCGATTTCGAGTCTAAGTCTTGGGTATGAAGAAAATCTTGTTGGGACATGGGATGGTACGTCACCCCAGATGGACTTTGTAATGTGCGATCTGAATTTAATAAGGATTTCAATATGAGCTCCAAACATTGGGTACGAAATCAAGGAAAAAAAAAGAACAAGAAGATATGATATAAACTCTCAAAACTTAATCTGGACTTCACTATGAACTCTAAACACTGAGTGTATAAAAAGAAAACAAGAAGATATGATATAAACTCTCAAAACTTAATCGGGACTTCACTATGAATTCTAAACACCGAGTGGACAAAAAAAAAAGATATAAACACTCAAAACATTAAGCAAATTGACAAGCTAAAAATTGACTCTTTGTGATTTTCGAACTCTTATGAGTCATAAAACATGTCCACTGGAAAAAAATTATATATAATATTAACATTGTGAAAAGAATACAAAATTATTAGTGTAAGTAGTCATGTATATATGTTAAAACTCTTACATTATTTAGTTAATACAACAGTTCTATATAAGCAACAGTGTTGTATATTCTAATAATCATTTTCATTTAATTTATTTCTATATCATTTCATTTATTTTAATTAACATGCATACTACGAATAACAAGATGCTAATCTATGTGGGCTTCAATAATCAATATATGTTAATGAGTATAAATTAAATTGTCTTTAACGCGATATATATATACTCTTTTAATGTTTGTCTTCTTATCTTTTTTGATGAGGCAATGATTTTGTTATGTAGTCATGACTTTTCTATTTATTATATAAATTGAGTTGGACCTTACAATCTAATATAAGTAATACAACCCCTTTATTCGAAGTTATGTCAATATTTAATTATCAATCCTAATTAGACTCTGCGATATATATGCATTCTCTATCGCTTTAATTTCAAAATGAATAAACATCTAAAAAATAGTTACAAATTTAAGCCATAACTTAAGTAGTGGCTTCAAAATCGGATATCCGTCCACTTCAAGGTAATTAATTGGTCCTTAATAATTTTAGACTATTTATATAAAGGCCGATGATGACTTTCATTTTATGAATTTATACTTCATCAATTTTTAAGTTGATCAGGCATAAGCAAATACAATTACACATAATTGTATTTGCTTATATATATCAAAAGGGAAACATGAAGATCATAATAACACCATTTTTCCTCCTTGTTCTTCTTCTTTCAAGGATGGAAACAAGTGAAGCAGCAAAATTGCCCCCGGCTCGGTCTCTGGCACCCCATCCGGCAGTTAGCCCCAGCCCACGTCCAGCCGGAGTCAGCCCCAGCCCACATCCGGCTGAAAAGAATTCTGTTGGTCCTAAAAAAGTTTCTTCTGCTCCTGCTCCTCTTCCTCCAACAACTAAAAAAAATAATGTTCCTTTAGTTTCGAACAAGTCTAAGACTCGTGCATAAATGTTTATGATAAACGTCTAGATAACATTATATATAAATGAACTCATTTTTGTAACATTGTTTAATAAAATCATATACTTTTTGAGTATAATTAATGTGGAATATCTATTCATGAATATGATGGTATTCTGGATAACAGGAACAATGTTGACTAGCATAAATGTCTATGATAAATTAACGTCTAGACAACATGATATATAAATGAACTCATTTTTGTAACATTGTTTAATTAAATCATATACTTTTTGGAGTGTAATTAATGTGAAATATCTGCTCATGAATATGTTTTATAATATATTTGAAATATATATTTACATGATGAAACAAATTTCTTGCTGCAAATTTTCATATATTGCACAACGAATTATTAACCTTATAGATGATAAAACTCATCTATAAGAGATATCCTTTTGATAAAACTCATCTTCTATTTCCATCATTGAAAACCCGTCCCCCTGTTAAGACTACATCATCCAACCCAGGAAGAGAGACCAGCGTGTAGGGGTGCATAAAAACCAAACCAAACCGCAAATCGAGTCAAACCGAAAAAAAACTCGACTAGTGGTTTGGTTTGACTTGGTTTAGTGTTGGAACCCCCCCCCCCCTATATTTGGGTTGGTTTGGTTTCAACCTAAAAATAAAACCGAGACCAAACCAACCCGACATAATATATATATAATTTTAAAATTTTAATTTATACGTGAAAATACTTACTTTGATATAATTTTTAAATATCTCTTATACTTTTTCATAGTTTTTATCTTTTAATATATTTAGTTCATGTTTGAAAGTTAGAATTCTTAATGAATTTATAAATATTATAGTCCATACAAGTTGGTAACTATAATAAAGTTTAAATAAAAATAAAATTAACATTAATGCAAAAAGAAAATCAATTCAACACTAAGAATGACAATAATATTTAATATTTATTTTTTTGTTTTACATAGATTTAGACAGTTAAAATACATGATACAATTTTACTTTCTTTTAATATTTAGTCATGTAACTAATATTTACTAAACTTATTTTAGCATGATTTAGTACTTTAAATTATGATCAATTTCATTATGACTTATTACTTTGCAATATTTGATTTATGGGATTTTATTATTTATTTTTTGTTGGATATTATATTGTCATAAATCATATCATATTTTGTATTATTTTCTTGAGAAATAACTTAGATAGTTGCATTTCGGTAGGAGTAAAGAAATATTTGAATTACAAGTAAATTATATGTTTGTATGAATACTTTATCGAAAAATCCAAAAATTCAAAAAAATCCAAAAAATCCGAAGAAACTCGAAATTGAAAAACCCAAGTTTTATTGGTTTGGTTTGTAAATTCAAAAACTCGATACAAATGGTTTGGTTTGATATTTGAAAATCCCGAACCAATCTGGTCATGTACATCCCTAATCGTAACTATAGATCCATCTAATTGGCTTTCTCAAAGGCAGTGATGAGGAGTAGCATGAAAAATCAATGTTATCATAGCCTACGCTGGGTACATAGTTTTTATGAGACTTCTGAATCATAAAAGACTCTAACCCAAATCGGTGCTCGATACTACTCTCAAAATAATTAATATAAATTTGTGCTCAATTCACCCATTACAAAGAATGGACTTCTTAAATTACTTAAAATACTTTTCAAAACATTAGAGGTGATTACATTCTTAAAACATGTCCTAGACAACTTCTTATCTAAGGTCATGTCCTCGGTAAACTGAAGTTGTATGAAATCTTGTTTTATTATATCATAACCCAACCCAACGAGACTTGCGGGCACCTACTCTAACGTCTAAGTAGGAGAACCTTTGATTCCCCAAAAAGTTAAGACATGCGAAAGATTAGGAAAATTGGTGATAAAAAACATTCATGAGATTAAAAGAACAAAAAAGGGTTTTGTTTTCAATATTTCGAGTTAAGACTTCTAAAGTAATTAACACCCAGGGATATAGTAAAAACATGTACAAAAACTTCTAATATTACAAGATATAAACATGATAACTACTGACACAACTCCCACCACATGGAAGAAAAAATAGAAGTTGAAAATTGTCTGTCTTCACCTAGGAAACATCACTGACCCTGCAATCAGACTATGCCAAAATGGCATAGGAAGAGTAGTATCAGTACGACTACACGTACTGGAAGGCATCATCGGTCAACTTGATACCCAATGCATAATATAAGAAAATCAACTAGCAGGACACATGCAATAAGACCGTTCATTCCTCCAGTCGTACTGATAGGCATCATCGGTATACCTTATACCCACCATATAATATAAGAAAATCGACTAGCTATACACTATGATAAAACCGTTCATTCCTCTCCCTTTATATCCGTATGACCTTACCACTTCCAATTACTTTAATATGTACTAATACACTTGCCTCTAACCCCTTACTCTCTCCACTCTTGATCATGGCTTAAACATTCTTTCTCTTAGGGATACTTCAGATGTAAGTACTGCTAACCCGCCCAACTACTCTCAACATACCCTTAGTTCTTCCAGATCACTACTCAACCCTTGGGGTTGTAGTTTTTTCTTTCTATTGGAAAACGAACTTTGCTTCTAACAAAAGATCGGGAGAGAATGCTACTGACCCCATTGTACATACTATCAAGGCTCTTTATCCTTTAAAATATGAATCCCCTTCACAGGCATAATCCATCTACCTAACAATTACAACACAACCACCTCCCTAATTCTGTACTGTTACGGGCACAGAAAACCCCTCTAAGGTGATACACAGTAGCACTCAAAAACCTTAGTCTACGCTTACCATATCATATTTCTTATGGAGCCTAACCAGCCACAAGTCATTCAATAATGAGATATATACCCAAATAGACACAACACATTAATACAGTTACACAAAATTACAATGTAATCATCAGAAGCAATATATAATTCCACATTCTCAATGACAAGTAGATATGACAATTCGATGGTCCTCTTATGTAGCCCTACACAAACTGTTAGTGTGTCAGAACGTGACACCCAGTCCCAATTAATGAGCCGAAATGGGAGAATTGATTCAATATATGTATCGAAACATGACACCAGATCCCAATTGGTGTACTTGAACATGGCACCATATCTAATATATGTGCCAGAACGTGACACTTGATCCAATTAGTATGCCAGAATGTGACACCTGATCCAATCAACATAACCCTAATCACAATCTCATCCATAAGGAACAATACTCAGTATCATACAATCAATATGTTCAATTTTCATTATCATTCGAGTCGTGTTCTCTAATTCCATTCATGTACACAAACATGGAACCAACAACAACAAGCATACACAACCCAAAACTAGAATCCAACATCCTTCAAACTTATTTCGAAGACAAGGCTTCCTTTTATGATTTCCATTTAATTCAACAATTGATAGTATATAAATAATCATCCTTTTTTCTGTGCCCAAGTCCTACTCATGAATTCTACCATCAATTATAAACATACTACGTAGTGAACATGGGTTTAAGATTACTCAATTAAATAAATCTAGCCTACCTGGGCGTCAACCAATTGCACGGGATTATGGCTAAGAAATTTGGTTACCGGATCTCGTAATGGTGGAGTTAACCAGAAATATGCAAACTATAGACTTCTTTACGCTAGAAATATATTCCTCCTTCTTTCTCAAGCCTAGAGCAACATCATGAGGACTTATGGTGTAATCTTTGCCTCTTTTTTGTGTTTTGGGAAAAAGGAAAAAACAAGGTTTTTCATCATTTTAGTTATGTCTTCGACCTTCCCGCTCTGGCGCTCCCTAGCCCGCTGGAGCGTCGTCGCCCTAGCAGTACCTATCCCACTCTGGAGGGATGATGGGTCCATTCCTCCCGACGTTATTCAATTTCTAATTAACTACGGTTTAGGTCGTTATATATTACCTCCACCCAATGCTTTTTTTGTCTACTTCTATCTCACTTAATGCGTTCTATAACCAACCTTTTGTACCTTATCACCGGAGCATCCACACATCTCCCAACCATCTTAGTCTCATTTCTATAATATTGTCCACCTTTCTCAGAATATCCTCATTTCTAATTTTATCGCTCCTAATATGATCATACATCCACCTCAACATTCTCATCTTGGCAATATGCATCTGCTTTACATGAGAGATTTTGACTGGCCAGTATTTCATCTCATACAATAATGCTAGTCTAACCACCACTCTATAGAACTTACATTTGAATTTTGATGGTATTTTGTTATCACACAACTCACAAGACTTCAAAGGCAAGCCTCCACTTCATCCACACCTCATTAATATGATGTGTGATATCCATCCTCCGTGATATCCATCCTCCGTTGTTTGTTTAAATTCATTTTAATAGCTTTAATTCTTTTCCCCTCTCCTTTTTATTTTGATGTTTGTTTACCTTCCAATTTTGCTTATTTGGTAGGGGCTAACTAATTTTGATGTCTTTTTAGATTTACTTTGACTTTACATAGCACAAATCATGAGTTGTTTGTGATTTTTTTCTTAGTTTTTCTTTTACATTAATTATTTGTTTAATGTGTATTTTATAATTTGATACATGTCTTAAATATTGGAATTTTAATTAAATATGGATTAACGTTAACTTAATTATTGCAATTTATGAAACACGCGAAATAAATATAGTTGGTAGACATAGTTGGGCCGTTTATACATTGAATTCTCTTTTGGACCCAAATCACTTAATATATTGATGTGTATTGACGGTAGTGTAGGCTTCGTTAACAAAACCTAATAAGCCTTTTATCGGGTGGCCGGCCCATTAGGTTAAGGTTGATGCCTATAAATTCATAGCTAGGTCCCCTCTCATATCCTTAACCATAGAACAATTGCACATTTGACGGCTAGTTATAGGAGGAACAATGTGAGGAAGACATAGCTCGTTAATCCATACGTCTGAAAAATGCTTCTACATTGAGGAACAAACGCCTTAATAGGTATGCATCTTAGTCTCATTTTCATATAGTTTTCTTAACATATGGAATATTTATTGTGTTGTTATAATTAACTTGCATTAATATGCTAATAACATTGATTTTTTCCACTTTAGACTTAGATGAATATTCAAATCTTCACGAATTGGATGAATTACTAGAAAAATTAATACTATTTTTCTAATAACATTTTGTTTATAGGATGAATATCTATCCGATATGCACCTTTAAGCAAAAAATAAATATTCGTTTTGAAGCCCAATTTATTCGAATTAGCCGTCGCATTTTATTCTATTGCGATATATATATTACATCTAATACTATTATTACAAACAAAATTTATTTTATGTACATATGTTCTCATGTAAGATTAATAATAACATCATTATTTATAGCTGTATAATAAGTGTGTGTTGAAGGATTGATGTTTGAATAAGTTGTATTTGATTTTAGCTTCTATATTTGAAACATATAATGTTTTCATTTCATTTTTTATGAGTAATTGAATAATTAGTTTGATAATTAATAGATTCTATGGATTTATTTTTTTATATTTTCTTATGTTTGTAAAATTTTAAGTGAGTGACAATGAAATTTTTATTCTTCACATTTATTTTTAGACAAAATATTATTATTCTGAATGAAACTCAAATAGTGCTTGGTAGTCTAATATTAATTTTTGTTGTCGTAATAAACTATTCTACACCATTTTATTTTAATTCGATTGTTATTATAAATAATTTAATATTAGATTAAATGTATTAATGGTTATTTGATTTGATTTAGGCAAAACAAATTAACCTTCAAAAGAATAATTTGAAAACTTTCTTTATTTTTTATCGTTATTAAAAGGCTTAAATTTCACATTCGAGAATAATTTAACTAATCTCTTATTTCAAGACCTTAACTCGGGTAAATGTTTCATGTTAAATCAAATAGAACTAATTAGTCATTCAAATTACTTCATAAGAAGGATGACTATAAAGTGATTTTATTTTAAAGTTAGCCATAATATATTAATGTACTGATTTTAAATAGGGGTTATCAAAATGACTAATTTAAAAAATAATTTGTCAAACTATGAATTTTTTTATTATAATATTCGACACGGTCGTTGAAATGGATGAAAGTGTTGAAAATTCTATGGTAAAATAGGAAAAGGTGGGAGTTTCTCTACTTAGATTATCGAAAGACAAAGGACGAAAACATGTATACTAAACACCTTTCTTTGGTATGCTTGGTTATTAAGGAACCGTTGCATCTATATATTTGGAAAGACGAGCCTCGGTTTCTTTAAGGCGAAGGAGGCTTAAAAAGGATTTATGTTACTTCTTGAGAGAGAATCTCTACTTCGTTTCTTCAACAACAATGAAGTAAAGGTTTTTTCTCAAGATGTAACACAAATACTTTCTAAGATTCCTTCGTCATTGAACAAACTGAGACTTGTCTTCCCAAATGCATAGATGCAATCGGTCCGCTATAACAAAACATATCAAAGAAAGGTGTTAAGTATGAGAGATTTCCTCCACGCTCTTGATAATCCATGTAGGGAAACTCTCATCTTTCTCCATTTCACACACTTTCACTCATTACTGGGACTCTGTCAAATATTATAAATTTTTTTTTTAAAAAATGGCTTATTTATTATAAAAATAGAGTCTCTACGTAATTTTAAAATTTAAGAAATTATTTTAAAGGTATTTGGAAATTTGGTATTTAAAATCAAAGTAGTGTAAGTATTCAAATAATTTTTTTTAAAAAGGTGTTAGGCCCTTTAACAATTTTTAAATGTGATATCAGTCTATTTAATATTTTAGTAAACTATGAAATAAAATCTATTTATAAAATAAATTATCATTATTTTTGAAGTTCATTAAAATCCATATAGTTCTTTAGTTATGAAAATGTGAATGACTTTGTTTACTTTAACTTGAATTTTTTGTCCCAAGTTCGGACCTTAAACTAAATAATTAATTCAATTCTAAATTTTAATTTTTTTTATAACTATAGAAGAACATAGAAATTTCTTAAGTTATTGTGTCATCTCAATATAAGTAATTTTGGATCGTGATAAAGATGATTCTATTGACATTTGCCTTTTCTACCCCTCTCTCTTCTTTCTCCAGTTAATTCCCAAAAATGGTTATTCAAGTTTTAGAAATTATTTTCAAATTCTATAATTTTTGTTCATTTATGAGAAAATTATTACTCAACTATAACTATATTCCTCAAATCTTGTGTTGTCGAACGTTTTCATTGAGAAATAATTATTTACTCTTTCTATATGGATGTTTTTGCTTAAACTAGGTGGCTACTTTTGTATATCTATATACTGTTTTACAAGAATTTTGAGAGATGCAACCTTAACTTGTTTTATACTATTGAAGCTAATGTTGAACACTCATAATTAGTTGTTAATGGCATAATCTTTTTAAGATTTTATCATTAAATATTTTGAAACACAAAAAATCAAGTCTTTTGCAATATCATCTTGTATGGTGAATTGTAGATGAAGATAAACTTCTTAAGAAAACAATTCACATGTTGATTCAAATGTGATCAATGGTGGAAGCAGAAGCAGAGTTGTAAAACTTTAATTAATGAGTCATGTAATTCATTCTTAGAACCAATAGAATTACATATGCCTCCCGGGAAAATTTAATATGACAGAGTTTATAAAATATTGTTAGAACATATTAGTCATTAAAACTAAAATAGAATATTATCTTACATACAAGATTATATTTATTTTTTTGCTTCTATGAAGTTTTATTATTTGATAATTTAGAGGAATCAAATGAACATCAGCCTGAGATATTAAATTTTATAATAAATAAATAATTGTTGGTGAAGAGATAAATAAATTTTAAAATGCTGAAAAAAGTGAACAAATATTCTAGTTTTAACGTATAAAAAGTTCCACCCTACCTTTTGTTTTACATATATCATTTAAAAGTTCTCCATTCAAATGTATCATAAGACATTATTAAAATAGAAAATTTGTGGAAGAATGTATCATATTCGACAACAATTCAACTTATCATATACACTTGGGAAAAAAATATATTACACAAAAGTATTCAGTTTGTATGGGTACGGCATGACCCGAGTCTACACTCTAGACATGGCAGACACTCGTGAACCATTGTGATCCCTAAGCGAACCTTTGATCTGGCTACATGACTTACATGACACTAAAAAATACGCAAAAGCGTAAAATAGGTGAACAATTAGACATTTAAGAAAGTAAAAAAAATATATTATCTCGCAAAAACACTTAACAAGAGTCATAAGTTAAATAACACATCCTGAGAAAATAATAAAAGTATCTAATTCAGTCTATTTATAAAGCCTCTAACAATGTAAAATAAATGCCAGAACAAAACCCAAGACACACCCAATACTACAAAGCTAAATGAAACTAGAGTCGCCCAAAAGCAAGCAGGACTCACCAAATATTGTCTGTGAGTGAATAGTGATCTCAATGAAACGCATGTTGATGATCTTGAGCATCTGTATATGCATCCTGAAATAATGCAGGTCAAATGACGTCAATTCATTGAATGACGAGTATGTGATAAGGTTACAGTAAACAACTCACTCCTTGAATAACTGAAAGCAACATAATTGGATGAATACATGAATATGAAGTGAACACCATTTAAACTTTGCTATATAATACATAATGAAAGCAGCATGAGAATAATATACTTTTCACAGGACGTTGCCAGGTCCATTCTGTACTTTGTCGGGGTATAGGATGACATCATGACTATAGATCCATCTAATTGTCTTTCTCAAAAAGCAGTGATGAGGAGTAGCATGAAAAATCAATGTTATCATAGCCTACGCCCTACGCTGGCTACATAGATGAGACTTCTAAATCATAAAATGCTCTAACCCAACTCGATGCTCGATACCACTCCTAAAATAATTAATATGAATTCGTGCTCAATTCACCTATTACAAAGAATGGACTTCTTAAATTACTTAAAATACTTTTCAAAACAGGAGACATGATTACATTCTTAAAACATGTCTTACACAATTTCTTATATAAGGTTCTATCCTCGGTAAACTAAAGTTGCATCAAATCTTGTTTTATTATGTTACAACCCAACCCAACGAGACATGGGGACACCTATTCTAACACCTAAGTAGTAGATCCCTTAATTCCCCCAAAAAGTTAAGACATGTGGAAGATTAAAAAAACTAGAGATAAAACAAAGTTATGAGACTAAAGAAACAAAAAGGGGTTTTGTTTTCAACATTTCAAGTTAAGTGTTGCAAAGTAATTAACACCCAGGCATCTAGTCTAAACATGTACAAAAACTTCTAAGATTACAAGATATAAACATGATAACTACTGATACAACTACCAGCACATGGAAGAAAAAATAAAAGTTGTAGAAAACTGTCTTCGTCTTCACCTAGGAAACATCACTGAAACTGCAACCAGACTATGCCTAAATGTCATAGCAAGAATATTATCAGTATGACCGCACTTAATGGTAGGCTTCATCGGTTAACTTGATACCCAACACATAATATACTAGTAGGACACATGCAATAAGACCGTTCATTCTTCCACCTTTATATCGTTACGCCCTTTGCCACTTCCAATTAATTTAATATATACTAATAAACTTGCCTCTAACCCCTTACTCGCTCCACTCTTGATCATGGCTAGGGAGACTTTAGATGTAATCACTACTAACCCGCCACGCTACTCTAAACATACCTTTAGTTCTTCCACATCACTACTCAATTCTTGGGTTGCAATTTTCTCTTTTTATGAGAAAACAAACTTCGCTTCTGACAAAACATAAGAAGGGAATGCTACTGACCCCATAATAAATACTATCAAGGCTCTTTTTCCTTTCAAATATGAATCCCCTTCAAATACGAATTCCCTTCATAGCAGTAATCCATCTACCTAACTATTGCAACACAACCAACTCCCCACTTCTCCACTTTTACGGGCACAAAAAACCCCTCTAAAGTAATACACAATAACACTCAAAACCCTCAGTCTACACTTACCATATCTTATTTCGTTCGAGCCTATCCACTCACAAGTCATTCAATAACGAGATATATACCTAAGTAAACACAACACATTAATACAGTTATACAAAATTACGGTGCAATCATCAGAAGCAATATACAACTCAGCATTCTTAATAAGAAGTAGATATGACAATTTATGGTTCTCTTACGTAGTCCATACCAAAATGTTACTGCGTCGAAACGTGGCACCTAATCCCAATCAATGAGCTGAAATGTGAAAATCGATTCAATATATGTTCTGAAACGTGATAATCGATCCCAATTAGTGTGTTGGAACATGACATCCGATCTAATATATGTGTCGAAATGTGACACTTGATCCAATTAGTGTGCTAGAATGTGACACCAGATCCAATCAAAATAACTCCAAGCACAATCACATCCCAAAGGAACAATACTCATTATCATACAGTCAAGTAATGTGTTCATGGCTTGTAACTTTTTATACTTAGCCTTTTCATTATCATTCGACTCGTGTTCTCTAATTACATTTATGTACACAAACATGAATCCCACAACAACAAGCATACAAACCCAAAACTATATTCCAACATCCTCCAAACTTATTCCCAAGACAAGGATTCCTTCTAAAATTTCCATCTTATTTAACAACTGATAGTATATAAACAATCCTTTTTTGGTACACCAAGTTCTATGCATGAATTCAACCATCATTTATCAACATATTGGGTACTGAATAGAGTCGTCAAAATGGATTTGGCCTACGAGGCCGGCCCAACCCAATCATTCAAATAAGTGGAATTGGGCTTAATATTTTTTGCTCATATAAGAAAGAGACTTTTTAGCCCACCCCATTTGGCCCATTAGCTTCGTAGGCCCAACCCGCAATCCTCAGAGGCCGGCCCGGGCGATTAATTTTTGAAACTGTTTTTATATTTATTTTTAATAGTTTTTTTAGATTTTATCAATAAATATTTTGAAAAATAAAAAATCAAGTCTTTTGCAATATCATCTTGTATGATGAATTGTAGATGAAGATAAACTTCTTAAGAAAACAATTCACATGTTGATTCAAATGTGATCGATGGTGGAAGCAGAAGCAGAGTTGTAACACTTTAATTAATGAGTCATGTAATATTTAGAAATTTAGATTTGTTAAGTATTTAGGCTTCCTTGTGTTGCTGGAAATCTTTTAAACCAACTAGTTTTTTGTGGGAGAAATGATGGAATGATTAACATTTATCCGCTAAATCTTACGTTGTCTATTATATATTTTTGTTAGTATTCACTAAAGTGTGTGATTCATAAATGTATTTTTGTAAGTATTCACCGAAGTGTGTGATTTATAAATGAATTTTTCTATGAATTGATGTCGTGTTCATAGACGTCAATGTTTGATACTCTTTCTAAGAGAGTAATATTGTTCATTTTTTATATGAAGGGCCAACCGGAGGCCCGCTTAGGGCTGGGTTAGGCTGCCATTTACTGTCCCTTTAATTAAAAGGATCAGCTCTCCCCAACCCATCCCCAACCCATTTAACTCTCTATCCTGTTAGGGTTGGGTTTGGTTGGGTCGGGTGAGCCCATTTTGACACCTCAAGTACTGAACATGGATTTAAGACTAATCTATGAAATAAACCTAGCCTACCTGGGCACCAAGCAGTTGCACGGGATCATGTCTACGAAATCTGGGTTCCAAACCTCGTAATGGTGGATTTGAATGTAAATATGCAAGCTATGGACTTTCTTAGCTAGAAATCTCTTCCTCCTTCTTTCCCAAGCCTAGATCATCATCATGAGGATTTATAATGTAATCCTCGCCTTTTGTTGTTTTGGGTAAAAGGAAAAAACAAGGTTTCACGTCATTTAAGTTTTGTCTTCAACCTTCTCACTCTGGCGCTCCCTAGCCCACTGGAGCACCACCGCGCTAGCCGCACTTGTCCCGCTATGGCTGGATGATGGGTCCATTCCTCCCGATGTTTTTCATTTTCTAATTAAAAACGATTTGGGTCGTTACATATTACCTCCACCCAATACTTTCTTTGTCTACCTCTATCTCACTCAATGCCTTCAATAAACAACCTCTTGTACGGTATCACCGAAGCATCCACACATCTCCCAACCACCTTAGTCTCGTTTCTCTAGTATTGTCCACCACATATGTTACTCACACCTTTCTCTGAATATCCTCATTTCTAATTTTATCGCTCCTAGTATGACCATACATCCACCTAAACATCCTCATCTTGGCAATATGCATCTGCTTTACATGAGAGCTTTTGACTGGCCAGTATTTCATCTCATACAATAATGCTAGTCTAACCACCACTCTATAGAACTTACATTTGAATTTTGATGGTATTTTGTTATCACACAACTCACAAGACTTCAAAGGCAAGCCTCCACTTCATCCACACCTCATTAATATGATGTGTGATATCCATCCTCCGTTGTTTGTTTAAATTCATTTTAATAGCTTTAATTCTTTTCCCCTCTCCTTTTTATTTTGATGCTTGTTTACCTTCCAATTTTGCTTATTTGGTAGGGGCTAACTAATTTTGATGTCTTTTTAGATTTACTTTGACTATACATAGCACAAATCATGAGTTGTTTGTGATTTTTTTCTTAGTTTTTCTTTTATATTAATTATTTGTTTAATGTGTATTTTATAATTTGATACATGTCTTAAATATTGGAATTTTAACTAAATATGGACTAACATTAACTTAATTATTGCAATTTATGAAACACGCGAAATAAATATAGTTGGTAGACATAGTTGGGCCGTTTATACATTGAATTCTCTTTTGGACCCAAATCACTTAATATATTGATATGTATTGACGGTAGTGTAGGCTTCGTTAACAAAACCTAATAAGCCTATTATCGGGTGGCCGGCCCATTAGGTTAAGGTTGATGCCTATAAATTCATAGCTAGGTCCCCTCTCATATCCTTAACCATAGAACAATTGCACATTTGACGGCTAGTTATAGGAGGAACAATGAGAGGAAGACATAGCTCGTTAATCCATACGTCTGAAAAATGCTTCTACAGTGAGGAACAAACCCCTTAATAGGTATGCATCTTAATCTCATTTTCATATAGTTTTCTTAACATATGGAATATTATTGTGTTGTTATAATTATTTTGCATTAATATGCTAATAACATTGATTTTTTCCACTTTAGACTTAGATGAATATTCAAATCTTCACGAATTGGATGAATTACTAGAAAAATTAATACTATTTTTCTAATAACATTTTGTTTATAGGATGAATATCTATCCGATATGCACCTTTAAGCAAAAAATAAATATTCGTTTTGAAGCCCAATTTATTCGAATTAGCCGTCGCATTTTATTCTATTGCGATATATATATTACATCTAATACTATTATTACAAACAAAATTTATTTTATGTACGTATGTTCTCATGTAAGATTAATAATAACATCATTATTTATAGCTGTATAATAAGTGTGTGTTGAAGGATTGATGTTTGAATAAGTTGTATTTGATTTTAGCTTCTATATTTGAAACATATAATGTTTTCATTTCATTTTTTATGAGTAATTGAATAATTAGTTTGATAATTAATAGATTCTATGGATTTTTTTTTTATATTTTCTTATGTTTGTAAAATTTTAAGTGAGTGACAATGAAATTTTTATTCTTCACATTTATTTTTAGACAAAATATTATTATTCTGAATGAAACTCAAATAGTGCTGGGTAGTCTAATATTAATTTTTGTTGTCGTAATAAACTATTCTACACCATTTTATTTTAATTCGATTGTTATTATAAATAATTTAATATTAGATTAAATGTATTAATGGTTATTTGATTTGATTTAGGCAAAACAAATTAACCTTCAAAAGAATAATTTGAAAACTTTCTTTATTTTTTATCGTTATTAAAAGGCTTAAATTTCACATTCGAGAATAAATTTAACTAATCTCTTATTTCAAGACCTTAACTCGGGTAAATGTTTCATGTTAAATCAAATAGAACTAATTAGTCATTCAAATTACTTCATAAGAAGGATGACTATAAAGTGATTTTATTTTAAAGTTAGCCATAATATATTAATGTACTGATTTTAAATAGGGGTTATCAAAATGACTTATTTTCAAAATAATAGGTCAAACTATGAATTTTTTTATTATAATATTCGACACGATCGTTGAAATGGATGAAAGTGTTGAAAATTCTATGGTAAAATAGGAAAAGGTGGGAGCTTCTCTACTTAGATTATCGAAAGACAAAGGACGAAAACATGTATACTAAACACCTTTCTTTGGTATGCTTGGTTATTAAGGAACCGTTGCATCTATATATTTGGAAAGACGAGCCTCGGTTTCTTTAAGGTGAAGGAGGCTTAAAAAGGATTTATGTTACTTCTTGAGAGAGAATCTCTACTTCGTTTCTTCAAGAACAATGAAGTAAAGGTTTTTTCTCAAGATGTAACACAAATACTTTCTAAGATTCCTTCGTCATTGAACAAACTGAGACTTGTCTTCCCAAATGCATAGATGCAATCGGTCCGCTATAACAAAACATATCAAAAAAAGGTGTTAAGTATGAGAGATTTCCTCCACGCTCTTGATAATCCATGTAGGGAAACTCTCATCTTTCTCCATTTCACACACTTTCACTCATTACTGGGACTCTGTCAAATATTATAATATTTTTTTTTTAAAAATGGCTTATTTATTATAAAAATAGAGTCTCTACGTAATTTTAAAATTTAAGGAATTATTTTTAAGGTATTTGGAAATTTGGTATTTAAAATAAAAGTAGTGTAAGTATTCAAATATTTTTTTTTAAAAAAAAAGGTGTTAGGCCCTTGAACAATTTTTAAATGTGATATCAGTCTATTTAATATTTTAGTAAACTATGAAATAATATCTATGTATAAAATAAATTATCATTATTTTTGAAGTTCATTAAAATCCATATAGTTCTTTAGTTATGAAAATGTTTAGTTCTGAAAATGTGAACGACTATGTTCAAGTAGACTTTAACTTGAATGTTTTGTCCCAAGTTAGGACCTTAAACTAAATAATTGATTCGATTCTAAATTTTAAATTTTTTATAACTATAGAAGAACATAGGAATTTCTTAAGTTATAGTGTCATCTCAATATAAGTAATTTTTGATCGTGATAAAGATGATTCTGTTGACATTTCCCTTTTCTACCCCACTCTTTTTTCTCTAGTTAATTTCCAAAAATGGTTATTCAATTTTTAGAAATTATTTTCAAATTCGATAATTTTTGTTCATTTAGGAGGAAGTTATTACTCAACTATAACTATTTTCCTCAAATCTTGTGTTGTCGAACGTTTTCATTGAGAAATAATTATTTACTCTTTCTATATTGGTGCTTTTGCTAAAACTAGGTGGCTACTTTTGTATATCTATACATTGTTTTACAAGAATTTTGAGAGATGCAACTTCAACTTGTTTTATACTATTGAAGCTAATGTTGAACACTTATAATTAGTTGTTGATGGCATGGATTGAAACCATGAAGCATTGTCATAACGTGTTTCGTTTATCCACCATGTCAGTTGTCTTTAGTATTAACCTTGTAATTATATCTTTAATAATTACATATTTCAAGTGAAGTGTAATAACTCGGTAGGTTATTTTTAAAAATTTTAAATATTCATGGAACTAGAGTAAATTAAATGACGGTTAATTATATAATTATGGGTTGAATTTATATTTAAAAAAAAATAGTATCATATCCTACTTAACCCTTATAGGAAAATAAATTATTAGGGTAGAGAGTATTTTTTTCATAAGTTGAGGGGAAAAAAAAAGAAAAGAAGAATTACCTGCGTATAGCGGCAACCGGCATGAAAACCATCCTGTGAATTTCACGATCAGGTAACTTTCATAAATTTATTAATTATGCAATTGAAAATCTGTATTGAGGTCAAATGTTAGTTTTAATTATTTTATTATCATTATAATAATGAGTGAAAAAAAAAAAGAGTAAGAAGGTGGTAAATTGCAAACTTGATTAACCCTTTGTATATTTATGAGTTATAATGGATTAAAATTGAATTTCGTGCAATCCAGTGATCATCACGGCCAAATGCATTTATGCAATTATAATAATTGTTAGTATTACTTTAATGTGGGATAAGAAAAATTGGAAAATTGGTACATATGTATAAAGAAATTTTGAAATTTAGGAACGATGATGATTGGCTAATGATAGGCAAATGGATACTACTAGGAATAATGATTTAATGGTTATAGTTGATTCAGGAATTAGCGAACCAGTTTTGACAATTTTCATATTTTTGTTTTTCCATAATTATCACATTATAAATTATATTTTTGACATATGGATAGATAATTATAGGGGTATTGTATTTTGTGAGTATCCTTAGATTTATAATATAGGAGAAATTGGGACTTAACCGTAGGCTTAAAATTTGGAGGAATTGAAAGAGTTTGATATGCTAATTGACATCTAGATTTAATATCATGATTACAGAATTGGGATGAGTTTTGGATCTAGGTTATACCTATGGTAACATGGGTGTTGTTAGTTTTGAAAACTTATTGTGGTAATTTGTTTGGATAGATTGTATTGATTTGGAGCCCAATGAAAGGGTAAGACTCGAGTCCCAAAGTGATTGTTCGACTATTTGAGGCAAGTGGATTTCTAAACTCTTGTTAAGTGTATGAAATGCGTGTATTTCCTTGTGGTATATGTTCGGGAGTAACGGGATTGGTGATGGGTTGACTTGTCCACTGATTAACTCTAACGATGAAAAAAAAGGGATAACAAAAGGCAATGTGATTAATTGTGTATATGTGATGTGTTGAGAAAGGGTTGAAGGCTTGTTGAATCATTGTTGATGTAACTACGTGTGTGTGTGGTTGTGAACTGTGCGATGTTATGAAAATGGTCATCTCCTCATTATTTGTGTGAACTTGTCATTTGCATTATTTTGAGGCATTGGTTGTGACAACTGTTATGTGCATTGAGAAAGAATGGGTACTTAAGAGGATGTACCATTTCGAGGGACGTATCGCGCGCCGCGATGGATACTATATTTCGAGGGACGTATCGCGCGCCGCGATGGATACTATATTTCGAGAGACGTATCGCGCACCGCGATGGTTACTATTATCGAGGGTCGTGTCGTGCGCCGCGACGGATGCATGGACAGATATGTCCCCCATGGGTCCCGGACTGAGAGACAGCGGGTGTGTATCACTAGGTCAGACATGCATCATTATACTTGACATTGCATTCCATTGCATTGCACATACTTATCATTAGTGAACTTGATATCGTGTTTTGCTGGTCTTCTGATTGCCTTTCTGTGGAACTTGTGATTGATCAATATTGAGTTTGTTATTGCGGATATATAATTTGTTGAAGTATTGTTGTTGAGGATATGTAATTTGTTGAAGTGTTGTTGTTGAGGATATGTAATTTGTCTAAGTGTTGTTGTTGAGCTACGTGCTATGTAAACTGTGAGTTGTTAGGTTGGGTTGATTTTACTGCAGGTTGTAGTTGTGGAGGTTCGGTTGGGGGTGGTAGGAGTACCCGTATTTCATCCCCTTAGCTTGTGTTTAGAGGTTTACTTGCTGAGTACCGTGTGGTTTGGTACTCACCCCTTGCTACTACAAATTTTTTTGTAGGTTACTAGCCCGGACTTTGTGATATTTCCCTTCTCCTTGTCTGAGGTTTCTTGGAGATTTGTCAGGTAGCTGTTCCATCGCAGCAGACTTTCTTCTCCTTAATTATGATCTTGTTCTATTCTAGAAACAAGTTCATTTGAGACTTGAGTTTTTCTTTTGAATCAATTGTAATACTTTAGAGGCTTGTACACGTGACTACCAGGTTTTGGGGGTTTATTAAGTTACTTATATTTTATTTCCGCACTTTATTGTAATGGTTGAGTTTTAGGCTGACTCGTCTTGGTGGGATAAGACGAGTGCCATCACGTCCATTTTTGGGTCGTGACAAAATGGTATCAGAGCCCCAGGTTCATAGGTCTCACGTGTGTACAAGTCGAGTCTAAATAGAGTCTCGATGATCGGTACGGAGACGTCTGTACCTATCTTCGAGAGGCTATAGTGACTTTTAGGAAATATCTTCAATTCTTGGATCTCTATTGTGCGTACTTGGTCCCATTTGATTCTTATTGCTTCACTCCATTCGCTCTCGTTTATGTGATGACTCGTGCGTAGTTTCTTTTGTGAATCAGTGGCATGTCATGTATTGGTTTGATGTTAGATCTGGTATTGAGGTGGAAATGATATACTTATGAAACGAATGCGTGATCATATTTAAAAGAGTTGAGTAAGATTAGTTATTATTGTAAAATAATAATAATAAATATAGTACTTATCTGGTATAAGCAAAATATGGAGTGGTTCGACAATTAGAAGTTAAATGTTTGAAGAATTAACTAGATAATAAATAGTGTAACCTTGAAAAAATACAATTGATATAGTTGTCATACCATTAATGAGTTGCTTAGCAAATGATGTTGCACCAATTCAGGTCAGAATCCCTTATGTGGTTTCACAGATTGAGTGTATACAAAAGAAGGTCATGATACGACTATTACAATGGTACTGATGGGTACTTGGTTAGAATTATGGAGTGTGTTACTTTTGATATTGACCTTGCTTACGAAAGAATACTTATAGCTTGGGTTAGATACAAAACTAATCTGGTAATATTTTACAGCTATTTGATGGGTAAAGTGTGTGATCTATTTGGAAATGATCTTCTCAATAGATATGATATGTTCTAGTGGTGGATGTAACGAATTTTCACAATGTGTTACTAGTGGTACATGGAAACGGACATGTTGATTGTTAAGTGCAAATACTAACTACTTTAGGAGTTATCTATTGTATTACATGCTCATATGATAAGATTTGGTGTTGAATTCATATTCGAGATACCAACTAGCTTGTTAGTACGAGTGGATGTGTTAAGCATTATTTATAAGGAAGCTTTTAGTAGTGGATCTTTGGTATGATATTGATATGTTCAGGTTGTGAAATGTATTTTGTGGATTGTAAATGAGTGTTGATTTCATCTTAAATTCCATGGATGATAAACTTATAAGTAAAGGAAGTGTCAAAAAGTATACTTGTATGAATGTAATTGAGAATTTTAGTAAGAAAGTGCATATAAATTGAATAAGTACCTTGGATGGTTGGCATAGCTAGGTTTGGATTGCCTAAATTCGTAGTGAGGGAAATGACGAACTAAGCATGATGATTATAAGATTTTATGACGCATTATGATTGTAATACAACTATATGATACGGGTGTTGGTTAAAATAATTTTTTTATGGTAAGGATGAAATTTGAGTATCTAAGGTTATGGTTGTTTCTATTTAATAAGTAGTGTGGTTTTATGGTAATTTTTATAAGGAGTTGGGATGTCATCAAATAGAATTGAAAGGGCTTGAGCCATAATCACATAAATTAGCGGGATGTAGTTTAATCTTCGGATTGAGGTGAGAGCAAGTATAGTTTCTCTTATTGCTAAGGCTAAAGAGTTATATTTAAAATGAATGAGATTTGGGTTCAGAGACGCGTGATTTTATTTGTTTTGCTCTACTTATGATAATAGTGTCACAGATTCATCATATTGGTTAAAAGCTATTGGATAAAACTTGAGAAAGGAGTGTACGGACGTTCAACTCGAGTATGATGATTAGTTCTTTTGTGGTTTTTAGTTTGGTAAGGAGTATGATAAGATTTTCAGAAAAAGATATGATAGGGTCAATGAATAGGCGATCAATGATAAGCTAAAATACGTTAAGTCAAATTTTTTTTTGGTATGAGCTAATGTTGTAAGATAATGAGATTGTATTACATGGTTGGGATCAAAACTTCAAGTTTACGTGGTGAGTTTAGATTTTTGATAGTGTATCTTGTCAAGGAATGAATTGGTAAGGTAAGAAATGGTTTATCACATTGAGTATGAAGCATATAGAAGGACTTAAAATTTGAGTAGTACATTTGGTTACTTTTGATTGTTATACGTAAGGTTTCCCATATTGTTGGTCAAAAATATAAGACTAGTAAATGAGTTAGCAAAAAGGAAAAAAAAATTATGGTGTATTGAAGAGTTAAAGTTATTTGAAATTTTCGTCATGGAAAGATTTTAAGAAAGGCAAAGGAACAATAAGACCTCTCGTACAAACACTGTATTCGGAGGTGATGGTTGTAGTGATTTCGCCTTTGAGTTTAGATATGACTATGAGATGTGACTATGGGTTTATTATTAACTTTTCTAAATATTAAGTTTTGGTTGGGTTACAACAAATGACGTGTGGAAGATTATATATGGTTATGTCGAGGTAGATTGTTCAGAATGTGATAGGTAACAAATGGATGTTAAATAGTGTGGGACTACAATTTTACATGGTTAATGAGGATCGGGGGGGATTAAAAGTACTTTGTTGATGAGACAAAATAGATTGTTATAATGTGTTACATAGGCATATGATGATGAGTAGAGGTTATGAGATTATAGTATACATAAATATTGGAGTGATCAAGGGTTTCTTGGAGTTATTGCATGAGGTAAATGATGGTGGTTGAAAATGGTATGTGAAAGTTTAGGTGAAGTTGACATTAAGTGTGACTTAATTATTTTACCCTGATGGAGAAATATAGATTTAAAATTAGTGTTATCGGTCTTGGGTGTGACTTATATCTATTATGGGACGCTTAAATGGAAAGATAAGAAACCATGGTTCAAAGTCTTGGAGACTACAATGTGCTTGCTAAGGAGAATGTGATACTAATGACGGTGTGAAAGTAAGGTAAATGGTTGGTGTGGTTATGATATTTGTTAGTATTAATAGTGTTGGCTTTGATGGAGTACTGTGAGAAGTATGCAGGGTTTGGCAAATCCAACATGTGTAAAATTGTAATGGAGATCAGACTGGTTGATTTTGGGTGGAAAAAATTAAATAAAAAATAAATAAATAAATTGAGGGATGTAGTCAGATGAATGAAAATATTGATATGCGAATTATGGAGAAAGTATCTAGTGTTATTCGACCTTGATTCTATATATTCTTATGTGACCAGCTACTTCATGTTGGATATGATTTGGAGTGTGATTAGTTGTCTATGCCCATACATATTTTCACTTCTATGGGTGCATCCTTAGTGGTGGATCGGGTGTACCGATCATGTGACGTCCTTTTGGTAGGAAAAGATAATTGGATAGATTTAATTACTTTAGGTATGACATATGTGGAGTTTTCTTGGGATAATTGAAGTATACAAGTAGTTCTACACGCACAACCTTGCTTATGAGAACTTATACAAGAGCTATGAAGAGTTACAATTGTCTAAAAGGATTGTTAGAGGTTCTACATTTTGAAGTGTATCGCTTGTTGGGTGTTTACATGATCTTCTTTGGGTTAGATAAGTTTGAATTCTCTCTTGATAAGTACTTAATGTCTAATGATCAAATTTTTATAACTTAAGTTTGTGGAAATATAATGTTGCGAAAAGAAAATCTTGATAAGATCTATGATGGTTTGTGCATTATGATGTGTGGTGGTTCGTTAAGGTTCATTTTTTTTGATCGATATCAATTCAAAATGTTATCTTGGTTATGCGATAAAAGAGTCATCTTGATGGTTGTATCATGGATTAACGGATATCACTTTAGGTTGAGTTCATGGGTTAGTCTTTAACTTGATAATCACTTTTGATTTATAAATCTTTAAAAAGTTGATTAGAAAGTTAAAGCCTTGATAGTTGATCTTGATGGAATGGTCTTAATGAGGAACTTACTTGGAGAAATGAACAACTTATTGGTAGGTCATAGCTTAAGTTTTTGGTCACGTCTATTGTTCCTTCTTCTCCAATTTATGTTCGAGGACGAACATGATTTTTAGTGGTGGATATTGTAATAACCCGGTAGGTTATTTTTAAAAATTTTAAATATTCATGGAACTAGAGTAAATTAAATGACGGTTAATTATATAATTATGGGTTGAATTTATATTTAAAAAAAAATAGTATCATATCCTACTTAACCCTTATAGGAAAATAAATTATTAGGGTAGAGAGTATTTTTTTCATAAGTTGAGGGGAAAAAAAAAGAAAAGAAGAATTACCTGCGTATAGCGGCAACCGGCATGAAAACCATCCTGTGAATTTCACGATCAGGTAACTTTCATAAATTTATTAATTATGCAATTGAAAATCTGTATTGAGGTCAAATGTTAGTTTTAATTATTTTATTATCATTATAATAATGAGTGAAAAAAAAAAAGAGTAAGAAGGTGGTAAATTGCAAACTTGATTAACCCTTTGTATATTTATGAGTTATAATGGATTAAAATTGAATTTCGTGCAATCCAGTGATCATCACGGCCAAATGCATTTATGCAATTATAATAATTGTTAGTATTACTTTAATGTGGGATAAGAAAAATTGGAAAATTGGTACATATGTATAAAGAAATTTTGAAATTTAGGAACGATGATGATTGGCTAATGATAGGCAAATGGATACTACTAGGAATAATGATTTAATGGTTATAGTTGATTCAGGAATTAGCGAACCAGTTTTGACAATTTTCATATTTTTGTTTTTCCATAATTATCACATTATAAATTATATTTTTGACATATGGATAGATAATTATAGGGGTATTGTATTTTGTGAGTATCCTTAGATTTATAATATAGGAGAAATTGGGACTTAACCGTAGGCTTAAAATTTGGAGGAATTGAAAGAGTTTGATATGCTAATTGACATCTAGATTTAATATCATGATTACAGAATTGGGATGAGTTTTGGATCTAGGTTATACCTATGGTAACATGGGTGTTGTTAGTTTTGAAAACTTATTGTGGTAATTTGTTTGGATAGATTGTATTGATTTGGAGCCCAATGAAAGGGTAAGACTCGAGTCCCAAAGTGATTGTTCGACTATTTGAGGCAAGTGGATTTCTAAACTCTTGTTAAGTGTATGAAATGCGTGTATTTCCTTGTGGTATATGTTCGGGAGTAACGGGATTGGTGATGGGTTGACTTGTCCACTGATTAACTCTAACGATGAAAAAAAAGGGATAACAAAAGGCAATGTGATTAATTGTGTATATGTGATGTGTTGAGAAAGGGTTGAAGGCTTGTTGAATCATTGTTGATGTAACTACGTGTGTGTGTGGTTGTGAACTGTGCGATGTTATGAAAATGGTCATCTCCTCATTATTTGTGTGAACTTGTCATTTGCATTATTTTGAGGCATTGGTTGTGACAACTGTTATGTGCATTGAGAAAGAATGGGTACTTAAGAGGATGTACCATTTCGAGGGACGTATCGCGCGCCGCGATGGATACTATATTTCGAGGGACGTATCGCGCGCCGCGATGGATACTATATTTCGAGAGACGTATCGCGCACCGCGATGGTTACTATTATCGAGGGTCGTGTCGTGCGCCGCGACGGATGCATGGACAGATATGTCCCCCATGGGTCCCGGACTGAGAGACAGCGGGTGTGTATCACTAGGTCAGACATGCATCATTATACTTGACATTGCATTCCATTGCATTGCACATACTTATCATTAGTGAACTTGATATCGTGTTTTGCTGGTCTTCTGATTGCCTTTCTGTGGAACTTGTGATTGATCAATATTGAGCTTGTTATTGCGGATATATAATTTGTTGAAGTATTGTTGTTGAGGATATGTAATTTGTTGAAGTGTTGTTGTTGAGGATATGTAATTTGTCTAAGTGTTGTTGTTGAGCTACGTGCTATGTAAACTGTGAGCTGTTAGGTTGGGTTGATTTTACTGCAGGTTGTAGTTGTGGAGGTTCGGTTGGGGGTGGTAGGAGTACCCGTATTTCATCCCCTTAGCTTGTGTTTAGAGGTTTACTTGCTGAGTACCGTGTGGTTTGGTACTCACCCCTTGCTACTACAAATTTTTTTGTAGGTTACTAGCCCGGACTTTGTGATATTTCCCTTCTCCTTGTCTGAGGTTTCTTGGAGATTTGTCAGGTACCTGTTTCCATCGCAGCAGACTTTCTTCTCCTTAATTATGATCTTGTTCTATTCTAGAAACAAGTTCATTTGAGACTTGAGTTTTTCTTTTGAATCAATTGTAATACTTTAGAGGCTTGTACACGTGATTACCAGGTTTTGGGGGTTTATTAAGTTACTTATATTTTATTTCCGCACTTTATTGTAATGGTTGAGTTTTAGGCTGACTCGTCTTGGTGGGATAAGACGAGTGCCATCACGTCCATTTTTGGGTCGTGACATGAAGAGAACTCGATATTGTTGAGTATCTAAATGAATAGGTGCAGGTGTAGCAAGATGAATACCACCAATTCATACATACTTGATCCTGGCTTATACAATCCATAGCGTTTTCTCTTAATTAACATTCTTTGAGGTCAAAATCAACTATGTATATGAATCTACGATATTCACATTTCTTTATTTACACCTATTTCATTTCTACACACAATAATATTTGGTTCTCTTCACAATTAAATATCTAATTATTCAAGATAACATGATAATTCCCACTCTGGCGCTCCCTAGCCTGCTGGAGCGTCGCTGTCCTAGCAGTGCCTATTCCGCTCTGGCGGGATGATGGGTCCAGTCCTCCCGGCGTTTTTCATTTTCTAATTAATGAAGCTTCGGGTCGTTATATATTACCTCCACCTAATACTTTTTTTGTCTACCTCTATCTCAGTAAATGCCTTCTATAACCAACCTTTTGTACCTTATCACCGGAGCACCCACACATCTCTCAACCATCTCAGTGTCGCTTCTCTAAGATTGTCTACCACATATGTTACTCACATCTTTCTCTAAATATCCTTATTTTTGATCTTATCGCTCTTAGTATGACCATACATCCACTTCAACATCCTCGTCTTTGCAATATGCATCTGCTTTACATGAGAGGTTTTGATTGGCCAGTATTTCAACCCATACAATAATGCTAGTCTAACTACCACTCTATAGAACTTACATTTGAATTTTGCTGGTATTTTGTTATCACATAACTCACAAGGCTTCAAAGGCAAGCCTCCACTTCATCCACACCGCATTAATACAATGTGTGATGTCCCTCCTCCTTTGTTTTTTTTTAATTCATTTAAATGTCTTAAATTCCTTTCCCCTCTCCTTTTTCTTTGGATGTTTGTTTAGCTTCCAATTTTGCTTATTTAGTAGGGGATAATTAATTTTGAAGTCTTTATAGATTTACTTTGACTTTACTAGCACAATCATATGAGTACTTTGTGATTTTTTTTCATTAGTTTTTCTTTTATATTAATTTCGTTGTTTAATCTGTATTTTATAATTTGATACATGTCTTAAATGTGGGAATTTTAACTAAATATGGATTAACATTAACTTAATTATTACAATTTATGAAGCATGTGAAATAAGAATAGTTGGTAGACATAGTTGGGCCGTTTATATATTGAAGTCTCTTTTGGACCCATATCACTTAATATATTGATATGCAATGACGGTAGTGTAGGCTTCATTAAAAAAACCTAATTAGCCCATTATCGGGTGGCCGGCTCATCAGGTTAAGGTTGATTCCGATATATTCATAGCTAGGTCCGCCCTCATCTTCTTAACCATAAAACAATTGCACAGTTGACGACTAGCTGTAGGAGGAACAATGAGAGGAAGACTTATCTTGTTATACGTTTGAAACACGCTTCTATATTGAGGAACAAACGCTTTAATAGTACGCATCTTAATCTCATTTTCATATAGTTTTCTTAACATATGGAATATTATTAGTGTTGTTATCATTAACTTGCATTAATATGCTAATAACATTCATTTTTTCCACTTCAATTAGACTTATATGAGTATTCAATATTTCATGAATTGGATGAATTACTAGAATGTTATAAAATCAAGCTCACAAGAATATAATCATAAAGAGAAGAAAACAAGAGAAGTAGATAGAAGAAGGGGAATTTTCTTCTTATTCAAGTGTATACAATGGTGAATGATATCTCTATTTATAGTGTTGATATATCATAGTCAAAGGTCACCTTGGAATTATACATAGTTATTATCAAGGTTCATATCACCATGGAATCTTATCACATTGGAAACACTAATACATGAATCCAATTAATTGTTGGATAACTCTAATGGATCATTCACATAACACAATAGATTTATAACACTCCCCCTTGGATGTCCATAGATAATGTGCCTTGTTAAAACCTTATTAGGAAAAACCCTGTGGGAAAAAATTCTAGTGAAGGAAAAAAGTACACATATCTTTTGATACGCACTATTTGTTGCCTCATTAAAAACCTTGCCAGGAAAACCCCGTGGAAAAAAAACCTCGGTCAAGGGAAAAAGAGTGCAAGGCGTATTATATTCCCCCTGATTAAAACATCACTTAATTTCTTGTGATGATGTCTCCAATCTTCATACATTGTGGTTGGTATATTCCTTTTCAAAGAAAAACCACACATTTCTTGAATATGGTGTGTCATTTATCTCAACCAGACGCACTTTCGACTTGCTTCATGGAGGACTTTTATTTCTGCATAGCAACATTTGTTTCATTGATCGTCAGGATATTATTGTACCTCCACATGCAAACACATAGCGTGCTTGAGATAGATCTTTATGCGGATCCGATAAATATTCTGCATCTGCGTAACCAATCAATTTTGTCTTGGATTTCTCGGGATAGATTAAACCCATAACTATGGTCCTTCGAGGATATTTATTCATGTGCTAAACACCATTTCAATGTCCTTTTATCGGGGAGAAACTGAATCTTGCCAGTAAATTTACTGCAAAATAAATATCTGTCAAATATTGTTAGTAAGATGCACTAGTGCCCTGATTGCACCAAGATAGAGTTTCATCACCAAGAAACTCTTCATCTTTCTTTTGAGATCAAACTGAATCATCATTTATGTCAAGTGATCTCATAATCATTGGGGTACTCAATGAATGCGATTTATCCATATAAAATTGCATCAAAACTTTTTAGTGTATGTGCACTGTTAGACAAATATTTCATTCGTCAAAATTATCAATCTGTAGGTCAACCAGTCATGCCAACTGATCTTTATTTTAGTACACTTATAATTTACTTTTACATGTGATTGCATCAGCATGTACATGTTTGTATGGAACAAACAAGAGAAAAAGTGGGGTAATCTTTTACATAAACATTTATAACGATCTCGATTATAGTGATTTATAGTCTCAATATTTATTTTCAATTCATCCGAAACTTAAAAAGTTTCTTGAGACTTACTACAACCCCAATATTATTCCTCTGATAATAGCACAACTCGTAAGAGCTTGCAATTAATTTTGTGTACTATCACATATTGCATGAAACCATCCCTATGGTGAGCATCTCCTTCAAGGAGGAAATTATATTATTATTGTCATGGTCAAAATCATTACGAGCAAGACGTCTTTCTTGCTTTACTTTTGTTGTACCATAGGTACATAACCAATGACAAATTTGTATTGCCACACAATAATGACCACAACCCTTATACGCAAGAACTATTCTTTCTTTTGCCCTTTCGGTAGTTCATACTATAGTGACGTATAAAACGTACAATACAATTAGCCATTTCCACCAAATAAAATTTATTTCCTCTCAAATCTCCCGTAGAGATGAGAAGTGACATATATCATTTTTTTCTCAAACCTTCCATAGAGGTAAGTTGTGGCATATATCCAACCCATAATGATTTTATCACATCTGAACCCATTCTCTTATAGAATGGTCGACCATTCACGATACTCTTCACAAGTCACATTATCTTCAAGGAATGGACTAATTATTTATATGTACTTCATAAATTTGCATTATAAGCACATTGTCATGGCTTTAAAATTCATCATATTTCGATGACACACCTCAACATCACTTTGAAAGATCAAGTGTACCATCACTTTATCTTCTTGTATCATGATAGAGGATTTATAAATTTGTCAAATTATTGGGTTGACAACATTCACAAGTCTAATGACCTTTCATATCATTTTGATAATAAAAATTGCCTTCACATTTTGAAGGACTATTTGAAGATAGTGTTCTTCCTTTTATCATTACAACAATGATGACTATTATAATTTTGTCCCTCCACGCCCTTATTCATATCATTAATTATTTGTCATCTTTCAGACTGATCATTCACTGCTACCACATTCATATGATTGAATGGAGCAAGTCAACAGGCGGATTTTAGAGTTATCACATGTTGCTACCACATTCTTTTCCAGGAATGGAGCAAATTCAATATGATAAATTTAAAGACATTTCATCAAAAATATATTATTTTTCTTAGTCATCATTTTATCATCGCTATGGTGCATTGACTCAAACTCAATGTCTTACCCATATAAGGTGTGTTACGCCATAATTCTATGGGACTTGAACCCAATCACGGTGCATCAAAACTCTAATTGATGTCTTACCCTTTTGGTGCGATAGAACTTGAATCTATCGTCTTATTCTCAAATATTTTTCATTATGGTGCATCCGGACTTTAACTTGATGTCTTACCCTTTTGGTGCGATGAAACTTGAATCCATCGTCTTACCCTTAAAAAATGGTATAATAAACCAAAGTACAATATGATTTATTCTTTGAGTCTTTCAAAACAGTCAAAATAATATTCAAATTCATGCTATTAAAATTTTGTACCTTCTTCCATTTAAGAAGTTTTGTATAGCATGTCATATTCCATCAATAGTAGTATATATCTTCGGTTCCTGATAATTGTTAGTGACTGAACACTATTTTATTCTAAATCATAAAATATTTTAGAAAATACATACTTGATTTTGTGCATATAATACTTTTATCTTCATAACGAGATAAACCAAAATATGAGCTAAAGAAAAACAAGAACTCACTCTCAATTAGATAGAGATTCGTGCTGATAACGTGTTATAAAATCAAGCTCACAAGAATATAATCATAAAGAGAAGAAAACAAGAGAAGTAGATAGAAGAAGGGGAATTTTCTTCTTATTCAAGTGTATACAATGGTGAATGATATCTCTATTTATAGTGTTGAGATATCATAGTCAAAGGTCACCTTGGAATTATACATAGTTATTATGAAGGTTCATATCACCTTGGAATCTTATCACATTGGAAACACTAATACATGAATCCAATTAATTGTTGGATAACTCTAATGGATCATCCACATAACATAATAGATTTATAACATAGAAAAATTAATATTATTTTTTAATAATATTTTGTTCATTGGATGAATATCTATCCGATATGCACCTTGAAGCAAAAAATAAATATTCATTTTTTAAAGCCCAATTTATTCGAATTAGCCGTCGGATTTGGTTATATTGCTATGTATATAGCGAAATCAATCAGATGCAGACTAAAATGAATAAATAAGAAATCTTGAAAAAATATTTGAATCTACTGTTTAATTAAAATTCTTAAAAAAAAAAGTTAGAACTCCAACCAAAAATAGAAAACAAAATAGAAAAAAAAAAGAACCAAGGGAATTTAAAATAAATCCAAAAAGTGATGAAAAGGAAAAGAATAGAAGAGAAAAAGAATACAAAAAAAAAATTGAGAAAAGAATGCTGAAGAAGAAACATGATCTATTAAATATCAAATTTGACATCACGGGAGTTGTAGTGGAGTTGTAAATACTCCTCCATTCTTTAATAGATGTCTCCGGTGTGAGTCTCCTTGGATTCGAAATCATCTTTGTGAGGAAGCGTATTACCTCCAATATCGATACGGAACACTGTATAATATATATATATATATATATACACACACACATTCGAGAATAATTTGAAAACTTTCTTTGTTTTTTATCGTTATTAAAAGGCTTAAATTTCACATTCGAGAATAATTTGACTAATCTCTTATTTCAAGACCTTAACTCGGGTAAATATTTCATGTTAAATCAAATAGAACTAACTAGTCATTCAAATTACTTCATAAGAAGGATGACTATAAAGTGATTTTATTTTAAAGTTAGCCATAATATATTAATGTACTGATCTTAAATAGGGGTTATCATAATGACTTATTTTCAAATAAATAGGTCAAATTATGAATTTTTTTTAATTATAATATTCGACACGGTCCTTGAAATGGATGAAAGTGTTGAAAATTCTAGAGAAATAGGAAAAGATGGGAGCTTCTCTACTTAGATTATCGAAATATAAAGGAGCAAAACATGTATACTTAACACCTTTCTTTGGTATGCTTGGTTATTAAGGAACCATTGCATCTACGTATTTGGAAAGACGAGCCTCAGTTTCTTGCAAATGAGGCTTAAAAAGGATTTATGTTACTCAAGAACAATGAAGTAACACAAATACTTTCTAAGACTCCTTTGTGTTTGACAAAATTGAGACTTGTCTTTCCAAATGCATAGATGCAATTGGTCCGCTATAACAAAACATATCAAAGAAAGGTGTTATGTATGAGAGATCTCCTCCACTCTGTTGATAATCCATGTAGAGAAGCTCTCATCTTTCTCCACTATACTATAGACTTTTAACACTTTCACTCTTTCCTGGGACTCTGTCAATTATTATAGTATTCTTTTTTAAAAAAACATTGGCTTATTTATTATGAAAATAGAGTCTCTACTTAATTTTAAAATTTAAGAAATCATTTTAAAGGTATTTGGAAATTTGTTATTTAAAATCAAAGTAATGTAAGTGTTCAAATAATTTTTTTAAAAAAGATGTTAGGCCCCTTGAACAATTCTCAAATGTGATATCAGTCTATTTAATATTTTAGCTAACTATGAAATAAAATCTATGTATAGTAATTTTTGAAGTCCATTAAAATTCATATAGTTCTTTAGTTATGAAAATGTGAATGACTAAGTTCAAGTAGACATTAACTTGAATGTTTTGTCCGAGGTTCAGACCTTAAACTAAATAAGTAGTTCTCTTCTAAATTTTAAATTTTTTATTACTACAGAAGAACATAGAGATTTCTTAAGTTATTATGTCCTTTCAATAGAGGTAATTTTGGATAGTGATAAAGATGATTCAGTTGACAGTTGCCCCTTCTACCCCTCACTCTTCTTTCTCAAGTTAATTCCCAAAAATGGTTATTCAAGTTTTAGAAATTATTTTCAAATACTACATTTTTTTTTCATTTAGGAGAAAAATATTACTCAACTATCGCTATTTTCCTCAAATCTTGAATTGTAGAACATTTTCATTGAGAAATAATGATTGACTCTTTCTATGTTGATGTTTTTACTTAAACTAGGTGGCTACTTTTGTAGAGCGATAACTGTTTTACAAGAATTTTGAGAGATGCAACCTTAACTTGTTTTATACTATTGAAGCTAATATTGACCACTCATAATTAGTTGGTCACGGCATGGATTGAAATGATGAAGCATTGTCATGATGTGTTTCATTTTTCCACCGTTTCAGTTGTCTTTAGTGTTATACCTATTTCATTTTTGTACGCAATAATATTTGGCTCTCTTTCCAATTAAATATCGAATTATTCAAGATAACATTATAAGTCTAATACTAAATACTCCCTCCTATAAAAAAAGAATTACCTCCTTTCGTTTTTAGTCTGTTTAAAGAAAATGACCTCTTTCTTTTTTTCGTAACATTTTAATTTTAAATTTTCACGAGGCATGTTTAAGGCCACCGGATCAAATGTCAATTTTGTACATTTGACCTAACTTTAATTTAGGACCACAAGATTCAAAAGTCTTCTTTATATTCTTAAACGCAGTGTCAATTCAAACAAGGTCATTCTTTGTGAAACGGGGGGAGTATTAAATTATGATGGATATTAAAACAAGAAAAGCATTAATACAACACGTTTAGTGGTGGAGAATGACGGGTTAGTCAAATTTGAGCGGTTTGAAAATCGGTCAACATAAAATAGGCAGTAATTCTATTTCATTTGGGTAAAAATGGGTTGGGTAATTAATGAGTTGGGCAAAATATATTTTGATCCATATTAACCTTAATTTTCATGATTAAATAGATATCTACTTTAGAATTCAATATGGAGAAAATATTTTAGTTTTTTTCTAAATGAAAAATGTTGAAAATACTTTATTTGATTTTACCATACCATAAAACTGAAACCGACAACCAACGTACGACAACATTTCCGAATCAGGACCCGACCTGAGATCCATATTCCAAATCGGGACGACCGAGACCTTTTGACTAGGGACCTGATTTTTTATTCGGTACTCGGCCATGATATTTGATTCATGATTCGACATCGGAATTCAAATCTAACCCACATACCCTAATCAGGACCCGACCCAACACATGATTTTGGAGACAAGTTCGAAATAAAAAATTGACCCTGACCTGGATGAACTACCCAAGACACAGATCTAACACCTAATCTAAGATCTGACCTTGATTGTTGACTCAATATATAACCCTTAATTAAGATTCAAACTTGGATTCAATACCTAAACTGGGACCCAACACTTGAACACAACCCAAATTTTGATCAAAGCTTTTATCTTGTCTTTTGACCTGAGAACCTATCCCCGACACCCTATTTGAATGATACGAGTTCCAAAACCGACAGCCAATCCCGATCCGACCTTGAATCCTAACTCGTGATTTGATATCCAAATTGAGATCCGAGCTCGATCCAAGCTTAAACTTGAGAGTTGGTTCTCGAATTGAGGTTAAGAGTCACGTCTTCAATTGAGAATTATGTTACAAATTTTGGATTAGTTAAAATAATTGGTACACGAGACTTGAGCTATAGTCACGACCCAAAGTACAACCTTGTCGTAACATGATGTATAGAATCCCACGATATCCTACACCAACCACTTAGCATACATCATACAAGATAATAAAATTTAAAGAGTTCAAAACACAGTTTTATACTATGAAGCGTTTGAAAAAAAGCGGAAATCTAACATGAGTGTCAAAGCCATATACTACATCATAAGGAAAGTGATTAATATGTAACTCATACATATTATAAAATTTTGAAAAACGAAAATGTCATAAAGATATAAAAGTGACATCATCCTCAAGGACTTACCAAGTCTTCAAATCTCTAATGTATACAATCAACTAGCCATGAATGGAGGGAGAAGAATCGTTAGACACTACATTAGTGAAATAATGTAGGCACAAGTATGCTTTACTACATGGGATGTACTAAGTATGAGATAAATGAAATAAAACATGACACAGTCATCATAGGGGGACACAATCAAGAAGATGAAATGCATGACCAAATTAAAATATAGTAAAATTATTCAAAAAGATTCATAAATCATGAACACGGCCAATCCATAGTTAAATCATACATGAAGCTTCATAAAGCATTAGTAATTGACTTAATTCATTTTGCGGGAAATTTATCATTAACCGACATAGACCATGTGAGTTATAACATGGAATCTATTATTTTTCCCACACCGAAAATGGGTGTTCTCACTTGTCAAAGTGAGAATCTGAGCTAAAGTGGATCCATAAATAATGTCTATCTTATACAACATTCTATGGTGTCACATAGTTTAGGTGACATGGGTAAGTGCCGCTAGCTCACTCGGTGTTAAGCAAAACATCCCACATTATATTCTTTAATTGTATTCTTGTTATCATCTATGGAAAGGCACAATTAAGAAACCAATGCAAGATAAATTCATATTATCATCCATGTAAATGTACAATTAAGCAATCAATCTAAGTTAGAAATATCATAGAGTAGCTCCATAGACCATGCGTGAGAAATGCTTTCACCATCCATGATCTTGTCATAGTAATTTTATAACGCTCATAGTCATTAAATCCATACTAGAACCCCAAATACAATTAATCTTGTCACAAATTAGTGTTGTGTAACATATTGTAACTCTAAATAGCTAGGAATAAGCTAAGAAATTAAAAATAATTACTTTTGGAAAGTAAGGGAAAAATCTGGAAATTTTCCTAAGTTTAAGAAGAGTGTTTTAGTCATTTTCAAAATACCATAAATTCTAGCTCGTGATGATTTAGAGGTAGTTATTAATATGGTTGGAAAGTTCTTGGAGATATCTTTCCAACGCCGCCGAGTGTGGACATTTTCGATATTGGATGAGAGAGATATGTCTATCGGAAGTTGGGTTGTTGAAGTGAGTAAAGTCCAATTTCAGATTTTAAGTAAGGGCAAACTAGTATTGACACCTATTTATTTCTTAATCCGTTTTAAGGTTTTATTAGGGGTAACAATAAGCCCTAAGTCAGTTTTGGAAAAATCAAATTCACGCTTAGGGCTTGGAGAAGAGAGAAAAGAAGAACAGAAGGGAGAATGAGTCAAGAATTCGCCAAGAAAGACAAGGAATTTCGAGTGGAATCATTGAGGGTGATACATATTAAGGTATGCGAGATCGTTTATGTTGGGTTAGTTCACGCACACAACAATTTTTTTCAATGTAGCGATTTATGAGTTGTTTACATGTTAAAGGTAGAAGTTCTTGAAGAAAAATTTGAATTCTCGTTGATTGAATTGTAGGCTGACTATTTTTGTCTGATTTCCTAGTTGATCCAATAGGTATTAAGGGTACCAATAGTTCCAAGCGTTTGGTGAAAGAACTAGGGAGGTTTGGAGGATATAAGGATGAAAACGAGTTGAAAAATTTGTGAGACGCACTTGGGCAAGGCCATGCGCGTTGCGCTAGAAATTGGCCTCAATCACTTGGGGCCTAGTGCGACGCGTCACCAGTGTTCCAGAATCAAGCCTCAGTCAATTAAACACGCCTGGATTGGTGTTTTTCACCCAATTTTCATAGTTTAGTCCGATTAATCCTTTCTAAGGTGTTTTAACACTTTCTAATGATTCTAACTATTATAAATGACTTCTAATCTTTTTTAAATCATCCAGAAACACAATTTACAATGTTGAATCCATAACTTCAAATTCAAAGAAAAATTAGAGTCGAGTCTAGAGAGTTCTTAGAGTTCTTTCAAGAAGTTTTATACAAATACTTTAAACTTGTTTAAGAATGATAGATCAGGTTGAGTAAGTATTAAAGATAAGAATAAGAAGAAGTTCATCTCAGATTTTCATGAGTCTTTCACAAATGTGTTAACTTCGTTTAAGACTTAAGTTGAATTTAGTTCAGAGTAAAGTGAAGTCTTTTCTTCAAAATAGTATATGGGACTAAGTATTCTCAAAGCAGTATTAAAATGTTTTCACGTTTAAAGGAATGGAAACTGAGATTTCCAAGGAGCCTTAGGGCTTGTTTTCAGAAAAGAACTATAGATTTTTAATGAAGCAAGTAGAGAAACTAATATTTTCAAGATAGCGTGTGAGCTAAGTATATTTTGAGCACTTATCTCAAATAACAAAATTAGTATGTTTTAAAAACATAAGAGCCTGTACATTTTTGGAGTATTATTGAGCACCGATATGGGAGAGAGTTCAGACAACTCACAACCCACATAAATCATGTAGTCACCATGGGTAGAAATAGGTCATACTTTTAAGATGAACCCTTTTAACATTAGACTAGTGGATTCATTAAGCAGTTCAGGTCTTATACCTTTGGCCGGGTATAGGATGCACTGGCAGCGTGAGGTAGATCGTTGCATCATTGTTGTAACTCTTAAGTGATGGTTGTCAGTTAGAGAAAATCCCACAAAAGTTAAATGTTTGTGTGTGTGTGTGTGTGCATATATATATAGCTTTTCTTTATGTTGCACTTGTTTTTAAACTACTTTATATTGAATTGAGTCAGTTATAATTGAGTTATGTTAATTATGAGTCGAGCCGAACCAAGGTAAGTGTTTCTCCAGACTTTTTTCTAGCCTATGTTGTTTAGCATTCCAGCTGAGCACTCGAAGTTAGTGGTGAGCCTTCTTGCATTCTGGGGGACATATTTATTGCTTTTCAATGCATTCTTTATTAGAATGTTTCCATCTCGGTTTTAGAGGCTTCATAGATAGATAATCTAAAGTTAGTCCTTTGAGTCTTTCCAGTATTATCCCTTTGTTAAGACTTGGGTTGCCGCTACGTTTGAATGTTTCAGCTTTATAAACCTTCTCAGTTATGATATTCTTTCTAGTTAAGTTATAATTATTATGTTCCTCTGAGTTAAGTAAGACAGACCAAAGGTTTGCTCGAGGACAACAATGGTCATCGAGTGTGATCACAGTCAGGGTGTAGGCTGGGGGAGTGACATGTTGGTCTTTTTATCTTGAGCAAATGTTAGGACTAGCTATGGGTTCTTTTGGTCGATTCTATTAAATTTTGATTCGATTCTTTAATTTTAAGCATTGAAAAATTGTGCATCAAATATCGAATTGAACTAATGTGATTTTTTTAAACTTCGGTTTCATTCGGTTTAGTTTGTATTTTTTAAAAAGATTTGTTTGATGCAATTGAAAAATAAAATAAAGATAAAATCAAAGTATTTATAAGATATTGAAAAATTTTAAATCGTGTTGAGTGATAATGTGTCTCACTATGAAACACTTATTGTGCTTAAACGACTATATTTGTCGTTGCAAGGAATAGCGTGCCTCCAACTACTGCTCGATGATAATAAGGACGAATACAAGTTCATTACATGGCAGACATCGGCAAAAATACTTAAGGTTCCTCTTGGAAATTTAGATTCAAAGTTAACTATTTGAATTGTAAATATGTAGGTACTTTGATATGTTCATAAATGATTTAATTGATAGTGGACTTCTAAACACAAGCTAAGGGGATGAAATACGGGTACTCCTACCACCCCCAACCGAACCTCCACAACTACAACCTGCATAAACAACAGCCCAACCTAACAACTCACAATTTACATAGAATGTAACTCAACAAAAACATTTAGACAAATTACATATCCTCCACAACAACACTTTAACAAATTAGATATCCTTCACAACAACACTTTAACAAATTATATATCCTCAACATCAACACTTAAACAAATTAGATATCCTCAATAGCAACACTTCCACAAATTTACATATCCTCAATAACACACTTCAACAAATTACATATCCTCAACAACAACACTTCAACAAATTATATATCCTCAATAACAAGCTCAGTATTAATCAATCACAAGTTCCGCAGAAAGGCAATCAGAAGATCAGCAAAACACAATATCAAGTTCACCAATGATAAGTATGTGTAATGCAATGTCAATTATAATGATGCATGTCTGACCTAGTGATACACACCCGCTGTCTCTCAGTCCGGGACCCATGGGGGACATATCTGTCCATGCATCTGTCGCGGCGCACGACACGACCCTCGATAATAGTAACCATCGCGGCGCGCGATACGTCCCTCGAAATATAGTATCCATCGCGGCGCGCGATACGTCCCTCGAAATAGTACATCCTCTTTAAGTACTCATTATTTCTCCATGCACATAACACTTTCACAATCATGTCTTAAAATAATGCAATTGAAATGTTCACATAAATAAAGAGGAGATGATCATTTTCACAAAATTACACAATTCACAACAACACAAACATGATACCACATCAACAATGATTCAACAAGCTTTCAAACCTTCCTCAACACATCACACCTAAACAATTAATCACATTGCCTTTTATTATCCATTATTCATCATTAGAATTAATCGATGTGGACAAGTCAACCATCACCAAGCCCCATTACTCACAAGCATATACCACAAGGACATACACGCATTCAATACACTTAACAAGAGTTTAGAAATTCACTTGCTGAGTACCGTGTGGTTTGGTACTCACCCCTTGCTTCTACAAATTTTTGTAGGTTACTAGCCCGGACTTTTATGATATATTCTCTTCTTTTTCGAGGCTTCCTGGAGATTTTGTGAGGTAGTTGTTGGTCATCTCAGCATCCCTCCTTACTCTTGTTTATGATTTTGTTCTACTCTAGAAACAATATCATATGAGACTTATATTTTCTTTTGATCCGATTGTAATACTTTAGAGGCTTGTACGCGTGACAACCAGGTTTTGGGGTATAATGTAAGTTGATAGTAAATTTTCCGCATTTTTATTGTAATAGTTGAGTTTTAGGCTTACTTGTCTTGGTGGGATAAGACGAGTGCCATCACGTCCATTTTGGGTCGTGACATTTTATTTTTTGGATAAGGAAATATATCATTTTTACTTTTTAAAAAATAGTAAAAGCTTAGTTCTTCGGTGTACCAAAGTTTCGACATCCTTACATTGAACAACCAATTTTGAAAAGAAAAAAAACATCGATACTGAATCGTGAAACTAAAAACCAAAATCAAAAAATCAAATTAGTTGGGTGTGTGATTGTCTAATTATTCAATATTTACAACCACCTTTAATCACTAGGCTCCCAAACTACTCTTTATACAAAGGAAACATCTTTATTTTATTTTGATTAATAATTAACACTCTAATTTTGAAAATGCATATTCAGACATTTAAATTTGTTTTTACTTTATTTTTTATCATCTTAGATAATGTGATACATAAATTTATAGGTATCTAGATGACTATCTTATAAGTAAAATATTCAACTGACTTAATAGAGACAAGTACATGTGTCTAAACATGCATTCTCTAAATTAAAGTGTGTCTAAATCTGTATTACAAAACTGAATCATTCCATTATCAATTAAGGCCTAGTTAAAATTTATCTATGTTTGATAATAATTTAACTTTAAATTTACTACACTTTTAATGAAATAATTTCTAATTATGATAATGTATGATGCGGATATGTTTGCCCAAAGATATTGCAAGTAGTTTTGTGGAGAAATTTTGGGGAAAAAATTGGTCATGTAATTTGTCAAGTATGACAAAAAAATGTTAGCAAAAACTCAGAGATCCCAAAATCTAGATAAAGAAAAACTGGGTTTGGGGCCAAAATCTAATTTGTGACTTTCTAAAAATTTTAAGGTTAACTTCTTATATTTCTTTTTTAACAAAATCAACTATGACTTTAATATTAATTCTATCAACTCAATTAATCATTAAATAGCTAGAGAGATAGATAGTATAATATGGAAATATTATATTAAATGTGAATTCCTGACATTGTTATTATTATTTTTTGCATCGATGGATCTTCATAAATAATTGTAATAGCTGGTAATTGTATTATTAGTAATTTTATTAATATATCGTGTTATGATTTTTGAATCAAGAGTTATTTTGTACATTATAAAAATGATAATTTTGTATCGAACTTATGATAAAGGTCAATATTGTCTCAGAGTTATATGTAATAGATCAAAGAAAACGACCAAAATGGTTCTCAATATATGAGTATTGGAGATTTTTGGTCCTTTATATATATCATCTTACTGAATAGTCCTTAAACATAGGTAGCACAAAATTATCATTTTCTCCCTCAGTTCAATCTTTCACCACCATTAGAGGGGATGCTCCATTTTCAATTCACCCACTTGTCATATTCTCATTTATATATATATATATATATATATATATATATATATAGATAGATAGATAGATAGATAGATAGATAGATAGATAGAGAGAGAGATACACTACACTCATTTGTTAGTTCCCCTCTAAAATAATAATCCCTAGCAACTCTCGTTTTTAGACACAAAAAAACAATTCGATCTCTTAAAATAAGGGATAAGGGTTTGAAAAACACCTTAACTTAGGTCAAATTTGTTATTGCGACACTAAACTTTCATGAGGACCTATTACCTCCCTAAACTATTTCTTAATGTATTTTACTCTCTGAAAACTTTTAATAGTGTATTTTAAAGTTATATATGTGTTTACGTGGACACATTACTATTTATAATTTACATTATTTTTTCTGTCCTCATAGGCAAATATATGTTTAAGGTATGGTATCAAATAGTCTAGAGAGGTAATAGGTCTTCATTAAAGTTTAGTATCGAAACAGTAAATTCGATCAAAGTTGAGATATTTTTCAGACCCTTTATCCCATAAAATAAATATGAACTAAGTAAAGTAGATAAAACACTCCATTTCTCTTTTAGGAGATCTCCATAAGTAAACTCTTTTCAAGACTAATAATTTTTTCATGTATTTGTTTTTTCTTTCGTTGTTGATATTAAAGGGTGAAAACATAATAGATAACGATGAAAAATAGAATCTTATAATATTCTTTGTGATCTGAAGAGATTTTTGTGTGACAATTTTTTTATTGATAAAATTTGGCTTTAAAAAGGAGGATGAGGAGGAGGGTACTGAAGAGAAAAGTGAATTAATTAAAAATTGCCGCAGATGAAAAAAGAAGATCGAGGAAGAAGAAACAAGATTGAGGGAGCAGAGGTTTGCCATGTGGCAATTTTGTGGGACCCACAATTAAGTTTAACAAAAAGTATCACTTGTGTAGTTAATTTTTAGGGTTAAAGACCAAAATGGTCATACTTTTATACACATTAAAGATTATTTTAGTAAGGTAACATATATAAAGGACCAAGAATATTCATGCCCCATACATTAAGGACCATTTTGATCATTTTCTCCAATAGATCACTTATACCCTTCTTTACATTTTGGAATAAAAAATACTCTTACTATTATCCCAAAAGATCAAAAATACCCCTTAAAAGTAACATTTAAGTTTTAATGACCTGGCAAGCCACATGTGACTAATTCCTCCACTTAAGATGCCAACTAGGATCTCCACTAATCCATTCATGTTGACCAATCAATTCATCTCTCTAAATCCAACCTAATTTTGAGAGAAAAAATCTAATCCACTTTATCATTGAAGCAATTTCAGGTGCTCCATCTATTCGATTGATGAAGAGATTTAATTTTCAAGATCATGTGAATTGTTTATATCGATAGAAATTTAGGTAACTAAAGAGAGCATTGAAATTATTTTTAATATTGTTTTGCTCAACAAATGGTTCTTGATTATGCGGATGAGCCGGTAGATTCCTACATCAGCTTTGGATAAACTCCACACTTAGTATCTGGATGTTTATTAAAGCAATAATATGTTCAATTTTTTTGGTGCCACATGGGATTGAAATATAGAATAAGTAACATAAGACATAACTTTGAGTACATTGCTTGAGTTATGGAATTTATGGTGATTTATTTTTGGGAAGATGAATTGATGGGTTAGTGGAAATCCTAGATGGCAGCGTAGGTGGAGGAACCATTCTTATGTGGCTTGTCACATCATCAAAAATTTAGAATGTTAAATTTTGAAGGGTATTTGTGGTCTCTTGCGATAACGGCGGGGGTATTACTGATCCTAAAGTGTAACTGAGGGTATAACTGATGTATTTCATATATTTCCGGGGATATTTGACCCTTTTTTTCATTTTTTTAATAGTTTTTAGAATCTTGAATACAAATCATGTATCATATTTCTTTTTAAAAAATGAAATTATTTCTTAACAATTAAGGTTAAATACATGTTGAAACTCCACCAGAATTTCATTCAAAATTGATCTTTCTAAAAAATTTACGAAGTTGTGGTCAAACGTCAGCTTATTTTGGACCACAAACTTCAAAAATATCCATTCATTCTTAAAACTAATAGAATTACATATGCCTCCAGGGAAAATTTAATATCATAGAATTTATAAAATAATGTTAGAACATATTAGTCATTAAAGCTAAAACAGAATATTGCCTTACATACAAGATGAACATCAGCCTGAGATAATAAATTTTATAATAAATAAATAATTGTTGGTGAAGCGATAAATAAATTTTAAAATTCTGAAAAAAGTGAACAAATATTATAGTTTTAACGTATAAAATGTCCAGCCCTACCTTTTGCTTTACACATATCATTTAAAAGTTCTCCATTCAAATGTATCATAAGAAATTATTAAAATAGAAAATTAGTGGAAGAATGTATCATATTGGACAACAATTCAACTTATCATATACACTTAAAAGATGAATATATTACACAAAAGTATTCAGTTTGTATGGGTACGGCATGACCCGAATCTATACCCTAGACATGGCAGACACTCGAGAACCATTGTGGTCCCCAAGCGAACCTTTGGTCTGGCTACATAACTTACATGACACTAAAAAATACTCAAAAGCGTAAATAGGTGAACAATTAGACATTTAAAAAAGTAAAAGAAAAACATATTATCTCGCAAAAACACTTAACAAGAGTCATAAGTTAAATAACACGTCCTGAGAAAATAATAGAACTATCTAATTCAATCTATCTATAAAGCCTCTAATAATGTAAGATAAATGCCAGAACAAAACCCAAGACACACCCAATACTACAAATCTAAATAAAACTAGAGTCTCCCAAAAGCAAGCAGGACTCACGAAATATTGTCTGTGAGTGAATAGTTATCTCAATGAAACACATGTTGATGATCCTGAGCATCTGTATATGCATCCTGAAATAATGCAGGCCAAATGACGTCACCTCATTGAATGACGAGTATGTGATAATGTTAGAGTAAACAACTCACTGCTTGAATAACTGAAAGCAACATAACTGGATGAAAACATGAATATGAAGTGAACACCATTTAAACTTTACTATATAATACATCATGAAAGCAACATGAAAATAATATATTTTTCACTAGACGTTGCCAGGTCCATTCTTTACTTTGTCAGGGTATAGGATGACATCATGACTATAGATCCATCTAATTGTCTTTCTCAAAAAGCAGTGATGAGGAGTAGCATGAAAAATCAATGTTATCATAGCCTACGCCCTACGCTGATTACGTAGTTTTCATGAGACTTCTGAATCATAAAAGACTCTAACCCAACTCGATGCTCGATACCACTCCTAAAATAATTAATATGAATTTGTGCTCAATTCACCTATTACAAAGAATGGACTTCTTAAATTACTTAAAATACTTTTCAAAACATGAGACATGATTACATTCTTAAAACATGTCCTACACAATTTCTTATCTAAGGTGATATCCTCGGTAAACTAAAGTTGCATCAAATATTGTTTTATTATGTTACAACCCAACCCAACGAGACGTGTGGACACCTACTCTAACACCTAAGTAGTAGAACCCTTATTTCCTCCAAAAAGTTAAGACATGCGAAAGATTAAGAAAACTAGAGATAAAACAACAGTCATGAGATTGAAAGAACAAAAAGGGGTTTTGTTTTCAACATTTCGAGTTTAAGTCTTGCAAAGTAATCAACTCCCAGGTATCTAGTCTAAAAATGTACAAAAACTTCTAAGATTACAAGATATAAACATGATAACTACTGACACAACTTCCACCGCATGGAAGAAAAAATAAAAGTTGTAGAAAATTGTCTTCGTCTTCACCTAGAAAACATAACTGACAATGCAAACAGACTATGCCAAAATGGCATAGAAAGAATAGTATCAGTACGGCCACACTAACTGATAGGTATCATCGGTTAACTCAATACTCAACACATAATATACTAGCAGGACACATGCAATAAGACCGTTCATTCTTCCACCTTTAGATCCTTATGCCCTTGCCAGTTCCAATTAATTTAATATATACTAATACACTTGCCTCTAACCCCTTACTCGCTCAATTTTTTATCATGGCTTAAACATTCTTTCATTTAGGGAGACTTCATATGTAACCACTACTAACCCGCCACACTACTCTAAACATGCCCTTAGTTCTTCCACATCACTACTCAATCCTTGGGATTGCAATTTTTTCTTTCTATCAGAAAATAAACTTCACTTCTGACTAAACATCGGAAGGGAATGTTACTGACCCCATAGTACATACTATCAAGGCTCTTTGTCCTCTCAAATATTAATCCCCTTCAAATACGAATTCCCTTCATAAGAATAATCCATCTACCTAACTATTGCAACACAACCAACTCCCCACTTCTCCATTTTTTTAGGAACAAAAAACCCCTCTAAAGTAATACACAGTAACACTCAAAACCCTCAGTCTACGCTTACCATATCTTATTTCGTTCGGAGCCTATCCAGTCACAAATCATTCAATAACGAGATATATACCTAAATAAACACAACACATTAATACAGTTATACAAAATTTCGGTGTAATCATTAGAAGCAATATATAATTCAATATTCTCAATAACAAGTAGATATGACAATTTTATGGTTCTCTTATGTAGTCCATACCAAAAAAGTTACTGTGTCGAAATGTGGCATCTAATCCCAATCAATATGCTGGAATGTGAAAATCGATTCGATATATGTTCTGAAATGTGATAATTTATCCCAATTAGTGTGCTGGAACATGACACCCGATCTAATATATGTGTCGGGACGTGACACTCGATCCAATAATTGTGCTAAAATGTGACATTCGATCCAATTAGTGTGCTAGAATGTGACACCAGATCCAATCAAAATAACCCCAATCACAATCACATCCAGAAGCAACAATACTCATTATCATACAATCAAGTAATGTGTTCATGGCTTGTAATATTTTATACTTAGCCTTTTCATTATAATTTGAGTCGTGTTCTCTAATTACATTCATGTACACAAACATGGAACCCACAACAACAAGCATACACAACCCAAAACTAGATTCCAAACATCATCCAAACTTATTCCCAACACAAGGCTTCCTTTTATAATTTCCATATTATTCAACAACTGATAGTATATAAATAATCATTTTTTTGGTACACCAAGTTCTATGCATGAATTCAACCATCATTTATCAACATACTGCGTACTTAATAGAGCCATAAAGATGGGTTTGGCCTGCGAGGCCGGTCCAACCCAACTCTTGAAATAAGTGGAATTGGGCTTAGTATTTTTGGCTCATATAGGAACGAGACTTTTTAGCCGCCCCATTTGGACCATTAGCATCTTAGGCCCAACCCGCAATCCCTAGAGGTTGTTCGGGCTATTAATTTTTTAAACTATTTTTATATATATTTTTAATAGTGTTTAAATATTTTAGGAATAAATATTTTGAAAAATAAAAAATCAAGTCTTTTGCAATATCATCTTGTATGGTGAATTGTAGATGAAGATGAACTTCTTAAAGAAACAATATCACATGTTGATTCAAATGTGATCGATGGTGGAAGCGGAAGCAGAGTTGTAAAACTTTAATTATTTAGTCATGTAATATTTAGAAATATAGATTTGTTAAGTATTTAGGCTCCTTATGTTGCTGGAAATCTTTTAAACCAACTATTTTTTTGTGGTAGAAATGATAGAATGATTAACATTTATCCGCTAAATCTTACGTTGGCTATTATATATTTTTGTTAGTATTCACTAAAGTGTGTGATTCATAAATGTATTGTTGTACGTATTCACCGAAGTGTGTGATTTATCAATAAATTTTTGTATGAATTGATGTAGTGTTCGTAGACGTCAAGGTTCGATACTCTTTCTAAGAGAGTAATATTATTCATTTTTTGGTTGAAGGGCCAACCCGAGGCCCGCTTAGAGCTGGGTTGGGCTGCCATTTTAATGTCCCTTTAATTAAAAGGGTGAGCTGTCCCAACTCATTTAACTCTCTAGCCCGTTAGGGTTGAATTGGGTTGGGTCGGGTCAGCCCATTTTGACACCCCTAGTACTGAACATGGATTTAAGACTACTCTATGAAATAAACCTAGCCTACCTGGGCACCAAACAGTTGCACGGGATCATGGCTACGAAATTTGGGTTCCAAACCTCGTGATGGTGGAGTTGACTGGAAATATGCAAGCTATGGACTTCCTTACGCTAGAAATCTCTTCCTCCTTCTTTCCGAAGCCTAGAGCATCATCATGAGGATTTATAATGTAATCCTCACCTTTTTTTTGTTTTGGGTAAAAGGAAAAACAAGGTTTCACGTCATTTAATTTTTGTCTTCAACCTTCTCGCTCTGGCGCTCCCTAGCCCGTTGTTGCGCCGCCGCCCTAGCGGCACCTGTCCCGCTATGGCGGGATGATGGGTACATTCCTCCCCATGTTTTTCATTTTCTAATTAACAAAGGTTTGTGTCATTACATATTACCTCCACCCAATACTTTCTTTGTCTACCTCTATCTCACTTAATGCCTTCTATAAACAACCTCTTGTACCTTATCACCGGAGCATCCATACATCTCCCAACCATCTTAGTGTCGCTTCTCTAATATTGTCCACCACATATATTACTCACATCTTTCTCTAAATATCCTCATTTCTAGTCTTATCGCTCCTAGTATGACCATACCACTTCAACATCGTCGTCTTGGCAATATGCATATGCTTTATGTGAGAGGTATTGATTGGCCAATATTTCAACCCATACAATAGTGCTAGTCTAACCACCATTCTATAGAACTTACCATTGAATTTTGATGGTATTTTGTTATCACACAACTCACAAGACTTCAAAGGCAAGCCTCCACTTCATCCACACCGCATTAATACGATGTGTTATATCCCTTCTCCTTTGTTTTTTTTTTAAATTCATTTAAATGTTTTTAATTCCTTTCCCCTCTCCTTTTTATTTTTATGTTTGTTTAGCTTCCAATTTTGCTTATTTGGTAGGGGCTAACTAATTTTGAAGTCTTTTAAAATTTACTTTGACTTTGCATAGCACAAATCATGAGTTGTTTGTGATTTTTTTCTTAGTTTTTCTTTTATATTAGTTTCTTTGTTGAATGTGTATTTTATAATTTGATACATGTCTTAAGTGTTGGAATTTTAACTAAATAGGGATTAACATTAACTTAATTATTACAATTTATAAAACACGCGAAATAAATATAGTATGTAGAAATAGTTGGGCCGTTTATATATTGGATTCTCTTTTGGACCCAAATTCACTTAATATATTGATATGTACTGACAGTAGTATAGGCTTCGTTAACAAAACCTAATAAGTCTATTTTCGGGTGGCCGGCCCATTAGGTTAAGGTTGATGCCTATAAATTCATAGCTAGGTCCCCTCACATATCCTTAACCATAGAACAATTGCACATTTAACGGCTAGCTGTAGGAGGAACAATGACAGGAAGACGTAGCTCGTTATTCCATACATCTGAAACACACTTCTACATTGAGGAACAAACGCCTTAATAGGTACGCATCTTAATCTCATTTTCATATAGTTTTCTTAACATATGGAAAATTAATTGTGTTGTTATAATTAACTTGCATTGATATGCTAATAACATTGATTTTTTCCACTTTAGACTTAGATGAATATTAAAAAAATTCATGAATTGGATGAATTACTAGAAAAAATAATACTATTTTTCTAATAATATTTTGTTTATAGGATGAATATCTATTCGATATGCACCTTTAAGCAAAAAATAAATATTCGTTTTGAAGCCCAATTTATTCGAATTAGCCGTCACATTTTATTCTATTGCGATATATAAATTACGTCTAATACTATTATTACAAACAAAATTTATTTTATGTACATCTATTCTCATGTAAGATTAATAATAACATCATTAGTTATAGCTGCAAATCAATCATATGTAGACTAAAATGAATAAATAAGAAAACTTGAAATGATTTAACCGCGAAAAAGATTTGAATCTACTGTTTAATTTAAATTCTTAAAAAAACAAATTAGAACTCCAACCTAAAAATAGAAAACAAAATAGAAAAAAAGAAATAAAAACAAGGGAATTTAAAGAAATAGAAAACAAAATAGAAAAGAAAAAGAGAAACAAGGGAATTTAAAGAAAACTAAATCCAAAAAGTGATGAAAAAAAAAAGTGAAAAGAATGGTGAAGAAGAAACATGATCAATTAAAGACCAAAATTGACATTATGAGAGTTGTGATGGAGTGGTAAATACTCTTTCATTCTTTAATAAATGTCTCGGGCATAAGTCCCTTGGATTTGAAATCATCTTTGTAAGGAAGCGTTTTTACCTCTAATATGAATACCGAACACTGTAATATATATATATATATATATATATATATATATATATATATATATATATATATATATATCTTTGTTGAAGGATTGATGTTTGAATAAGTTGTATTTGATTTTAGCTTCTATATTTGAAACATATAATGTGTTCATTTCATTTTTTATGAGTAATTGAATAATTAGTTTGATAATTAATAGCTTCTATGGATTTATTTTTTATATTCTCTTATGTTTGTAAAATTTTAAGTGAGTCACAATGAAATTTCTATTCTTCACATTTATTTTTAGACAAAATATTATCATTTTGAATGAACCTCAAAAAGTGCTATGGTAACCTACTATTAATTTTTGTTGTCGTAATAAACTATTCTACACCATTTTATTTTAATTCGAGTGTTCTTATAAATAATATTAGATTAAATGTATGAATGATTATTTGGTTTGATTTAGACAAAACAAATTAAGCTTTAAAAGAATAATTTGAAAACTTTCTTTCTTTTTTCATGAGTATTAAAAGGCTTAAGTTTCACATTCGAGAATAATTTGACTAATCTCTTATTTCAAGACCTCAACTCGGGTAAATGTTTCACGTTAAATTAAATAGAACTAATTAGTCATTCAAATTATTTCATAAGAAGGATAACTACAAAGTTATTTTATTTTAAAGTTATCCATAATATATTAATGACTGATTTTAAATAGGGGTTATCAAAACCACTTATGTTTGAAATAAATAGGTCAAACTATGAATTTTTATTATTATAATATTCGACACGATTATTGAAATGGATGAAAGTGTTGAAAATTCTATGGTAAAATAGGAAAAGATGGGAGCTTCTCTACTTAGATTATCGAAAGACAAAGGAGGAAAACATGTATACTTAACACCTTTCTTTGGTATGCTTGGTTATTAAGGAACCGTTGCATCTATGTATTTGGAAAGACGAGCCTCAGTTTCTTCAAGGCGAAGGAGGCTTAAAAAGGATTTATGTTACTTCTTGAGAGGGATCTCTATTTCGTTTCTTCACGAACAATGAAGTAAAGGTTCTCTCTCAAGATGTAACACAAATATTTTCTAAGACTCCTTCGTTGTTGAAGAAACTGAGACTTGTCTTCCCAAATGTATAGATGCAATTGATCCGCTATAACAAAATATATCAAAGAAAGTTGTTAAGTATGAGAGGTTTCCTCCACTCTCTTGATAATCCATGTAGAGAAGCTCTCATCTTTATTTTATTATAGCTTTTTAACACTTTCACTCATTCCTGAGACTCTATAAAATATTATAGTAATCTGTTTTTTTCAAAATGGCTAATTTATTATGAAAATAGAGTATTTAATTTTAAAATTTAAGAAATTATTTTAAAGGTATTTGGAAATTTATCATTTAAAATCAAAGTAGTGTAAGTGTTCAAATATTTTTTTTCAAAAAGGTGTTAGGCCCTTTGAACATTTCATATGTGTGATATCAGTCCATTTAATATTTTAGCTAACTATGAAATAAAATCAATATATAGTGTAAATGTATCTTTTTTTTTAGACTCATTAAAATTCATATAGTTCTTTAGTTATGAAAATGTGAATGACTAAGTTTAAGTAGAAGTTAACTTGATTGTTTTGTCTAAGGTTCGGACCTTGAACTAAATAATTAGTTCAATTCTAAATTTTAAAATTTTTTATAACTACAGAAGAACATAGAAATTTCTTAAGTTATTATGTCATCTCAATATAGGTAAATCTGAATCGTAATAAAGATGATTCAGTTTACGGTTGCCCCTTCTACCCCTTACTCTTCTTTCTTGAGTTAATTCTCAAAAATGGTTATTCAAGTTTTAGAAAATATTTTCAAATACTACAATTTTTGTTTCATTTAGGAGAAAAGTATTACTAAACTATCACTATTTTCCTCAAATTTTGTGTTGTCGAAAGTTTTCATTGAGAAATAATGTTTACTCTTTCTATGTTGATGCTTTTGCTTATACTAGGTGGCTACTATTATAGAGATATACATTGTTTTACAAGAACTTTGAGAGATGCAACCTTAACTTGTTTTATACTATTGAAGCTAACGTTGAACACTCATAATTAGTTGTTGACCGCATGGATTGAAACGATGAAGCATTGTCATGATGTGTTTCGTTTTTCCACCGTGTCGGTTGTATTTAGTATTAACCTTGTAGTTATATCTTGAATAATTAGATATTTGATGTGGAGAGAACTTGATGTTGTTGAGTATCTAAATGAAAAGGTGCAGATGTAGCAACATGAATACCACAAATTCATATATAATTGATTCTGACTTACAAAATTCATAGTGTATCCTCTTAATGAACATTCTTTGAAGTCAGAATCAACTTATATATGAATTTACGATAGTCGTGTTTCTTCATTTACACCTATTTCATTTCTATACGCAATAATATTTGGCTCTCTTCACAAAAAATATCTAATTATTCAAGATTACATTATAAGTCTAATACTAAATATTCCATCCGTTTTAAAAAAAAATGACCTCATTTCCTTTTTAGTCCATTTCAAAAAGAATGACCTTTTAGTAACATTTTAATTTTAACTTTTCACGTGGCATGTTTAATGTCACAAGATCAAAGCGCAATTTTTTTCATTTGACCTAACTTTAGCTTAGGACCACAAGATTCAAAAATCTTCTTTATATTCTTAAATTTCGTGTCAAGTCAAATCAGATCATTATCTGTGAAACGGAGAGAGTAATAAATTATGATGGATATTAAAACAAGAACAACATTAATACTAAACATTTAGTGATGGCGAATGACGGGTTAGTCAAATTTGGGCTGATTGAAAACCCGTCAACATAAAATGGGCAGTAATTCTATTTCATTTGTATAAAAATGGGTTGTGTAACAAATGAGTTGGGTAAAATATATTTTGATCCATATTAACCTTAATTTTCATAATTACATAATAATCTACTTTAGAATTCAATATGGAGACAATATTTTAGTTTTTTTCTAAATGAAAAAGTTGAAAATACTTTATTTGATTTTACCGTACCATAAAACTGAAACTGACAACAAATGTGGACCCCACTTCAAAATCAGGACCCGACCTCAAGACCTAACCTGAGATCCATCTTTTGAATCAGGAATCGACCTAGACTCTCGACTAGGGACCTGAGTTTCAATACGGTACCCGACCATGATATTTGATTCTGGATTCGACATCTGACTTCGTATCTGACCCACATACCCTAATCAAGACCCGACCCCAACAAATGATCTGGGACAAAAATTCCAAATAAAAATTTGACCCTGACCTCGATGAATGACCCAAGACCCAGATTTGTCACCTAATCTAAGATCTGAGCTTGAGTTTTGACTCAAGATATAACCCCAAATTAAGATCCAAAATTGGATTCAACACCTGAGCTCGGACCCAACACATGACTTGATCCAAATTTTGATCAAAGTTTTTATCTTGCCTTCTGACCTGAGAATCTACCCCTGACAACCTAATTCGGACTCGACTTTCTAACTAAATTCAACTCTAACATTTGAATGATATGATATCTGTACCCGATAGCCAATCCCGATCCGACCTTGAATCCTAACTCGAGTTTGATATCCAAATTGAGATCTGAGCTCAGTCTAGACTTAAACTTGAGAGTTGGGTCTTAAATTGAGGTTAGAAGTCACGTCTCCCATTGAGAATTATGTTATAAATTTTGGGTAAGTTAAAAAAATTGGTACCCAAGACTTGAGTTATTGTCACGAACAAAAGTACAACCTAGTCGTAACATGGTGTATATAACCCCAAGAGGTCCTACACAAACCACTTACCATACCTCATACAAGATAATAGAATTTAAAGAGTTCAAAAGACAGTTTTATACTATAAAGAGTTTGACAAAAACTGAAATCTAACATAAGTGTTAAAGCCATATAGTACATCATAAGGAAAGTGATTAATACATAACTCATACATAATATAGAAGTTTGAAAAACGAAAATGACATTAAGCTATAAAAGCGACATCATCCTCGAGGACTCACCAAGTCTTCAAATCTCTAATGCATGCAATCAACTAGCCATGAATAGAGGGAGATCAATCGTCAAGCCCTACATTTGTGAAACAATGTGCACAAATATAATTTAGTACATGGGATGTACTAAGTATGGGATAAATGCAATAAAACATGAGACTTGATCACAAGATGACACAATAAAGAAGATGAAATACATGACCAAGTTCAAACATCGCAAAATCATTTAATAAGATTCATAAATCATGAACACGGTCAATGCATATTTAAATCATACATGAAGCTTCATAAAGCATTAGTAATTGACTTAGCTCATCTTGTGGGAAGTTTATCATTAATCGACATACACCATGTGAGCTATAACAGGGAATCCATTGTTTTTCTTACACCGAAGATTGGTGTTCTCACTTGCCAAAGTGAGAATCTGAGGTAAAGTGGATCCACTGGCTAGTTCCTATCGGACACAACATCCTATGGTGGCACATAGTTTAAGTAACATGGGTAATTGTTGTTAGATCACTAAGTGCTAAGTAAAATATCCCACAAAATATTCTTTAACCATATTATTTTTATCATCCATACAAAGACACAATTACGCAACCAATCCAAGCTAAAGTCATATTATCATCCATGTAAATGTACAATTAAGCAATCAATCCAATTTAGAATCATCATAGAGTATCTCTATTGACCATGTCTGAGAAAACTTTTCACCATCCATAATCTTGTCATAATAACTTTATAAGGCTCATAGTCATTAACTTCATAATAGAACCTCAAATACAATGAATCTTTGCACTGTGTAGTGTTGTGTAACATCTCATAACTCGAAATAGCTAGGAATAAGCTAAGAAACTAAAAATAATAACATTCGAAAAGAAAGGGGAAAGTCTGGAAATTTTTCTAAATTTAAGAAGTGAGTTTCGGTCATTATCAAACGGTCATTACTTTTTTAGCTCAGGATGAGTTAGAGGTAGTTATTGATGAGGTTGAAATTCCCTTGGAGATATCTTTCCAACGGCGCCGAGTATGCACATTTTTGATATCGGATGAGGGAGATATGCCTATCGGAAAATGGGATGTTAAAGTGAGGAAAGTCCAATTCCGGATTTAAGGGTAAATTAGTCTTACACCTATTTATTTCCTAATGCGTCTTAAGGGTTATTAGGGATAGAAATAAGCATCAAGACTATTTTGGAAAAAACAAATTCACGCTTAAGGCTTGGAGAAGATAGAAAAGAAGAAGCAAATCGAGAAAGAGTCAAGAATTCGCCAAGAAAGCCAAGAAATTTCGAGTGGAATTCATCGAGGATGATCCCTATTATGGTATGTGAGATCATTTGTGTTGGGTTAGTTCACCCACACACCAATTTGTTTCAGTTCATCAATTTATGAGTTGTTTACATGTTAAAGGTTGAAGTTCTTGAAGAAAAATGTCAAATTCTCGTTGATTGAATCGTTGGTTGCCTATTTTTTTTATTCTTGTGTCTCCAGGTCGTTTCCTAGTTGATCCAATAGGTATTAAGGGTACCCATACTTCCAAGCGTTTGGTGAAAGAACTAGGGAGGTTTGGAGGATTTAAGGATGAAAACGAGTTGAAAAATCTGTTAGATGCACTTGGGCAAGGCCATGCGCGTTGCGCTAGAAATCGGCCTCAATCACTTGGGGCCTAACGCGACGCACCACCAGTGTTCCAGAATCAAGCCTCAGTCAATTGAGACTGGAACGACACGCCCCAAACACACCTGGATCGGTGTTTTTCACCCAGTTTAATAGTTTAGACCGATTAATCCTTTCTAAGGTGTTTTAACACTTTCTAATGATTCTAACTATTATAAATGACTTCTAATCTTTTTTAAATCATCCAGAAACACAATTTACAACGTTGAATCCATAACTTCAAATTCAAATAAAAATTAGAGTCGAGTCTAGAGAGTTCTTAGAGTTCTTTCAAGAAGTTTTATACAAATACTTTAAACTTGTTTAATACTTAAAGATCAGGTCGAGTAAGGATTAAAGATAAGAACAAGAAGAAGTTCATCTCAGATTTTCATGAGTCTCTCACAAATTTATTAACTTCGTTTAAGACTAAGTTGAATTTAGTTCAGAGTAAAGTGAAGTCTTTTCTTCAAAAATAGTATATGGAACTAAGTATTCTCAAAGCAGTATTAAAATGTTTTTAATGTTTAGAGGAATGAAAATTGTGATTTCCAAGGAGCCTTAGGGCTAGTTTTCAGAAAAGAACTATAGATTTTTAATGAACCAAGTAGAGAAACTAATATTTTCAAGATAGCCTATGAACTAAGTATATTTTGAGTACTTATCTCAAATCACAAAATTAGTATGTTCAAACAACATAAGAGCCGGTATATTTTGGGAGTAGTATTGAGCACCGATATGGGAGAGAGTTCAAACAACTCACAACCCACATAAATCATGTAGTCACCATGGGTAGAAATGGGTCATACTTTTAAGATGAACCCTTTAACATTAGACTAGTGGATCCATTAAGCAGTTCAGGTCTTATACCTTTGGCCGGGTATAGGATGCACTGGCACCGTGAGGTAGATCATTGTATCATTGTTGTAACTCTTAAGTGATGGTTGTCAGTTAGAGAAAACCTCACAAAAGTTAAATGTTTGTGTGTGTGTGTGTGTGTTCATATATATATATATATATATATATATATATATATATATATATATATATATATATATATATATATATATATATATATATATATATATATATATATATAGAGAGAGAGAGAGAGAGAGAGAGAGACAAACACACACACATCAATTTATTTGTATTTTTACATATGTGTCATAGTTAATTGTATCCTTGTATATGTTCAGAGTTTACATGATGTTTTCAATAGCTTTTCTTTATATTGCACTTGCTTTTAAACTAATTTATATTGAATCGAGTCAGTTATAATTGAGTTATGTTAATCATGAGTCGAGCCGAGCCAAGGTAAGTGTTTCTCTAGACTCTTTTCTAAACTATGTTGTTTAGCATTCCAACTAGCATACTCATACATTCAATGTACTGATGCCAGTTGGCCTGCATTGTATTATGATGCAGACGCGGGTAACCTAGATTAACACTATGAGACGCCTCGTTGATCCAGCTGAGAACTTGAAGTTAGTGGTGAGCCCTCTTGCATTCTGGGGGACATATTTATTGCTTTTCAATACGTTCTTTATTAGGATATTTTGGGTTTTGACCCAACATCCATCTCAGTTTTAGAGCCTTCATAGATAGACAGTCTAAAGTTAGTCCTTTGAGTCTTTTCAGTATTATCCCTTTGTTAAAACTTGGGTTGCCGCTACGTTTGAATGTTTCAACTTTATAAACCTTCTAAGTTATGATATTCTTTCTAGTTAAGTTATAATTATTCTGTTCCTCTGAGTTAAGTAAGACAGACCAAAGGTTTGCTCGAGGACAACAATGGTCATCGAGTGCGATCTCAGTCAGGGTGTAGGCTGGGGGTGTGACATGTTGGTCTTTTTATCTTGAGAAAATGTTAGGACTGGCTATGGGTTCTTTTGTTCGATTTTATTAAATTTTGATTCGATTCATTAATTTTAGGCATTGAATAATTGTGCATCAAATATTGAATTGAACTAATTTGATTTTTTTAAACTTCAGTTTCATTTGGTTTAGTTTGTATTTTTTAAAATGATTTGTTTGATGCAATTGAAAAATAAAATAAAGATAAAATCAAAGTATTTATAAGATATTGAAAAAATTAAAATCCTGTTGAGTGATGATAATGTGTCTCACTATGAAACACTTATTGTGCTCAAACGACTATATTTGTCATTGTAAGGAAAAATGTGCCTCCAACTACTGCTCGATGATAATAAGGACGAATACAAGTTCATTACATGGCAGACATCGGCAAAAATACTTAAGGTTCCTCTTGGAAATTAATATTCAAAGTTAACTATTTGAATTGTAAATATATAGCTACTTTGATTTATTCATAAATGATTTAATTGATAGTTGACTTTTATTTTTTGGTTAAGGAAATATATCATTTTTACTTTTTAAAAAATAGTAAAAACTTAGTTCTTCGGTGTACCAAAGTTTCTACATTCTTACATTGAATAACCAATTCTGAAAAGAAAAACAAACATCGATACTACATCGTGGAACTAAAAAACCAAAATCGAAAAATCGAATTAGTTCGGTGTGTGATTGTCTAAGTACAACCACCTTTAATCACTAGGCTCCCAAACTACTCTTTATACAAAGGAAACATCTTTATTTTATTTTGATTAATAATTAACACTCTAATTTCGAAAATGCATATTCAGACATTTAAATTTGTTTTTACTTTATTTTTTATCATCTGATATAATGTGATTCATAAATTTGTAGGTATCTAGATGGCTATCTTATAAGTAAAATGTTCAACTGACTTAATAGAGACAAGTACAGGTGTCTAAACATGCATTCTCTAAATTAAAGTGTGTCTTAATCTACATTACAAAATTGAATCATTCCATTATCAATTAAGGCCTAGTTAAAATTTATCTATGTAAAATATAGTTCCTTTTTAATTATAAGAAAATTATAATATTTTTTTATATTTGATAATAATTTAACTTTAAACTTACTACACTCTTAATGAAATAACTTCTAATTATGATAACGTATAATGCGGATATGTTTGCCCAAAGATATTGCAAGTAGTTTTGTGGAGAAATTTTGGGGGGGAAATTGGTCATTTAATTTGTCAAAAAAAATGTTCGCAAAAACTTCGAGATCCCAAAATCTAGATAAAGAAAAACTGGGTTTGGGGCCAAAATCTAATTTGTGATTTTTTAAAAATTTTAAAGTTAACTTCTTATATTTCCACTTTAACAAAATCAACTATGACTCTAATATTAATTCTATCAACTCAATTAATCATTAAATAGCTAGAGAGATAGATAGTATAATATTGAAATATTATATTAAATGTGAATTCCTGACATTGTTATTATTATTTTTTGCATCGATGGATCTTCATAAATAATTGTAATAGCTGGTAATTGTATTATTAGTAATTTTATTAATACATCGTGTTATGATTTTTGAATCAAGTATTATTTTGTACATTATAAAAATGAAAATTTTGTGTCGAACTTATGATAAAGTCAATTTTGTCTCAGAACTATATATAATAGATCAAAGAAAACCACCAAAATGATTCTCAATATATGAGTATTGGAGATTTTTGGTCCTTTATATATATCATCTTACTGAATAGTCCTTGATATATACAAAAAGATGACTATTTCGGTCCTTAACCTAAAACTAATCATACAAATGAAAAACTTCTGTTCACTCTTTCACCACCATTAGAGGGGATGCTCCATTTTCAATTCAGCCACTTGTCATATTCTCATATATATATATATATATATATATATATATATATATATATATATATATATATATATATATATATATATATATATATATATATATATAGAGAGAGAGAGAGAGAGAGAGAGAGAGAGACACTACACTCATTTGTTAGTTCCCTTCTAAAATAATAATCCCAACAACTATCATTTTTAGACACAAAAACAATTCTATCTCTTAAAATAAGGGATAAGGGTCTGAAAAGTACCTCAACTTTGATCGAATTTATTGTTGCGATACTAAACTTTCATTAGGATCTATTACCTTCCTAAACTATTTAATAGTGTATTTTTACTCTCTGAACTTTTAATAGTGTATCTTAAAGTTATATATGTGTTCACGTGAACACGTTACTATTTATAATTTGCATTATTTTTTATGTCCTCATAGGCAAATATATGTTTAAGATATGGTATTAAATAGTCTAGAGACGTAATAGGTCTTTATGAAAGTTTAGTATCGCAACAGTAAATTCGATCAAAGTTAAGATATTTTTCAGACATTTTATCCCATAAAATAAATATGAACAAAGTAAAGTAGATAAAACACTCCATTTCTCTTTTAGGACATCTCCATAAGTAAACTCTTTTCAGGACTAATAACTTTTTCATGTATTTGTTTTTTTATTTCGCGGTTGATATTAAAGGGTGAAAACATAATAGATAACGATGGAAAAATAGAATCTTATAATATTCTTTGTGATCTGAAGAGATTTTTGTGTGACAATTTTTTTATTGATAAAATTTGGCTTTAAAAAGGAGGATGAGGAGGAGGGTACTGAAGAGAAAAATGAATTAATTAAAAATTGCCGCAGATGAAAAAAGAAGATCGAGGAAGAAGAAACAAGATAGAGGGAAAGAGGTTTGCCATGTGGCAATTTTGTGGGACCCACAATTAAGTTTAACAAAAAGTATCACTTGTATAGTTAATTATTAGGGTTAAAGACCAAGATGGTCATACTTTTATACACATTAAAGATTATTTTAGTAAGGTAACACATATAAAGGACCAAGAATATTCATGCCCCATACATTAAGGACCGTTTTGATCATTTTCTCCAATAGATCACTTATACCCTTCTTTACATTTTGGAATAAAAAATACTCTTACTATTATCCCAAGAGATCACAAATACCCCTCAAAAGTAACATTTAAGTTTAAATGACCTGGCAAGCCACATGTGACTAATTCCTCCACTTAAATGCCAACTAGGATCTCCACTAATCCATTCATGTTGACCAATCAATTCATCTCTCTAAATCCAACCTAATTTTGAGAGAAAAAATCTAATCCACTTTATCATTGAAGCAATTTCAGGTGCTCCATCTATTCAATTGATGAAGAGATTTAATTTTCAAGATCATGTGAATTGTTTATATCGATAGAAATTTAGGTAAATAAAGAGAGCATTGAAATTATTTTTAATATTGTTTTGCTCGACAAATGGTTCTTGATTATGCGGATGAGCCGGTAGATTCCTACATCAGCTTTGGATAAACTCCACACTTAGTATCTGGATGTTTATTAAAGCAATAATATGTTCATTTTTTTTGGTGCCACATGGGATTGAAATATAGAATAAGTAACATAAGACATAACTTTGAGTACATTGCTTGAGTTATGGAATTTATGGTGATTTATTTTTGGGAAGATGAATTGATGGGTTAGTGGAAATCCTAGTTGGCAGCGTAGGTGGAGGAACCATTTTTATGTGGCTTGTCACATCATAAAAAATTTAGAATTTTAAATTTTGAAGGGTATTTGTGGTTTCTTGCGATAACGTCGGGGGTATTACTGATCCTAAAGTGTAACTGAGGGTATAACTGATGTATTTCATATAGTTCCGGGGCAATTTGACCCTTTTTTCGTTTTTTAATAGTTTTTAGAATCTTGAATACAAATTAAGTATCATATTTCTTTTTAAAAAATGAAATCTTCTTAACAATTAAGGTTAAATACATGTTGAAACTCCACCAGAATTTCATTCAAAATTGATCTTTCTAAAAAATTTACGAAGTTGTGGTCAAACGTCAGCTTATTTTAGACCACAAACTTCAAAAATATCCATTCATTCTTAAAACTAATAGAATTACATATGCCTCCCGGGAAAATTTAATATCATAGAATTTATAAAATAATGTTAGAACATATTAGTCATTAAAGCTAAAACAGAATATTGCCTTACATACAAGATTATAATTTATTTTTTTGCTTCTATGAAGTTTTACTATTTGATAATTTAGAGGAATCAAATGAACATCAGCCTGAGATATTAAATTTTACAATAAATAAATAATTGTTGGTGAAGAGATAAATAAATTTTAAAATGCTGAAAAACGTGAACAAATATTCTAGTTTTAACGTATAAAAAGTTCAACCCTACCTTTTGTTTTACATATATCATTTAAAAGTTCTCCATTCAAATGTATCATAAGACATTATTAAAATAGAAAATTTGTGGAAGAATGTATCATATTCGACTACAATTCAACTTATCATATACACTTGAAAAAAAAATATATTACACAAAAGTATTCAGTTTGTATGGTTATGGCATGACCCGAGTCTACACTCTAGACATGGCAGACACTCGTGAACCATTGTGGTCCCTAAGCGAACCTTTGATCTGGCTACATGACTTACATGACACTAAAAAATACGCAAAAACGTAAAATAGGTGAACAATTAGACATTTAAGAAAGTAAAAATATATATATTATCTCGCAAAAACACTTAACAAAAGTCATAAGTTAAATGACACATCCTGAGAAAATAATAAAAGTATCTAATTCAGTCTATTTATAAAGCCTCTAACAATGTAAGATAAATGTCAGAACAAAACCCAAGACACACCCAATACTACAAAGCTAAATGAAACTAGAGTCTCCCAAAAGCAAGCAGGACTCACCAAATATTGTTTGTGAGTGAATAGTGTTCTCTATGAAACGCATGTTGATGATCTTGAACATCTGTATATGCATCCTGAAATAATGCAGGTCAAATGACGTCAATTCATTGAATGATGAATATGTGATAAGGTTAGAGTAAACAACTCACTCCTTGAATAACTGAAAGCAACATAACTGGATGAATAAATGAATATGAAGTGAACACCATTTAAACTTTGCTATATAATACATAATGAACGCAACATGAGAATAATATATTTTTCACTGGACGTTGCCAGGTCCATTCTGTACTTTGTCGGGGCATAGGATGACATCATGACTATAGATCCATCTAATTGTCTTTCTCAAAAGGCAGTGATGAGGAGTAGCATGAAAAATCAATGTTATCATAGCCTACGCCCTACGTTGGCTACATAGATGAGACTTTTAAATCATAAAATGCTCTAACCCAACTCGATGCTCGATACCACTCCTAAAATAATTAATATGAATTTGTGCTCAATTCACCTATTACAAAGAATGGACTTCGTAAATTACTTAAAATACTTTTCAAAACATGAGACATGATTACATTCTTAAAACATGTCTTACACAATTTCTTATATAAGGTTCTATCCTCGGTAAACTAAAGTTGCATCAAATCTTGTTTTATTATGTTACAACCCAACTCAACGAGACATGGGGACACCTACTCTAAGACCTAAGTAGTAGAACCCTTAATTCCCCTAAAAATTTAAGACATGTGGAAGATTAAAAAAACTAGAGATAAAACAAAGTTCTGAGATTAAAAGAAACAAAAAGGGGTTTTGTTTTCAACATTTCGAGTTAAGTGTTGCAAAGTAATAACACCCAGGGATCTAGTCTAAACATGTACACAAACTTCTAAGATTACACGATATAAACATGATAACTACTGATACAACTCCCACCACATGGAAGAAAAAATAAAAGTTGCAGAAAATTGTCTTCGTCTTCACCTAGGAAACATCACTAACTCTGCAACTAGACTACACCTAAATGGCATAGCAAGAATATTATCAGTATGACCACACTTACTGGTAGGCATCATCGATTAACTTGATATCAACGCATAATATACTAGCAGGACACATGCAATAAGACCGTTCATTCTTCCACCTTTATATCGTTATGCCCTTTGCCACTTCCAATTAATTTAATATATACTAATAAACATGCCTCTAACCTCTTACTCGCTCCACTCTTGATCATGGCCTTAACATTCTTTCTCTTAGGGAGACTTTAGATGTAACCACTACTAACCCGCCACACTACTCTAAACATACCCTTAGTTCTTCCACATCACTACTCAATTCTTGGGTTGCAATTTTCTCTTTTTATCAGAAAACAAACTTCGCTTTTGACAAAACATAAGAATGGAATGCTACTGACCCCATAATACATACTATCAAGGCTCTTTTTCCTTTCAAATATGAATCCCCTTCAAATATGAATCCCCTTCATAGCAGCAATCCATCTACCTAACTATTGCAACACAACCAACTCCCCACTTCTCCACTTTTACGGGCACAAAAAACCCCTCTAAAGTAATACACAATAACACTCAAAACCCTCAGTCTACACTTACCATATCTTAATTCGTTCGAGCCTATCCACTCACAAGTCATTCAATAACGAGATATATACCTAAATAAACACAACACATTAATACAGTTATACAAAATTACTGTGCAATCATCAGAAGCAATATACAATTCAACATTCTTAATAAGAAGTAGATATGACAATTTATGGTTCTCTTACGTAGTCCTTACCAAAACTGTTACTACGTCGAAACATGGCACCTAATCCCAATAAATGTGCTGAAATGTGAAAATTGATTCAATATATATTCTGAAACGTGATAATCGATCCCAATTAGTGTGCTGTAACATGACATCCGATCTAAATGTGTCGAATTATGACACTCGATCCAATTAGTGTGCTAGAATGTGACACCAGATCCAATCAAAATAACCCCAAGCACAATCACATCCAAAAGGAACAATACTCATTATCATACAGTCAAGTAATGTGTTCATGGCTTGTAACTTTTTATACTTAGCCTTTTCATTATCATTCGACTCGTGTTCTCTAATTACATTTATGTACACAAACATGGATCCCACAACAACAAGCATACAAACCCAAAAATATATTCCAACATCCTCCAAACTTATTTCCAAGACAAGGATTCCTTTTATAATTTCCATCTTATTCAACAACTGATAGGATATAAACAATCCTTTTTTTGGTACACCAAGTTCTATGCATGAATTCAACCATCATTTATCAACATATTGCGTACTGAATAGAGTCGTCAAAATGGATTTGGCCTACGAGGCCGGCCCAACCCAACCATTGAAATAAGTGGAATTGGGCTTAATATTTTTTGCTCTTATAGGAAAGAGACTTTTTAGCCCACCCCATTTGGCCCATTAGCCTCGTAGCCCCAACCCGCAATCCTCAGAGGCCGGCCCGGGCGATTAATTTTTCAAACTATTTTTATATATATTTTTAATAATTTTTAAAGATTTTATCAATAAATATTTTGAAAAATAAAAAATCAAGTCTTTTGCAATATCATCTTGTATGGTGAATTGTAGATGAAGATAAACTTCTTAAGAAAACAATTCACATGTTGATTCAAATGTGATCGATGGTGGAAGCAGAAGCAGATTTGTAAAACTTTAATTAATGAGTCATGTAATATTTAGAAATTTAGAATTGTTTAGTATTTAGGCTTTCCTTGTGTTGCTGGAAATCTTTTAAACCAACTAGTTTTTTTGTGGGAGATATTATGGAATGATTAACATTTATCCGCTAAATCTTACGTTGTCTATTATATATTTTTGTTAGTATTAACTAAAGTGTGTGATTCATAAATGTATTTTTGTAAGTATTCACCGAAGTGTGTGATTTATAAATGAATTTTTGTATGAATTGATGTCGTGTTCATAGACGTCAATGTTTGATACTCTTTCTAAGAGAGTAATATTGTTCATTTTTTAGTTGAAGGGCCAACCTGAGGCCCTCTTAGGGCTGGGTTGGGCTGCCATTTTACTGTCCCTTTAATTAAAAGGATCAGCTCTCCCCAACCCATCCCCAACCCATTTAACTCTCTAGCCTGTTAGAGTTGGGTTTGGTTGGGTCGGGTGAGCCCATTTTGACACCTCTAGTACTGAACATGGATTTAAGAATAATCTATGAAATAAACCTAGCCTACCTGGGCACCAAACAGTTGCACGGGATCATGGCTACAAAATCTGGGTTCCAAACCTCGTGATGGTGGAGTTGAATGGAAATATGCAAGCTATGGACTTTCTTACGCTAGAAATCTCTTCCTCCTTCTTTCCTAAGCCTAGATCATCATCATGAGGATTTATAATGTAATCCTCGCCTTTTTTTTGTTTTGGGTAAAAGGAAAAAACAAGGTTTCACGTCATTTAAGTTTTGTCTTCAACCTTCTCGCTCTGGCGCTCCCTAGACCGCTGGAGCACCACCGCGCTAGCGACACCTTTCCCGCTATGGCGGGACGATGGGTCCATTCCTCCCGATGCTTTTCATTTTCTAATTAAAAACGGTTTGGGTCGTTACATATTACCTCCACCCAATACTTTCTTTGTCTACCTCTATCTCACTTAATGCCTTCGATAAACAGCCTCTTGTACCTTATCACCGGAGCATCCAAACATCTCCCAACCATCTTAGTCTCGTTTATCTAATATTGTCCACCACATATGTTACTCACACCTTTCTCTGAATATCCTCATTTCTAATTTTATCTCTCCGAATAAGACCATACATCCACCTCAACATTCTCATCGTAGCAATATGCATCTGCTTTACATGAGAGATTTTGACTGTCCTGTATTTCATCTCATACAATAATGCTAGTCTAACCACAACTCTATAGAACTTACATTTGAATTTTGATGGTATTTTGTTATCACACAACTCACAAGACTTCAAAGGCAAGCCTCCCCTTCATCCACACCTCATTAATATGATGTGTGATATCCATCCTCCTTTGTTTGTTTAAATTCATTTTAATAGCTTTAATTCCTTTCCCTTCTCCTTTTTATTTTGATGTTTGTTAACCTTCCAATTTCGCTTATTTCGTAGGGGCTAAATAATTTTGATGTCTTTTTAGATTTATTTTGAATTTACACAGCACAAATCATGAGTTCTTTGTGATTTTTTTCTTAGTTTTTCTTTTATATTAATTTATTTGTTTAATGTATATTTTATGATTTGATACATGTCTTAAATATTGGAATTTTAACTAAATATGAATTAACATTAACTTAATTATTACAAATTATGAAACACGCGAAATAAATATAGTTGGTAGACATAGTTGGGCCGTTTATACATTGAATTCTCTTTTGGACCCAAATCACTTAATATATTGATATGTACTGACGATAGTGTAGGCTTCGTTAACAAAACCTAGTAAGTCTATTTTCGGGTGGCCGGCCCATTTGGTTAAGGTTGATGCCTATAAATTCATAGCTAGGTCCCCTCTCATATCCTTAACCATAGAACAATTGCACATTTGACGGCTAGTTATAGGAGGAACAATGAGAGGAAGACGTAGCTCGTTATTCCATACGTCTGAAACACGCTTCTACATTGAGGAACAAACGCCTTAATAGGTATGCATCTTAATCTCATTTTCATATAGTTTTCTTAACATATGGAATATTTATTGTGTTGTTATAATTAACTTGCATTAATATGCTAATAACATTGATTTTTTCCACTTTAGACTTAGATGAATATTCAAATCTTCATGAATTGGATGAATTACTAGAAAACATAATACTATTTTTCTAATAACATTTTGTTTATAGGATGAATATCTATCCGATATGCACCTTTAAGCAAAAAATAAATATTCGTTTTGAAGCCCAATTTATTCGAATTAGCCGTCGCATTTTATTCTATTGCGATATATATATTACATCTAATACTATTATTACAAACAAAATTTATTTTATGTACATATGTTCTCATGTAAGATTAATAATAACATCATTATTTATAGCTGTATAATAAGTGTGTGTTGAAGGATTGATGTTTGAATAAGTTGTATTTGATTTTAGCTTCTATATTTGAAACATATAATGTTTTCATTTCATTTTTTATGAGTAATTGAATAATTAGTTTGATAATTAATAGCTTCTATGGATTTATTTTTTTATATTTTCTTATGTTTGTAAAATTTTAAGTGAGTGACAATGAAACTTTTATTCTTCACATTTATTTTTAGACAAAATATTATTATTCTGAATGAAACTCAAATAGTGCTTGGTAGTCTAATATTAATTTTTGTTGTCGTAATAAACTATTCTACACCATTTTATTTTAATTCGATTGTTATTATAAATAATTTAATATTAGATTAAATGTATTAATGGTTATTTGATTTGATTTAGGCAAAACAAATTAAGCTTCAAAAGAATAATTTGAAAACTTTGTTTATTTTTTATCGTTATTAAAAGGCTTAAATTTCACATTCGAGAATAATTTAACTAATCTCTTATTTCAAGACCTTAACTCGGGTAAATGTTTCATGTTAAATCAAATAGAACTAATTAGTCATTCAAATTACTTCATAAGAAGGATGACTATAAAGTGATTTTATTTTGAAGTTAGCCATAATATATTAATGTAATGATTTTAAATAGGGGTTATCAAAATGACTTATTTTCAAAATAATAGGTCAAACTATGAATTTTTTTATTATAATATTCGACACGGTCCTTGAAATGGATGAAAGTGTTGAAAATTCTATGGTAAAATAGGAAAAGGTGGGAGCTTCTCTACTTAGGTTATCGAAAGACAAAGGAGGAAAACATGTATACTAAACACCTTTCTTTGGTATGCTTGGTTATTAAGGGACCGTTGCATCTATATATTTGGAAAGACGAGCCTCGGTTTCTTTAAGGCGAAGGAGGCTTAAAAAGGATTTATGTTACTTCTTGAGAGAGAATCTCTACTTCATTTCTTCAAGAACAATGAAGTAAAGGTTTTTTCTCAAGATGTAACACACATACTTTCTAAGATTCCTTCGTCATTGAAGAAACTGAGACTTGTCTTCCCAAATGCATAGATGCAATCGGTCCGCTATAACAAAACATATCAAAGAAAGGTGTTAATTATGAGAGATTTCCTCCACGCTCTTGATAATCCATGTAGGGAAACTCTCATCTTTCTCCATTTCACACACTTTCACTCATTACTGGGACTCTGTCAAATATTATAATATTTTTTTTAAAAAAAATGGCTTATTTATTATAAAAATAGAGTCTCTACGTAATTTAAAATTTAAGAAATTATTTTAAAGGTATTTGGAAATTTGGTATTTAAAATCAAAGTAGTGTATGTAGAAAATATCCATATTTAGCAAAATAATTATAGGAACAAAATAGACTAATTATATTAGTAATATATTCTGTATAGTCATTTTCCTTATCTGGTTCCGTATTACCTGTATAAATGTAATAGTATTTTCACAAGAGAAATACACAGAAAATTAACCTAAAACTATTCTCTTTATTTATGTGTTTTTAACATGGTATCAGAGCCGTAAGGTCGATCTTCGACGGTTTTTCGTACTCATCATCTACCGGGATCTACCGAAATGGAAGACCCATCGGAAAACCCACCGGAAAATCCAAACCAGCTTATCTCTATGGAACATATGCAACAACTGTTTCAAATGTTTCAAACACTCAACAAAAATTCAACCAACATCGAACCAGGGACTTCACAAACAGTGCGAGTCGCGGAAAAATTGAACTTCACCAATTACACCAAATGGTGTAAACTGATGCAGATAGCAATTGGTGGCCGGGGAAGGCTCAATCACATCATCGTCAACCCCATTTCACCAGACGATCCAGAATACCAGCAATGGGCTCAAAAAGATTCGATGGTCATTTCATGGATCATCGAGAATATTGACGGAGATCTCGTGAATCAGTTATTGGACTACAAAACTGCCCGAGATTTATGGAAAGGCATCGAAACGCTACTCAGTAGCGGTAGAGATGAACTGCAGATCTATGATCTGAACACAAAGGCAACCTCTATGAAACAAGAGATAGACACGATAGAGGTGTATTTTAGCAAATTAAATACCCTCTGGAAAGAAATCGATAGACGAATGCCGAACCCAATGAAATACGCAGAAGACATCACACTGTTCAACTCGTTTATACAACGACAAAGGCTATACCAGTTTCTGGCTGGTGTGAATGATTCTCTTGACAAAGAAAAGCGAGACATCCTGAATTTAGATCCCCTTCCAACCATTGATGCCGCATATGCCACCATCAGACGAGAAATTGCTCGTCGTGGCATAATGACCGGCAACTCATCACTGGAACGAGGTCCCTCAGAGATCGGAAGTGGTCTTGTCACTCAACGCCGGTCAGATTCTTCATTTAGCCGGTCAGATTCATCATTCCGGCGAGAGGACAAAACTCACCTTAAATGCAGCCACTGCGGAGGAACCAAACACACCAAGGAAGGATGTTTCAAGCTCATCGGCTACCCGGAATGGTGGGAGGACCTGAGACAGCGTAAAGCCGCCACCAAGGTAACAAAGACCGGCGGCAAGGCTAACGCCGCCATCGGAGAAGGAGAACCGACCAGCGAGGCTTCGTCAACCACTGTCACCGACAGGCGAACAGGTACCAGCGAGGCTTCGTCAACCAGTGTCACCGACAGGCGAACAGGTACGAGTGGCAAGGATGGGTTCACCAAAATTTCTGGTGAACCATGGATGAAGACAGAGAAATCGACGGGAAGAAGAAGAGAGAAAATTCTAGAGGAGCCGTCCTCTAGAAATGAAAGTGAGGGAAAACAAGAAACCCTAAAAAAATCAGAACCTTTAGCCCTTGTTAATCACAAGCCCCACAAATCAGAAGCCCAATTATACAATAAACCCACGAAAAATCAAAGTGTGGGTCTCATGTGCAATAAGTCCAATTGGATTTTTGACTGTGGGGCCACGGACACTATGTCATACGACCCATCCGATTTTCTTTCCTCCACATCAACTACCCGTACTAAGATTCAAACTGCAAATGGGGAGTTCATTCCAATTACTCAGGCCGGAGATGTAGATATTACATCAGAAATCCATTTAAAAAATTGTCTTTTAATTCCAAGTCTTACCCACAAACTTTTATCTGTTAGTCAATTAACCAAGGAATTAAACTGTACAATTCTAATAACTTCCTCTGATTGTATTGTACAGGATGCTCAGACGGGGCGGATCATTGGTCGTGGTATTGAACGAGGAGGCCTATACTATGTGAACGAGGTGACTCAACAGGGTAACGCTTTGCTTGCTCAAGGGTCGCCGGAATATCAAATCTGGATGTGGCACCGACGGCTAGGTCATCCGTCTTTAAGTTATCTTAAGCGATTATTTCCCTCTTTTAAGGACATTGATTTTGTTTTGGATTGTGAAGCATGTGTACTTGCAAAAAGTCATAAACACTCTTATTCTCCCAGTTCGACTCATGTTTCTAAGCCATTTACCTTAATTCATTCTGATGTCTGGGGTCCTGCACCTGAATTTGCCTTTTATAAATACTCCTATTTTGTTTTGTTTGTGGATGATTGCACCCGTATGAGTTGGGTTTATTTTCTAAAAAATAAATCTGAAGTATATGATGTGTTTATAAATTTCTACAACATGATCTGTACCCAATTTGCTGCCCAACCTCAAATTCTTCGATCTGATAACGGAGGAGAATACATAAACTTAGATATGAAACAATTTATTTCTGATCATGGCCTTATTCACCAGACTACCTGTCCGGATACTCCTCAACAAAACGGGATAGCTGAACGGAAAAACCGAACCCTTCTTGAGATTACTAGAGCCATTATGTTAGAATCCCATGTCCCTGTCCATATTTGGCCAGAAGCCATTGCCACAGCCACATATCTAACCAACCGACTACCTACCAAACCTCTTGCATACCAAACTCCTCTTGACACTCTTTCCTCTCATGTGTCCATCCCTTCCTATCATTCTCTACCTCCACGGGTGTTCGGATGTGTTGTCTATGTTCATCTCCCAAAAAGAATCAGAAATAAACTTGAACCACGAGCCATTAAATGTGTTTTTATTGGGTATGGGGTTACTCAAAAAGGGTATCGATGCTATGATCCCATTCAAAACAAAATCTACACCAGTCTTGACTGCGAGTTTTTTGAACACTCCTATTACTATACCCAGCCTGGTCCTCAGGGGGAGACTACGAATGATGACCTTAGCTGGTTAATATATCCAGAAATGATGGACCATGATCCTCCAACACAAGTAAGCAATACCGCCGACGTCAACTCTGAAACATCTGTATCAGCTCCTTCTCCTCAATCCACTCCAATGACAACCACTGAGCACCCTGAGTCAACATCAGTTGAGGTAAATTCTGAATCATGTACTGTTCCTACTGACTCTGTGTCTAGTGATAATTGTCAAAACAGATATGAGCTTCCTCCCAGAAGCACGAGAGGTGTTCCTCCAAAAAGGTATGACCCAGAATATGAAGATCAACGGTCCAGATACCCCATAGAAAGAATCAGCAATGAAAACTTGTCCAACACAGCTGTTGCCTTCACTACCTCCCTATACTCAGCAAACATTCCCAGAACCGTGGAAGAAGCCTTTGAAGATGAGAAGTGGAGACAAGCCATGGAAAATGAATATGTTGCCCTAGAAAAGAATCAAACATGGGACTGTTAGGAAGTTGGATGAACAGGGACATCATGTGAAGTTCGGAAATGGGCAGTGGAAGGTCGTGAGGGGCAATCTTGTCATGGATCGTGGAACAAAAAGAGGATCATTGTATATTGTCGGATTACCGTCTGAGGGAGTGACCGTCCCAGTTCAGAAGAAAAACAAAGTCCGGTTCACAGAATCTCGTGGGCAGAAGAAGGTTGTCTTTGCAAGAAAGAAACCCAGAGCCACAGGTCAGATTCAGGATGAACGAGCAAGGAAAGGTTCAGGAAGACCAGTCAGAGGCGTTTGTGGCAGTGGGAGCACCGGCCGTGCTTCAGCCAAGGCTCCTAGAAGACAGTGGGTCAAGAGAACCAGTATTCCAGCTGTTGATACGTCTCCAGAAAATATCTTGCTGAGTATGGAGAGTGTTTGTTCTCAGGGAGTTCTAGGATCCGGCAGTTCGTGTCTCAAGTGGGAGCCGGTAGGGACCGAGGACGAGTCAAGGGCAGTTTCAGCCGTGACTGATGTGTTGAAGCTTCGGGGAGCTTCAACGGGCCTTTCAGTTGACTGATGAGAAGGCCGCTGTAGCAGGAGAGAGTTGAAAAAGATTACTAGACATACAAGTGTTCTAAGTGGATGACAGTTGAAATTCTTCAAGCCTCCAAGTGGGAGATTGTTGGGCTTTGTGGAGGCTTGTGAGCCGGCCCGACCCATTACTGAAACCCTAGGTTAACCATTTGGTTTTCCTATAAATATGATCCTTGTATTTGTAATTCTTAAGTAGCACAAGTGAAATAAAATCCTCCTGTTACAGTCGTGGAGTAGGGAAACCGAACCACGTTAAATTCTTGTGTGTCCCGTTTCTTTTTTTCTCTAGATTATTTGTGTGTGTTGTGTGTTTAATTCCCAACATATTCTACCCAAAGGGAAGAAGAAGGTGGGATGTAGATGGGTATTCTCCATTAAGCACCGGGCAGATGGAACTATTGAAAGGTACAAGGCAAGATTGGTGGCCAAGGGTTACACTCAGACTTTTGGGATCGACTATTCAGAGACTTTTTCCCCAGTAGCCAAGATAGACACAATACGAGTATTGTTCTCTGTAGCAGCAAACAAAGATTGGCCCTTGTATCAGTTCGATGTTAAAAATGCCTTCCTCCATGGAAGCATTGAAGAAGAAGTCTATATGGAACCCCCTCCAGGATATTCTCATGACTTTAAAGATGGAGAAGGATGTAAGTTGAAGAAAGCCCTGTATGGTTTAAAGCAGTCTCCAAGAGCTTGGTTTGGAAGGTTCACTAAGGCTATGAAGAAATTTGGGTACAGACAGAGTAATTCTGATCATACTTTATTCATAAAAAGGGCAAATCAGAAAATCACCTGTCTAATTATATATGTAGATGATATGATCATCACCGGAGATGATGAGGAAGAAATTGTTACCTTAAAGGGGAAGTTGTTTCAGGAATTTGAGATGAATGATCTAGGAAACTTAAAGTACTTTCTTGGTATAGAAGTCCTAAGATCCACGCAAGGGATTTTTATTCACCAACGAAAGTATATTCTCGATCTTTTAGCTGAAACTGGAATGTTAGGTGGTAAACCGGCTGACACTCCAATTGTAGCAAATCATGGTCTTCAGGTCATAGAAGGGGCAAAGACGACCGACAGAGAGCAATATCAGAAGATTGTAGGGAAACTCATCTATCTAGCCCACACAAGACCAGATATTGCATATGCAGTGGGGATAGTGAGTAGATTCATGCATCTACCTCAAATACATCACATGACAGCAGTAATGAGGATTCTGAGGTATCTAAAGGGTACAAGCAGCACCGGGATCTACTTCGGAAGAAATGATAGCCTCGATATAATTGCCTACACCGATGCAGATTGGGCCGGAGACCGAGATGGAAGGAAATCCACTTCTGGATACTTCACTTTGGTAGGAGGGAATCTTGTCACTTGGAGAAGCAAGAAGCAAAAGGTTGTAGCCCTGTCAAGTGCGGAAGCTGAGTTCAGAGGAATTGTGAAAGGAATAACTGAAATCCTATGGATTAGGAAACTGCTAAATGAACTCAGTTTTCCTCAGAAAACAGCCTGCAAGTTATTTTGCGACAACAAAGCAGCAATAAGTATTTCTGGAAACCCTATCCAACATGACAGAACAAAACATGTTGAGGTTGATCGACACTTCATCAAAGACAAGTTAGAAGACAAGGTTATCAAACTTCCATTTGTTCGATCAAAAGATCAATTGGCAGACATCCTAACCAAGGCTGTTAGTACTGAAGCTTTCAGCAATGTCTTGCGCAAGTTGAGCATTGGGAATCCGAGTGCACAACTTGAGGGGGAGTGTAGAAAATATCCATATTTAGCAAAATAATTATAGGAACAAAATAGACTAATTATGTTAGTAATATATTCTGTATAGTCATTTTCCTTATCTGGTTCCGTATTACCTGTATAAATGTAATAGTATTTTCACAAGAGAAATACACAGAAAATTAACCTAAAACTATTCTCTTTATTTATGTGTTTTTAACAGTGTAAGTACTCAAATAATTTTTTTAAAAAAAGGTGGTAGGCCCTTGAACAATTTTTAAATGTGATATCAATCTATTTAATATTTTAGTAAACTATGAAATAAAATCTATGTATAAAATAGATTATCATCATTTTTGAAGTTCATTAAAATCCATATAGTTCTTTAGTTATGAAAATGTGAATGACTGTGTTCAAGTAGACTTTAACTTGAATGTTTTGTCCCAAGTTCGGACCTTAAACTAAATAATTGATTCGATTCTAAATTTTAAATTTTTAATAACTACAGAAGAACACAGAAATTTCTTAAGTTATTGTGTCATCTCAATATAAGTAATTTTTTATCGTGATAAAGATGATTTTGTTGACATTTGCCTTTTCTACCCCCTCACTCTTCTTTCTCTAGTTAATTCCCAAAAATGGTTATTCAAGTTTCAGAAATTATTTTCAAATTCTAAAATTTTTGTTCATTTAGGAGGAAATTATTACTCAACTATAACTATTTTCCTCAAATCTTGTGTTGTTGAACGTTTTCATTGAGAAATAATTATTTACTCTTTCTATATTGATGCTTTTGCTTAAACTAGGTGGCTACTTTTGTATATCTATACATTGTTTTACAAGAATTTTGAGAGATGCAACTTCAACTTGTTTTATACTATTGAAGCTAATGTTGAACACTCATAGTTAGTTGTTGATGGCATAGATTGAAACGATGAAGCATTGTCATAACGTGTTTCGTTTATCCACCATGTCAGTTGTCTTTAGTATTAGCCTTGTAATTATATCTTCAATAATTACATATTTGAAGTGAAGAGAACTCGATATTGTTGAGTATCTAAATGAACAGGTGCAGGTGTAGCAACATGAATACCACCAATTCATACATAATTAATCCTGACTTATACAATCCATAGCGTTTTCTCTTAATTAACATTCTTTAAGGTCAAAATCAACTATGTATATGAATCTACGATATTCACGTTTCTTTATTTACACCTATTTCATTTCTACACACAATAATATTTGGTTGTCTTCACAATTAAATATCTAATTATTCAAGATAACATGATAATTCTAATACTAAGTACTCCCTTCGTCTAAAAAAAACGAGCTCCTTTACCTGTTAGTCTGTTTTAAAATGAATGATCTCTTTCTTTTTTTGGTATCAACTTTCCACGTGGCATGTTTAAGGCCACAAGATTAAAGGACAATTTTGTACATTTGACATAACTTTAATTTAGGACCACATGATCAAAAGTCTTCTTTATTTTCTTAAATTCGATGTCAAGTCAAATTATATTATTTTTTGTGAAACAGAAAAAGTAGAATAAATAAGATGGAGAAATAAAATATACCATGAAAATATTGCTTCATCATTTCCATTCATACAATCAACAATTATTTACAAGTGTTCAACATTAAGTTCAATAGTTTGTTTTTTTTCCTTAAATTTCTTACAAAGTCAAATTATTTTATTTTGTTTTTAAACGGAGAGAGTAATATTTACTTTAATATGGTCTTAAGTTGACTAATCATGAGTCAATGACCACCTTGACTCACCTTGTTGTGACATTAGCATTTCCTTTTTATTTATTTATTTATTTTTATTTCAAGTGTAAAAAAAGGAGATTCACAAATTAACTGTTCCACCACCTAATCCACTATGTTTTTTGCACTCTTCACTTCACTTGTTTCAAACATCTGTCTCCCATGTTGTCACCTTCCTTCAAACCCTAACCCTAATTCTCATCAATGACAAATCCAAGAACCCTCTTCACCATTCAATCTCCAACAAATGCATCTTTTTCTTCCCATTTTACCCTCAAGAATCCTTCAAAATCACAACAACAACCACCAGTCTATAAGATGCTCAATTTTAGAGTTCTTTGTTCCTCTCAACCTTCAAGAACCCCACAGAATTCAAATCTAATTTCTACCCTTTTCAAGACTTTACGCGTAGTACTGGATTGGGCTGACAAAATTCAAGAAGGGGGTATGAGAAAAAAGAGATCTTTATACAAGCATGAGACTTGGGTGCAACATAGAAGTTCATTAAGGCATGTTAGGCATTTGTTTTCGAGCTTCAATTCGCGGGTTGTTTTGTCGTTGATACCTCCTGTAATAGCTTTTACTTCATTTGCATTTGTGATTGCTAGTTATAATTCAGCAGTTTCATTTCATTGGTTGCCTGAGTTTTTCCCTATCTTGAGAGCTAGTCCGCAGCCTTATCAGTTGACAGCTCCAGCTCTGGCACTTCTATTGGTGTTTAGGACGGAGGCGTCTTACTCGAGGTTCGAAGCAGGGAAGAAGGCTTGGACTAAAGTCATTGCTGGAACTAATGATTTTGCTAGGCAGGTCATTGCTTGTGTTGATAAGAGGGATGATGTGCTCAAAGAGGCACTTTTGCAGTATATCATGGCATTTCCAGTTGCCTTAAAGGTATATATGTTGATCAATTTGGCTCATTATAGGTTTTTTAAAAGAATGAAATAGAAGTAGGGGAAAGGGAAACAAGAGAGGGGATTACAAGGTGAGGATCGAACCGTTACCAACGACATGAAAGTGTAGGTAGCCAACCAACTGAGCTACTAAGATCCTCCCTCACTATAGTCTTGTATTTGTACCTACATTTTTTTGTGGCCTAAGATCAGGGTGAAGTCAGGTTTGACTAAGGGGGTCCGTTGATGAACCCCTTCAACAGAAACTTATACATGGTATATATAGTAGATAATGAATTCTCCTTAGCTTATTCATGTGTTTACTTCTTCAAATTTTGAACCCTTTTAGTGAAAATTCTAGCTTTGACGCTTCTTTAGATTATGCTCAATAATTCTTGCTACGGGGTTACAATTGGTCTCTGCACTCAGAGGCAGATCTAGGATTTAAGATATTGGGATTCACCCTTTTAATATTGAATCCATTATATTTTTTAAGTTATGGTTCATATATACTATTTATTGCTATTTTATTGAGTGTTTACTCATAAATTTGTACTCCACACTAGAAATACAGTTTTTTATAAACCTGGTACCGACAAGCTGCATCGTCCCCCTGCCTGCACTCTGTATAGGAGATAAATCATAAGTCATCGTTATTGATATGTTATTTCTGCTACTAGTTCTGTCATGATATAGGGAAAAAGGATGAGATAACAAAAACATCTATAAATCTCTACTTACAAGGCAAAGTAAGGAATAAACTGCTAGCTGCAGGCTAATGTAATGATCAGGTAGTTGAGGCTAAAAATGCAGTAAATTTCTAGAATGTCTCTGGAAATTACACATGAAATTTAGCCATGAGTTACAAATGAATCCAGTGAGTGGCTTTTCAGTTATTTTCAAAATTTCAATGTCCATGTATATTTTTTTTTTGGAATAACCGTGGTGTCGGGCTAGCTTGCGCACACCTTAACTAATTCCATGAGATACCTGTCACCTCCCTCCAGAAATAGGCCTTCTATTCCAGTATTGTTGTTGAGGTTCAACTGAAATGACCTTAAAATCGTAGAAGCTTTAAATCCTTATTTTACATTTTAAACATAGAACAAGCGGTACGTCGATCTCTTTGCAGTTTGCATACTGGTTCACTAATAAGTCGTATTGTACATGCACGAATCACTGAAAAGCAAAATGCACTTTCTATGATGAGCAAAGGGATAAAGCTCCTTGCCTCTTGCACTCCTTGCCTCTTGCATAGTATTAACCACTAAGATTTCAGTACTTCTATGCAGTGCCACATAGTATATGACTCGGATATAGCAAGTGATCTCAAAAACTTACTTGAGGCTGATGATCTAGCAGTAGTTCTCAGTTCTAAGCATCGCCCTCGTTGTATAATTGGATTCATCGCTCAGAGCCTTCAGTCGTTAAACTTGGAGGGGACAATACTGAGTCAGCTGGTAATTATTCTTCAAAAAGTTATACTACTTATAAATGTAGTAAAAGTCTCCTCGCGGCTGCATCTTTTGTTTCTGTTTCAAACTTTTCCTTTGAGCATATTAGAAGTTCAATGTAAATAAATAACAATCCTCAGAAATCTCTTTCTGGTGGTTTCTGTATTTTGGTAATCAACTGATCTTTTAAGTTCCTTTAAGTTAAGCACGTTGATTTCATCATTTGCTGGATGCTTTTAAGTTTTAAACCTTATGAATAGTCTCTGTTGACTTCTGGTTTTAAAAAGTGCAGGAGTCAAAGATTTCTTGTTTCCATGAAGGTATTGGTGTATGTGAACAACTCTTGGGCATACCTATTCCCCTTTCATACACTCGATTGACGTCAAGGTTCTTAGTCCTTTGGCATCTAACTCTTCCTATAATACTTTGGGATGATTGCCACTGGATTGTGGTTCCAGCTACTTTCATAAGTGCGGCTTCCTTATTCTGCATCGAAGAGGTCAGAGTTTATTTTCTTCTCCTCATTTTGCCAAGCTTTCGGTCTATGCTCTAACCAGAAGAACAAATACTTTGTGATTTAATTACTTAATGTAGTAGAGATCAATTTGTGTAAAGCAAGGGTTTATAACATGTTAGACTTGGCCTGTCATACTAGCAATATATCGTTCAGGAAGAAAAGAAAAAAACGAACATACTATAGTTTTCCTTAAGTTTCAATAGATGGGGTTCTCCACCTAACATCATCTTGAATCCACACAAAGTATTTGATATGTATGCGTACATCCTACCTTCCCAGACGCCACTTGTGCGATTATACTAGGTAAGTTGTTGTTGTCTGATGAATGGTCTGAGGCTCCAAGCTTCATAATACTGTAACAAAGACACAAATAATAACAAAAATCAGAGTAGAGAAAAAAAACAAAGGCACAAATAATAACAAAAATAAGAGTAGAGAGGAACACAATGAAATGGTTCTTGATTTATTAGAGCATTGGTGTTACAGAGATCTCAGCTTGGTTATTTAGCTTTCTGGATGAGGAGTGTAGACGATGACTAATCCCTCCGTTTCAATTTCTTTGTTTTTTATTTGGCACAGAGTTTAAGAAAGTAAAGAAACTTTTTAATCTTGTGGTCGTAGAGTTAAAAATACGTAGAATGTAACTGTTTAATCTTGCGGTCTTAAACATACCATGTGCAAAGTTGCCATAATAGGGAAGATGCATTCTTTTTTTAAACGGATTCATATTTGACAAAAAGAGGATGTTCATTCATTTTTGCAGGTTGGTGTCCTTATCGAGGAGCCATTTCCAATGCTTGCACTCGATGAGCTATGTCAGCGTGTTCACGACAACATCCACGAAGCAATGGCAAACGAAAAGCAGATTCAAGAAATAGTAAACAGCAAAAGAAAAAGAAGTTTTAGTGAACACTCTCCAAATGGTTGGCCAACATCATAGGATTGACTAGAAATTACGTCTTAAAATCGAAAGACTGAAGCTCTTCATGACTTCAGCAACTGTACATAAAGAGGGAATGTCCCATATATGAATGTTGTTCCAATATCTGGGGAAACAAAGGGAAGATATATTTCTATTACCATATATGTAAATATATAGTTCTGGTGGAAAGTTTTCGTTCCAGAAAAGTATAACGCGTTGAGTTCAGCTTCTAAATTCAGTTACTGTATAATTTTGTCTTACAGAATGTGCTCTCAAATGTACAATGTGTGTACAATCTCATGAGAAGGGTGAAACTCTTGGAGATATAGTAGAAGAGACATGATTGATGAAACAATTTGCTCAGATAGTGTAGTAATCGCGACTCCCGTGACTTTCTCATATGGTCACTCAACCAATAGACTTTGTTCTCGATTAAAATGACTTTTTGAGACTGTCTTCTTACTTGAAAATGCTTTCTTGAAAAAAGAACTAGGGAAAAAGGACAAATATATCCCAATTATCATAAATGATATACAGATACCTTTCGTCATACTTTTGGGCATTGGTGCCCTGCCGTCCAAAACCTAGGGCATATATGTTATTACTCTAACAGAAGACTAAATAAGGACACATAATACAAATTTATCCATCGATCTGATATTTAATAAATGTCGGGCCGGTGGCTAAAATTATGACATGTGTATGTCCGTTAGTATAAGTATATATGCTCTAATTTTTGGACAACAGGGACAAAATGTTCAAAAAGTATGATGAAAAGTATCTGCATATCATTTACTACACTAAGCAGTAATTTAATACTAAAGAAAAACACTAAAATAATTATTAAAAGAATCAAAATGTACTGAAGTAAAATACCAAAATTATTATTAACAATAAAAATTGAAGTGTCTGAGCCCGGGTTCGAACCGGGGACCTCTAGTGTGTGAGACTAGCGTGATAACCGACTACACCACCCAGACATAATTGACACTATTTTCTTACATACACATTATAACAAAACAAATGACATAGGAAAGAGTCCACATTTTTGCAGCAAGAATCATTTTATAATATTGTTACACAAAATTGAGCTTGTTTGATATAGTGTATAAGAATAATGTTAAATATGATCTATAAGTAATGTTTACATTAATTATACTGAATTTATTTTTATGTAGTACTTAATTTGATATATTAAAAATAACATGTATTGCATTATTTCAAAAAAAAATCATTTACAAAAATACCTCCACAAATATGGTGGAAATAATGTGGTAAAGGTTTGAGCACAAGTATGTCTTTAGACATGCTAATGCATACATTAATATTTAATATATATATATATATATATATATATATATACACACACAAACACACACACACACATATATATATATATATATGTGTGTGTGTATATATATATGTGTATACATACATACATACATACATATACCCTTTGTTCTTAGACTTGTCGTTAGTAGAGTTTTGGTAAAATGACTTTCAGGTTCTAGGGGTTGTTCTTTCATATTAGTTTGATTAGTTATTTGTTTAAACCTTTGGGGTTTATGGGAACTCAGTATTTTTATTGTAATTTAAATCTGCTTCCATATCTTTAAATGCCTTAGTTTTCATAAAAAATAGTTTAGTTGGGTTATAGTAATGGTTCTTCTGCCGGATGGTTAGTGTGGGTGCCACTCACGACGGTCTGGATCGTGACAGTTAGGGTTAGGTGATGATCGTAAATTTCTATTGCGTGATATAATCATGTTGATGGCGTTGATATGTGGATACATGTGTAAAATTGAGATGTTTGAATAAAGCCTAAGGGGAAAGAAAAGTTGTATAATTGCATGTCATAAACCTAATTATTGATTGATTGTGTGATTATAAATATGTTCATTATGGATGTAATTGTGAATATGATTGCATATATTAGATCGAATGTCATGTACCGATATACATGCATACATTAGATTGAGTATCGCATACCGGCATGTTAACATACATGGGATCCAATGCCATACTGACATGCTAACATTCATGAGATAGAATGCCACGTACCGGTATGCATACATACATTGGATCGGATTCCACGATCTGATGCAACTATTTGAGTATGGGTTCCGTGAGAGAACCATTGACTTGTGATGTATGTGTATTGTTGGGATTATGAAATAACACATTCTTCTTAAATTGATAGGTTTTATGGTAACATATATATGATTACTTCATTATGTTGAGTAAAATGGGTATGTGTCTCATTTATTAAATGATTCCGGAAGAGTGGAGCCCAAAATGCTTTGAATGGGGACCAAGGGTCCAGGATTTGCTATTGATTAGGAGGAGGGTTGTCCGTATCCTTAATAGTCTAGAAGTGAGGGTAGTGCACGTGATGTAAATACCTAAGTAGATCCTATCTTCGGAAAGGGTTTTGTGTTTAATTGTTAGGGAGCCTTGACGTAGTGTACCTTGTGGTCAAAGGTTGAGTTGTGACGTGGAAAAAGTAAGGGTATGTTGTGAATGGTTAATCCAAATATTCGTAGTCATATTGGGGACTCTTATATAGGTTAGAACGGCTAAGCTTCAAGAACCTAGTAAGTAGTGCGACTGAGACGATGGTTAGTGGTTAGGATGCTAGTGCCATTGGAGATATCCGGCAATGCTAAAGGTGGAGGAATGAACAGTTTACTTACGTATTTCTCAGTAGTTGATTTCATACATTTTGTAGTGGGCGTCAAGTTGATCGATGATGCATACTAGTACGTGGGGTTTTGTACTGATACTACTCTTGCTATGCCTCTTAGGCATAGTCTGGATGCAGGGTCGGTAATGTTTCATTAGGCGAAGATGAAGAAAATCTCCAGGAACTTCTATTTTTCCTTCCGCATGGTGGGAGATGTGTCCTTGTTATTTGTTATACCTTGTAATCTTGTAAACACTTGTGTATGTTTATAATAGATCCTTGGGGTGTTAATTACTTTACAAGTTTTAACTCGAGTTGTATAATATCTTTATTTACATTTAATCTTTTGGAAAATTATTTATCAGAGTTTTCTTTAATTTTTCGCATAGTTTTAAGTCGTTGGAAATAGAAAGTTATCCTACTTAGGTGTTAGAGTAGGAGCCCGCACGGCCCGACGGGTTGTATAGTGACACTTTCATATTTATCTGAGATACATGTTTTTGATTATAACGTATGAAATTTATACTTGATAAATCAAATTATACATATAAAAGATACATGAAATAATATTAGATCACATAAATAGATACATAAAATGTATATTAGATCATATAAATAGATACATGAAATTGATACTAGTTGTTTTTATGATACATATGAATATATTTGTATGATACTCAAGTTTCTATGTGTTTAGTTGGTTGGATACATTATATATTGATAATAGATATATCAAATTATTAAATTTATCATTTTAAGAGTAATAAAATGAAAATAAACAAATAACATGACCAAGAAATACACATTTTTGTCTTTTATTAATAATATATAATACGGAAAAGGCCTAAAATACCCTACAACTATGCGAATTGGAACAAAAATACCCTTCATGTACCTTTCAGGCCTAAAATGCCCTCGACATCAACCTAGGATCTATTTTGCGCTTATTTTAACACTCTAAATAATAATATCAATTAGCAAATTCATTTATGACGTGTCACCATCCTATTAGTTACCCTAATAATTAATTAAGCTAATTAAAGAAAACCAAACCCACCCAAAAGCCCCACTCATAACCCAAATCTTTTAACCCATTATTATCCAAACCTTTTAACCCATTATCCAGCCCAAAAACTTTTAAACCAAAAAGAATTTACACTCATCATCTTCAAATCTCCTCTCTTCTTCCTCAATCGAAGCTCACCGAAATTCAATCATTCTATTAGAAGTTCTCCTCGTCAATTCCTATGGAAAGACAAACTCAGAATAGAGCAAAAATGATGGCTGAAGAACTGCCGATGCAGGATCAAGTATAGATGCCAGTGAGAAAACTTGAATATTATGGGACTTGTGATAATGCTTATGTTATTCTTACAATAACCTGTATTTATAAGGTTAATAAACAGAAACAGAAATAAGATGAAGTAGAAAAAATATAAAATACAAGAATTAATCCGAGTCCACAGAAACTACTATGTATCCTTAAGAAATTTAATCCCCTCACTGTCCCCAAGGTTATGGATTAATTTCTCCCAAGATAAAACGGATTAAACCTGTTAAAGAAATAGCGGTACCTCAAACTTCTTTAACTTCAACGAACTTAAGAACAACAACAAGTCACACAGACTCAGTCGATCGACACTTTGATTTTTTATTTGAGAGAAAATAAATGTAGAGAAAGAAAAAATTTTCAGTGTTTGAAAAATCAAAAATTGACTTCCTTTTATAGCCATTTTCAGCAAGGAACATGTCTGTTCAGTGAAATCTGTTCAGACCCATTTTATCCAGAAAGTTGTGTCTTTTGGAAAAAATAACAACTTTTCGAAAAAATGTGTCTGTTAGGAAAATAACTACTTTTTGGAAAGTAACGACTTTTTGAAATGTTACCGTTACCCGCAAATTTATAAAAGATAATATTAACAGGATTTATTTGATTTAACAAAAACTTATTAAATAAATTTTGTCCAAAAAATTTATCAATCAATCACATCATTTGCCAAATCCAAGCCGAGCCGAGCCGAGCGAACGACGACGACGACGGCGCGAGGGGGCATCTTCTTCTTAGTTCTTTTAAGAAGTAATGTAAGTGTTTCCTGCTATAAGGACAACAATTTCCATTTCTTTTGCCGATATGGGAGAAATGACTTTTCATTTGCACTTTGCCAATGACAATGACTTTTCATTTTCCCTCCAAAGTAGTTCCCTCACTTTTCATATTCTCTCTTTTCTTTTCCCATACACACTTGCCAAAACCCAACAATCCCCCACATGAATGGGGAAAACTATTGTAAAAACATATGCATGAAAAAACTTGTGTGTCTTGTAGGTAAAGGTTAATCGCATCTGGATAAGTAGGTTTCCCTTTAAACTTTCCATAGTGAACATATATCGGATATACTCGGTCAATCGGTAGATTTGATATCTTTGAACCGTCGAGCTTTGGTGTATACCTAGACAACATATGTCACACAATCAACCCTTGAACTGTTCTTAGTTCTCATTGTTTTGTTCGTTTCAGCCATGAACACATCTTGGATAGTAAGTGCTTAAAGAACTGGCCTTACCGGATTCTCCTTGAAGCGGCTTACACTTCACACTTACATAGGTTATTTCTAAATGTGTTATCCCATAGATACACCATTTGATATTCCCTTTATCAAACTTAGAAACCATTAAAAAGTCCTTATGTCTTTATCCTGGTTACTAAACATTGTCTCATCATGAGAATGGACCATAAAATAATAATAATAATTTTTTCCTTTGACAATGTTGAACCGTCATCAATGACTTTGTTTTATCTCCTTGTGTAACGACCTGTTTAGTCGTTTTGAGCGGTAGAGTTTATTTCTGGCAATAACTGTCTGGTCGACGGATCCCACGACGGACCGTCGAGGGGGTCTCATTCCAAAACACTTAGATTCTGAAAAATTTGGGTACTGAGATCGACTCTCTGAACTTCACGACGGAATGGCAGGACGGACCGTCGTTGGCACGACGGACCGTCACACATCTTTCCAAAGAATTAACTCTCTGATCTTCGTGACGGAACTGCAGGACGGACCGTCGTAGGCACGACGGACCGTCACAAACCTTTCCACAGAAATTAACTCTCTGAACTTTGTGACGGACCTGCAGGACGGACCGTCACAGTCATGACGGACCGTCACAGGCTGCATAACCCTGACTGGGTCGGATTTCTGTTAAAAGTTTTAAGGGGCGTTTTGGACTATTCATGCTGATAATTATAAAGTTAGTGGGTTAATGTTAATAATTCAATTACTTGGGGGTTAAAGGAGGTAACCTTGAAATAAATAGTGGGTTATTTTCATCATCTTTTATACTTAATTATATGACAATTAGGGTAAAAGAAAAAGGGTTTGAATAAGAAAAATAGAAAGAACAGAGAGAAAGGGAGAACGAACGAGCAAGAGCAAGAGAGAAACGCAGAGGAAAGCAAAGGTTTTTGGGGGATAGCTTGCTTGATCACGATTCTTCGGTGGAGGTAGGTTATGGTTTATGCTATTTCATAGTAAAACTCTTAATAGCGAATGATATGTATTGGGTAGTATTGTAAGGTCTCCTATATGCTTAATTGTGTGCTTGCATGATGTGATTATGTAATTGTAATGGATTGGAAAGATAAGGCTGTGAATCTTAAACCTTAAATCCACTTTGTTAATGATGATGCCTTGGTATAAAAGAAGGCTTGATGAACTAAAAGAATGAGATTAGGGGATCGGGTGTCACGAACCGACACGTAGAATTAGGGGATCGAGTGTCACGAACCGACACGTAGAATTAGGGGATCGGGTGTCATGAACCGACACGTAGAATTAGGGGATCGGGTGTCACGAACCGACACGTAGAATTAGGGGATCGGGTGTCACGAACCGACACGTAGAATTAGGGGATCGGGTGTCACGAACCGACACGTAGAATTAGGGGATCGGAGTGTCACGTTCCGACACCAGAATAGTAGAGGATCGGAGTGTCACGTTCCGACACCAGGATAATAACGAGAATTAATATTGAGGGGATTGGAGTGTCACGTACCGACACAAGAGGAATAAAGAGAATGAATCTTGAATTATATTAATATACTCAATTTGAAGAACCTAATTCCTAAATGAGTATGGTGTGGAGGCTTGAGTCCTCATAGGTGTGTTTGGTGTTGTTGCAAATGATTCTTGACTTGTTGAGTATTGTGGTCGATTTTATGTTATTGTTCAATATATATTGCTTTCTATTCTGAGTTGGCCGATGATACCTACTCAGTACGTGTACTTGTAAATTGGTTTCTTTGTTATTGTGGAGTGCAGCAAACGTGCCATCGACTTTGACTCGTCCGCAACTCTAGCCAGTCTTCATCACACCAGATTTCAGGGTGAGCTATTGCTTCTAACTTGGACTGGATCTTCTTCTTCACGTCTTGATGCCTCGAAATTCTGGCATGGACTAGCTGTTTATTTATTTTTAGCTTCTCAGATACTCTTAGATTTAGTAATTTGAGGATAGATGTTCTTGTGGTGATGACTTCCAGATTTTGGGGATAATAGTTAATAAACTTTAGAAGCTTGTTTATTGGTTAAATTAACAAAGATTTTAAGTCTTCCGCATTATATTTTGTTTATTATGGTTGAAATGTTTGGGTTTAGATTGGTTGGTTCGCTCACATAGTAGGATAAGTGTGGGTGTCACTCGCGGCTCGTTTTGGGTCGTGACAAACTTGGTATCAGAGCATTAGGTTCGTTGGTCTCATCACACAAGAACGAGTCTAGTAGAGTCTTAAGGAACGGTAGGGGGACGCCTTTACTTTTCTTTGAGAGGCTATATGACTTTAGGAAAATTCCATTCTTTCTTTCTTTCGTGCTATTACTTGGATCCAATTGGTATCTAGGTGATACAAATTGGTATCTGACCATCTTCACTCTATTTCGCAGATGGTTAGAACTAGAGCAAAAACTATGCCAACACCAACACCGGCAAGACAGGATGCGTCTGAGCCAGCCACTGGGGCTGTAGCTCGAGGAGGAGCAGTGGCAAGAGGCCGTGGTAGAGGTCGCAGGGGAACGCCCTCTAGAGGTAGAGGACGAACACCTGGCCCAGCTAGTACTAGGGCAGTGACTCCTCCACCGACTGATGAGGTAGTAAGAGAGGGTGAGGAAGGGGAAAATGAACAAGTGCAAGATGAGGAGTTACCACCCCAACCTACCCCAGAGATGATTAACCAGGTTCTTGCCTATCTTAGCGGGTTATCTGATCAGGGCCAGACACCTCCAGCGTTTTCTACACCATCACCTCAGGTTCTGGGAGTACAACATGCAGCTGCTATGGCTCCCCGCATGGATGCCTCATTGGAAATAGGCACGTTTCCTCGATTGACTACAGGGCCTATAATGACTAGTGATCAACATGAACTTTTCACTAAATTCTTGAAGTTGAAACCTCCAGTCTTCAAGGGTGCTGAATCTGAGGATGCCTATGATTTTCTGGTTGATTGTCATGAGTTGCTACATAAGATGGGCATAGTAGAACGATTTGGCGTTGAGTTTGTGACCTATAAGTTTCAAGGAAATGCCAAAATGTGGTGGCGGTCGTATGTTGAGTGTCAACCAGCACAAGCACCACCTATGACTTGGGCATCATTCTCTAGTTTATTTATGGAGAAGTATATACCCCGGACCTTGAGGGATAGGAGGAGAGATGAGTTCCTAAGCCTAGAGCAAGGAAGGATGTCCGTTGCTGCTTATGAGGCTAAGTTTCGTGCATTATCCAGATATGCCACTCAGCTTTGCTTCAGTCCACAAGAGCGGATTCGTCGCTTTGTGAAAGGATTGAGGTCAGATCTACAGATTTCAGCCTTACAGGTAGCTGCTGCAGCAAAATCTTTTCAGGAAGTAGTTGATTTTGTGATAGAGGTAGAGGGGGTGAAGCCAAGCGATTTCACCACAGCATCGGCATCTAAGAGGTTCCGTAAGGGAGGTGAGTTCAGTGGGTCCTACTCCAGAGGGCAGAGTTCAGGAGGTTACCCATCCCGACCCATTCAGTCTTCACTGCAGGCTGTAGCTGGGGGTCCATCGCAGACCAGTCAACATTTCTCTGAGTTTGAAGGTTACCCCCAGAATTCATCATTTTCATAGAGACCTATGCTTGACCCCAGAGAATGTTATGGATGTGGGGAGACTGGACATATTAGGAGGAATTGTCCAAAACAGAGTTACAGACCCCCAATAGTCAGAGGTAGAGGTGGTCATGGAAGAGGTCGTCATTCTGAAGGACGTGGTGGCCGAGGTAATGGTGGTCACCAAAACGGCCGGGGTGACGGGCAAGTTGGAACGACTGCAGCGCAACATGGCAGGGGCAACGGGCAGACAGGTGATAGGGCCCATTGTTATGCTTTCCCTGGGAGGTCTGAAGCAGAGACATCTGATGCTGTTATCATAGGTAATCTTTTGGTTTGTGATTGCATGGCTTCTGTATTATTTGACCCTGGATCCACATTTTCATACGTATCTTCCTCATTTGCTACTGGTCTTAATTTACATTGTGAATTGCTTGACATGCCTATTCGTGTTTCTACTCCGGTGGGTGAGTCTGTGATAGTTGAAAAGGTGTATAGGTCTTGTCTTGTAACTTTTGTAGGGAGCAATACTCATGTAGACTTGGTTATCTTAGAAATGGTTGATTTCGATGTAATTCTGGGTATGACTTGGCTTTCTCCAAATTTTGCAATCTTAGATTGTAATGCTAAAACTGTAACATTGGCCAAGCCTGGGACAGATTCGTTAGTGTGGGAGGGTGACTACACTTCCACTCCAGTTCGTATCATCTCCTTTCTTCGTGCTAAGAGAATGGTTAGTAAAGGGTGTTTAGCTTTCTTGGCACACCTCCGGGATTATACTACCCAAGTACCTTCAATTGAGTCGGTTTCGATAGTCCGTGAGTTTCTGGATGTATTTCCTGCAGACCTTCCTGGTATGCCACCGGATAGGGATATCGACTTTTGCATTGATCTGGAGCCGGGTACTCGCCCCATTTCTATACCCCCTTATAGGATGGCCCCAGCGGAGTTAAGGGAATTAAAGGCCCAACTTCAAGAGTTGTTAAGTAAAGGCTTCATTAGACCAAGCGCTTCCCCTTGGGGTGCTCCGGTGTTATTTGTGAAGAAGAAGGATGGGAGTTTCCGGATGTGCATAGACTACCGGCAGTTGAATAAGGTAACTATTAAGAACAAGTACCCCATTCCTCGCATTGATGACTTGTTCGATCAGTTACAAGGTGCTTGTGTCTTCT